>VZRR01004099.1:0-117375 GCA_013398015.1 Oreocharis arfaki | reverse complement strand
GACCATAGGACATCGTGCTCGGTCCTTGAAGCGGGGGGAAGAAGAAGGAAGAGGGGGACATTTGAAGTGACGGTGTTTGTCCTCCCACCTCCCCGCTACCTGTGCTGGGATCCTGCTCTCCTGGGGATGGCTGAACACCTGCCCGGCCGTGGCAAGCACGGAGATCGTTCCTTGTTTTGCTTTGCTTGTGCGCACACTTTGCTCTCCCTGACAAACTGCCTTTATCTCAACCCATGAGGCTTCTTGCTTTTACCCTTCTCATTCCCTCCCCGATGCCGCTGCTGGGGCAGGGATGTGTGGGGCTGGGTGCTGGCTGGGGTCAAACCACCACAGTCGGGTCGTTTAAGCAGCCAAGCACCGATTTTTGATCTCTTTTTGCGAGCAGCTGAATGACGAAGTGTGCGCAGGGCTGTGAGCAGCAGGGGGAGCTCCGGCCGTGCCCATCCCGCGGCTCCGGCTGAGCGATTAATGTATAAGCGGGGAAAAGACAATTCATTTACCTGTTTATCGTCCCTGATTCCCGCACTTAACCAGGGCTAGACGTTGGTCTTTCTTCTTGCAGCTGAACTTTTGGCGTCTTTAATAATTAAAACTTCGGGGATGATAGGCATTTACCTAAATACTTTATTAAAAAAATGAGAAAAAAAAAATTCCACCATTGGCTTTTCTGAGTTTTCTGGATTAAGTACAGCTAAATTCTTTTTTACCGAGATCATAAATATTACTGCACAGCTATAGGAAGCTATAGGAAGAAGCAGCTTTTTACACTAAAACAAGGGGATGCTTGCTTTACCACTAACTAGTTAACATGGAGTTCATCTCATATTCCCTGACAAGCAACAGGAATTCTGGAGCTCAAGTTAAGAATTTGAAGTAACTTTTCTTGAAAAGTTTCTGTATGCTTTCAAAGGCAAGTTGGCAATAACAATCCTGGGGGTTTTTTTCTAGTGTCCTAACTGATAGCTAGAATCCCAGTCATTGTGTGATTCCTCCCTTTAAAGTCATAAAGTAAAATGTGGAATAATTTTTGGCAGTTTCTGCCATTAAAATATAAAACCCTGAAATGCATCACTTTCTTAGGCTCTGTCAGTACTTGATGAGTTGTGCTGAGGGGACAGCTGGCTGCATAGATGGCTGAGGCAGGTGGTGACAGAACCACAGCGAGTGGGTTTTGCAGTGGAGGCTTTGAGATAAAGATGTGTGGAGGCCCAGGAGGAGCTGGTGGGGAAACAGGTGAGGTAAGAACTTGTTTTGTGGTTTGTCTTTTTTTTGTTGTTTTGTGGGCAGTTGTTAGTTTGTTTTTCCTTATCCACAAAGTGAATGGATGTATTGTTGTTCTGTTAGGCTATTAAGCTCTAAACTCTCCTCTGTGATATCCTGACACCTGGTACTTTTCTGTATACAAAGGGATCAGTCAGTACAGGCTCTCTAGATTGCTTTCAGACTTCAGGATGTACTTTGTTGACACATTATCTTGTTCGACTCTGTATGCTCTTCTGTTTCAGGAGACACATTTCATACATGAAACTGCCACTTGCCAGAAGCTCAGTGTCACTTGCTGCAAGGTGAGGTTTAAAGCTTCTGAGAAGGATGATTTAAACCCTATTTTCAAACTTCTTTTTCTATCAACAGTATGTATGTGGGAGACATTCTTGGGTTTTATTTATATCTGCAACCCAAGTATATTCCGTTTACATTGGTTGTAAAAAACTTAGACAGGACTTAAGGTTTCCAGAGAAACAATAGTTTGCTGCCTCCATGTGAACTCTTCTTCCTCTTTTCCCCTCACTTCCCCCTCCTCTTGCCCCCAGCCACTATTTCAAGATCGTGAAAGAAAAGCCAGTTTGTGGCTTTGCAAGCTTTCAGGACTTTTTTTGGGTAGTGTTACCTAATGTGTTATAATTTGCTGTGAGATGAGAATCTTCATATCATAAAGATTCCTTTAATTATCTAAATAGGCTTTTCTTTGTGGGAATCTTCCAGTGTTGGGGCGTTTTCTAGGCTTCTTTGATTTAACTACTGGGGTCCTGCTGCTAATGATGATAGAAAACTCATGATTGCACTGCGAGTGTGCATTTACACAACGCAAGAGAAGCTTCATAAACATAAAAGAACATTCTGGCTATCTGTAATAGTGTTCCCATGAAGAAAGAAGCTCATCTGCCAGTAGATCTACTTATTTTTTCTTATTTTTTCTTATTTTTTCTTATTTTTTCTTATTTTTTCTTATTTTTTCTTATTTTTTCTTATTTTTTCTTATTTTTTCTTATTTTTTCTTATTTTTTCTTATTTTTTTCTTTTTTCTTTTTTAATCCCTTTGGGAGAAAAAAAAATTAAAAAGCTAAGTTTTAAGCAGATGGCTTTTGTGGCTATGGTGTTTCAGGGAAACAGGGAAGTGATGCCCCATGAGAGGTTTCTGGCCATGGGACACGTGGTGATCTCAGAGCAAAGGGTGATAAAGAGGAAATCTGATGCAAGGGCCATGATGACTGGAGTTGGGTCTCATGCACACCTCTCCCCAAGTCCTCCTTGCCTTTTAATGTGTTTCCTTCCTCACAAAGGAATGTACAGAAGACACTTTTCACTAATTGAGAGGATGTCATTAGTTCATAGTATAAATATTTAAAAATATTATGGATATGTGTTAGTAATTTAACACGTCTTTTGTTAAAGACGCATTTTGACAGAAGTGCTGAAACTGGCTTCTGCCTCCCCTTTCACTGCTAGGTAAAAGCTGATACAGCTCCATCTGTCACTCTTTTGCATGTGATGTTTTCCCCAGTGCTTAAAAATGGAGTTGGATTCATTACTCTTCCTACAGGAATGTGTTGGCCATACTGAGTTTCAACAGTAGGAAGAGAAGCTCCTGGAAAATGTGTTCCTAGGTAAAAAAGAGTCTCAGTGAAATATTTTTCTCAAGGAAATGGTTATGGACTAAGCCAGTGTCCTCTCTGAGATGCAGAGGGGCAATCAGGACCAGGCTAACCTAGAGAAGAAAAGAACAAAGTGATGATCTGTCAGGAGCTGATGGAGAGCCACGGAAGGGAATGAGCAGCCCCTTGGAATTAGATGCATAATGGATTCCCAGTAAATGAGGTATACCTGAGCTCTTGCAAAAGGAGTCAGCCTGAGCTGAAATTATTCCTGTCCTTGTCTGGTCCTTTTGTACTCGAGGGTAAGGTAAGAGGTTGAGTTCTTGATAAGGCTTCAAGACAGAACAATTTTGTGAGAATCTCAACTGTTCTGTGAATAGTGGATGAATCAGCTTCGGATTGTCATGGATTAAAAGTTTCAAAACACCCTGAAACTGAAATGTTAGAAGTGTTTCATTATTTTAAAAAAACACTAATTTGCTTTTAGGGGTCTAAATGGTATGAAGGTTCGGTGACACATCGAGTTTGTCATGAAATAATAGTAATGTCGTGTTGGCACCCTGCCAAAGTAATTCCTCACCCAACACCTAGTTAATGCTTTTAATGATGTATCTCTGCTTTCTGGCTCTGGTCTGCCATTATACCTGCCAACCTACCTCCTCCCTTTGCAGATGATTTCTAAAACTGACACATTTATGTCTCCCTTTATAAATTCTTCATTTTCCTTTTTTTTTTTCCCTCTCCTCTCACAGGTTTAAAAAAAGACAGTTCAATTCTAAATTGTTTGAAAAATTGGCAGCAGAGTCACCCTAGCAGTATAGCAAAGAGGCAAAAGTACAGAGGAGTTGAGAATCCCGGCTTTGTGAATTTCTCCTCACATACCAGACTATTTAAATCTGAAGTGTATGTTGGCCTTGAAGTGGATCTTCAAGAGAGCTCCTGAACAAAGCTGCTTGTTCCACATAACAATATTGTGTTATATGTTTAGAAAACACTGTGCTTCCTGCTTGGTTTGGTTTTTCAGGAGAGGATAACAATTTCAAGGTAAAGGTTGCTGGGGGTAAACTCAAACCAGAATGGAGTCTTAGAGAAACTCTTGAGTCCTACAGTCAATTCCGTAGTGTCCTTCTGAACATGACCTGTTTCAAGGACCCAACCTTTTATGTGCTGCTTAGAGCATTGTGAGTAGACACAATATTACCTCTTCCCTTCCTGGTCATTACTGATTATACTTGGGAAAGTTCTTTACCTTCCAATGGTTTGGGTTTTTCCCTTCCTAAAATCATAGTAATGATTACAGTTTCTTTTTTAGGAGGTGAAAACAAGGTAACAAATTGCTGGCACAGTTGCTTCGGGGCCTAGGCAGAAAGCTGTTGTTCCTTAAGAATGCCTCGGTTCTTAAGGAAGCACTAGCTACAGCTTTCAACCCAGGCCCTGCAGCAATATTGCCATCTTGTCTCTCATATTCCCTTAAATCTCCCTAATTCCTCCTGCCCTGCCTGACCTGTGCTACTTGAGCAGTCAGTTCGCTTCCCAAAGTCCTTAATCAGCCCCCACACAAGATGCCAGTGCTGAGAGATCAGTGCTGGGCCAGGACCTTTCGTACAGATGCCACCAGAGAGTCACCAGTGAAGATTAACTACCATTTGTTACATTTTTAAAGGAAGTCTTTTAGCTGTTTGAAAGGAGAGTGGGGATTGCTCCAAACACCTAAAAGTCTTTTTTCTTCAATGTGATGGATGTTGGTTTACCTCGGTGGCTGCTGCTACAGAAGCTGTGCCAGTACCAAAGGGTGCAGAGCCACCATAATGGAGATGTAGAAATGTTAGAAACTGTGGCTGAGATTCGGTGTTTGAGGAACTGGCCCAGGATCCCCAAAATTCGCATCTGTAGGAGACCAGGGAAAGGAATAAGCCAAGAAGGAGAGAGGGATAAATTGGGTGGCACACACACAGGGTGAAGGCTGTGCAAGTCCTCTCCCTTCATCTCTAATTCTGTCCCTTAAGGTAGTTATCAGTAATTCCCAAAGCTGGAAGATCAAACCTTTTCCATGTTTACTGTTCCCTAAGTTCTTCCTTCCTACAGCAGTGAAATCAAGTTTATGTTCTGTCCCCTTAGACCAGACATACCTTGCAGCATTGAAACACCCAAGAGATGTTTGCATATTTATTTTTCTGTCTTAGAAAAACCTGCACACAGTGAAAAACATTTTGAAAACATCCTGCTAGAAATAATTTCATCGCTCTCCACCCACATTCTATTGAGTCTGAATATTTGCTTCCTCTGAGCCGCCTTGTTGCCTCTAAACCTATTCATGGACCTCTAAAAATGCTTTTCCTGCATTCTGCAAATCACCAAACTCAGGTTAGGTAGGAGAAATTCTTCCACTGGTAAATGGACTCTGCAGGTTAGTGGTACCCTGGTGTGCTTTTTGTTTGGTTTTTAATCACGTGTTACTCCCACAAACCTACTGTGTTTTTCTTCTTCCCATCTTTATATGCATCAAGTTACTCCTTGGAGATGGTCTGGCTTCCAAAAGTTGGGAGTCTGAAATGTGTGTCTTTTGCAGAAAGTAGAAGCACTTACATGTAAATTGTAACTCTCTGAAGAAACATCTAAAAAATTACCCCTCGCCCACATGCTCACTGTCCCACTGAGCTGAGACTTCTCTGTGCTTTATGGGCTTTAAATATAGGGTGTCCTTTTCCCTCTTCTTGATTTGCTGCTGTATTGGGAAGTTTTTTTCCCCTTCCTTTGCAGACAAAGCAGCCTTTTGGAGAATCCAGGATAGCTGAAACATCTCAGCAGGTGTGGTGTGAAACTAGGCTTGCTGTGAGCCCTGACTTACAACTTTTGCTCAGAGGCATCCCACTGAGCCTCTGTTCAGGTGAACAAAATCCCACTTCTGAGAGCATTACAGGCTGGATCATCAACTGGGAGTCAAAGGCATGGCCCCATTTATTCGAACGGAGCTGTGCTTATTCACATCAATGAAAAAATCTGATCTTAATGGGTAATCTGCAGTTAATCCCTACACTGGGTAAATAACTGTCTCTAAATGCCGTCTTTAGGGTGCTTATTTTCTGTTAATTTGATTTTGTAACTTTTCTGTAGGTTTTTTGGTAGCAAATTAAAATTTATGTGACTAGAAGAATGAGATGTACCTGAGGCTCATTACAGCAAAAGTGAGAGTAGGAGCAACAGAGATGTGTCTTGCTCCTTGCTGATTGCATGAGCCTATGTGGATCACATGAATTAATTCTTTATATTAAATGTGACTTCTTTGTTGTCCGTCACCCTAAAGGCAACTCAGAGTCTTAAATTTTGTCTTTCCGTTTCTCTCTAGTTACTGCTGCAGTTCTTCTCTGCACTGTACTTGGAATGCAGTTTTTAATATTATTTCCCAAAATCGTTTGATTTTAGAATGATATTAACATTATTGCTGATAGCAACTAAAGTGCAGAGCTTCTTGGGGTTAGTGATTTCATGGCTATGCACTGGTTATAAATTCCTAGATGGCATTTAACAAATCATGCCAAGAGAACAAAGGGCAGGCTGTCCTTGACCCTTAATAATGTTGATTTTCCTGAAGAGAGTTCTTGTGTCACTAGTCTTGATCCTTTTGCAAAGTAAGTACATCCTTGCTGCTATTTTCTGTCTGCAGCACATCCTTCTCAGAATCAGTTATGTACACTGCAATAATTATTTACTCTTAATTAGTGTGGTAGTTTTATTCATGGCTTCCTTTACTGGTCATCTGTTCTATTATTTCAAATACAGGTCTGGCAAAATTTCTTTGCCTGCGGTTGCTTGAGAGGAAGATTACACAACTAATTGAACTGCCTGGCTCTGGTCCATGGCCTGTAAATGTCCATCCTGCTCAAACAGCTGTATAGAATTTTCCAGACTAGCAGGCTGGTCTGGCATGCAGAGCCAAGCTTTATTCACCCAGAAGAATTATCTTAACAATTCGCTTATCCCAAGTGAAAGAAAGGTGAAGACAACTTCTAGTGAAGGATGCTTCAAGAACGGGGAAACTGATTCACTTCTTCAGGTGTTTAGTTATCAGAGATCAAATATACACTGTGTGAGTTGATTCATCTAAATAGTAATATGGACAATTATTGAAATATCCAAATTATTAAAATATCCAGACAATTACAAAATTAAGGCAGGAAGCTGAACCTGATAGCTGACACAATACCTGGTGTTCAGCTCAGTATTGCTCCTCAGTCTTACAGACATGGCCAGGGAGAAAGGGAGGGGATGCACGTGTCTCAGTAATGGATCACCACACTGAAGTGTGTCATTCAAACTCACTTTAGGAAACAGGTCCAGGTATGCAAGGTGCAATAACAAAACAATCACATGTAACATTTACTGATGTGGAAAGACTTAAATGCATAGAATTTGCAATTCTGGAGAGCGTAACAGAAACTAAGCAAAAGTATTATGGCAAAGACAGACCCCAGTGGGTGTATTTGTAAAGTTATCTCATACAGCCCTTAGCTGTTAAAACCTTCCACCCTTTCTAATCCCCTCGTGCACTTAGCTCAGAGGAGTTCTTGCTAAATTCACACAGTTTTAGTCCTGTGTTTATCCCCTGGCCAATTTTGTATTACGTCCTCCACTGTGAGCGCCTCCTCCCCCTGCTGCCCACCCTGGGCAGCCTCCAGGCTGTCTCCCACACCCGTCTCCTCGCTCCTTGGTGCTGTTTGGCCCTTCCTGAAGTGCCACAGGGAAAACTGCTGGGCTGAGCTGTGCCCTGTGTGTGGCAGAGCTGGTGGGATCTGTCCGTGTCTGGCACAGAGGGAACTCCCCAGCCAGCGCCCAGACATGAACACTGGGCAGCAGGAGTTCTGGGCTGTGCTCTGGAGTCTGTCTCTGGAGGATTTTGGATGCACCAGCTGTGGTGAGGGAGCCCTGGCAAGCATGCTTCATCTTCCTGATGCCAGCAGGGCCAGGTGAGCACCAGGAGCCCCTGTCAGGGGCCCTTGGGTGTGGGTGGGTGTGGGCTCACAGCACAGTGTGAAGTGATGAGGCTGAGAAAACCATCGGATCAGCTCTGTTACTTTATTCTTTCCCCACAAAGGAGTGTCTTATCCTGTGTCTTTCCATAACCTTGTCCTTCAGTTGTCACTTCCCACGGGTTCTCATGGACACAGTGCCTTGCTTGGACACTTGCCTTGCCCAAGTGACATGGAGTGGCTCTCAGGGAGCTGCCAAAATAATGGCCTTGAAATCATAATCTTACTAACATAAGCTCATATTGGTGCTCTTTCATGCTGATCTACTTATGTGGCCTCCAGAGATCGCTTTAACCTTGGCTGGGGTTCATCTGGACATTGCAGTGTGCCCTCCACAGATGCCTGCTAAATTGATCTTACCCCTGGCTTTAGCTGGGATACCACCCCACAGAGCTCACACCCTGTGCTCCAAAACGTGACCATGTAGACAAGGTCAGAAAAATACTGCAGAGATTTCCAGTTTGGGTGCTTGGCCCACGTGTGCTTTGCTCCCACACATCCTGCAGTGCCTGGAGCGTGGAGCAGCTTCACTGGAAACACCTCCTGGTGCCTGGAGTTGGCAGATTCTTTGGGAAACCTGACAATTCACCCCCAGCACCTCTTGCTGTGCTGCTGATGGCAGCGTGTCTTTGCTTGGCTTGGGCAGGTGTTGGGTTGGGCTCGTCCCTGTGCTGGGAAGATTTTAAGGCTCAGGCTGAAAGTTGCAGGTTGAGAGGTTGGCTCTGTCCTTAAACCACCAGCCTGAGCCTGGATTTGGTCAGTAACACCTCAGTGGGTTAAGCTGCTTGCAGGGGTGTAGGAGGAAAGGTGCTGCCTCACCAGCAACCCAGCCTGAGCTTCCAAGAGTGACGGATTTCTGGCTGTCCTGTACAGCTGCTCCTGCTGTCTGCCTGTCTGGGCAGAGCCCTCTGTCTAAAATCCTGCCTTTCAGGAACAACAGACAAGGTCTTTCTGTCTGCTGTGTTCTCTGATTTGAAATTGTGTGCACTGAATTTTAAAATTCAAAACCTTTCTCGTCCTTTCTTGCAGGACATGGTGTTGTCTTGCAAGTCAGGCCCGAGGTGACTGAATGTGATAGCATTTTGTAATTTTTGATGGAATAGGTATACTCTGAAACAAACCTAATGGCTCCATGTTCCCTGGATCGTGGCCTTTGAAGGGAGAGACCTTGACTTCTTTGTACAAGCACAGCAACTTTTTACTTCAGTAAAAAAATTTTAAGATACAGAATGGGGAGCTAAATAACCTGAAATATAAAGTATTAAATACAAAATAATTTAGCAGTAATATGTGCAGTCCTTTATTACCAAGGAAGAATGTGTCCATCACATATGATAGCCTTTCAGATAGTACTAGCAGGAGTATAAACTGCTCTTCTGCGTAGCAAAGCAAGTGAACTCAAACCACCAAAGTTGCTGTTTCTCCAAAAATTATCTTTGAAAACTAAATAAAACAAACATATAGAAGGTAACAGGAAAAAAAAAAATCCTTGTCTAGAGGTGATTCTTGCTTGCAGCCTGACAGCTGAGGAATTTCAGTGACAGAAGATACCTTGAGCCACTCTGAGACTGCAAGTCTGCATGAGAGCCAGGCTGCTTTAAACTGCTGCTTTTGGAGCTTCTCTGCTGGCCCTCAGCTCCCAAAGCCACTGGCTTAGCAGCCTAAGCCAGGCTCTCTTTGGAGACAAGGGATAACAGAAGGAAGAACAGCTTACAGAAGAAAAAGGATATTTATCAGGGAGAGGACACTATCAGGAATTAAAAATCTCGCCTGGTGGTATGTAGGTTGCTCAAGCTGATGGAGATAGAATGTCAGATTATTTTCTCTTTGCTTCTGTGTCTGGTCAGGATTTCTTCAAATGTGAGGCTGATGAGGTCTGGGTGGTGTCCCACTGTCTCAGGAGCCCTTGAGGAAGGCAAGTCAAGAGCAGGAGCAAATTGTTTTGAGTTCTTCTTCATATGGATGCCTAACAAAAATTGAACATAGCTACCTCAAAGGGATTGGTAAATAACTAACTGCCACATCTAAACACTTTTTAAGGATCTGTTTTTAATCTTGGCACATCATCTGTGTTTCACTGATCTTCTAGTTGATTCTCTTTTTGTTTTTTACTCATGATCAGCATGCCCTTCTTGGTAATATTTATTTATTTAATATATAAATATTAAATATTTAGACCAAATATTATTTAGACCAAATAATATTTTTGTAGTAAAAATTTGACATTTTTATCATCACTGGTAGCTGACCCTTTGTGAGCTTTTTTCTTGTTCAAGATGCCTTGAGCTCCAGTTGCGAAACTTTCCAAAGAGTGAAATTATGACCTCACTGAAGCCAGTGGGAAAACACCTTCTTCGGTGACTGAGATAAAAGAACACTTTTTGGGGAAATGCTGGACATCCATAAATATAATGTACATAATAAAACTGCTGGGCTGAGCTGTGCCTAATACATATGTAATATAAAATTACATCTCTTTTTATACATCACTTTTAGATCTAAGATGCTCTCCACTAAAAGAGGATAAAATACCTGTTATGTTCTCCTGGGGTTTCTCCCTTTCCAGCTCCCATCATAGCGCCTTTTAAGTAAGTTTTGGGATCTGTGGAAATTTCTGCCTCCTGGAAGTGCTCTTACATTTAATTTAAGATTTAGAAGTCATAAATTTCTTGCACTTTGTAGTGTATTCTGCAGAGGGACCATGTGAATTGTCAGGCACCCAATAATAAACATAAACCTGTACTTACACACTGTGGATTTCACACAAATAAGTGAGCGTGCACTATTCATTCTCGTACAGTGGGAGCTCAGCTTTCCTGTATTTCTATGATTCCTTGCAAAATTCCATGATGGTCTTAATTACTCAGTACCTATTATGAGCCTCCAAGATGGGAATGAGAGCCGTATTTCCTAGAAATGAAACATGGAAGTGTTCTCCAGGCTATTTTAATGCTAATTCTTGTTCACTTTCTCAGAGCCTGAGCTTTAAACACCACAACTGTGAAAAGATCAGACTGAACTGGGAAATGCATTTTGGCCATAGAGATGAAATTGTGAATTGGCATTTAATTGTGGGAAGTGATTCTGTAGTAGGTCGTTTTAGATCTTTCAATTGGTGTGAGTCAGTGAGCTTTTATGGCAACAAAATTGCACAGTAGGCTTTAATTGTGCATAATTATTGCACTGCATGGTGCAGAGTACTATACTGTAGGCATTCAGCTGCATTCTGTTAAATGTTTTTACTGAACTCTCTGAAGAAGTGTACCTGGTGCTATTTGATATATGTTTAATATGCTCGTGCTTTTTTTTTTTTTGTCTTAGGAAAGTGAAAATAATAATAATAATAATAGAATAGTTTTCCTCCCTGCCCCCCATTTTCCAGATGACTAATTATACTGCATGTGATACCTGTAGGCATCTGTTAAAATTAACTGGAGTCCAATTTCTGATTTCAGCTGCAAGAATCTAACAAAAGTTCTTTGCATTTATGAGGATAACTTTAAATAATACAGAATAAAACAGGGTTCAGCTTTTTTACATCCATCTGCACATTCTAAAGGCTGAATGATACTTGGTAGACTTTCATCTTGTTGTTTCTGTGATCTGCAGCTGTTTCCAATTCGATTATTTTTCTTTCTTGAGTGTTTTATGTCTGCTGGATCTGACAAGTGCACCCACCTACAACACAGCCTGTGATTGGGGATTAGGAAAATTTTATTTCCTCCTCGATAAGTAAGTAAAACATTTTTATCGCTATGGACCTAGTGATTTGTGAAGTCCTGTTGTACTTTCTTATTTCTCCTGCTAAGCTTTTATGTTGTCAGCAGTGATCTGATTGTTTCCCATCATTTCACCAACAATGGAGCCCAGGCCAGCACTCTCGTTGCTCTTATGAATTCAGTATCACAGCTCTCAGCCATCAAAAAGGCTTTATGATGTTTCTAAGATGTGGCATTTCTGTGGAAAAACAGCTTTGGGTTCAGGGCTTGGGTTTTTTGGGGGATGAAAAAATAGAGTCTGATATTATTGTCATTATTCTACCACAAGATTTTGTAGTTCCCTTGCCTTTCCAGGGATGAAAGTTCTGTATAACAAACAGTCACTCTGGCAGATCTTTCTGCTATCTGTGTTGATGAACTTGCCATTGCTATAATGTAGATAACAAACCTCACAATAACCCTTTTTCCTGTTAGCATCTTCCAGCACAGCAGAGCCTGTCGCTGGCCTCAAAGAACAAATGCCAGGAAGAATGAATTTCGATTGCACCACTGCAAAGCCTTTTATTGTTCTTGTTTGTATAGTAAAAGTGAAGTAGCAGGAAGAAATTTCATGGCTTTTTCTTAGTCACTATTCTGTATGATTCCAAGACAATCTGAAGAACATTGTTACAGGTGGAGTTAAGCCAGGCAGGGATTTTTTCCGTCTTCCAGACTATTTACTAGTTATACATGGTGATCTACGTAATTCACAAAGAACATGTGAAAATTTCTCTAACAGCTTCACAGCTCTTTTCAGGAGAGTGTGCATTCGGGAACAATGCAGGATCATCGGCATCCCACCCACACTGAGTTTTACCAGGCAGGTGAACTTTTATCATTTCTGCTTCACTACTTGTGTCAGTGGGAAATAACTGTACAAACACCCTGTCCTGTCTGACATCGGCCTTCCTATGGTGCTCTCAGCCCAGAGGGCAGAGAACAGACACCTCTGCAGGAGGTGAGGGGTTACTGTTCATAGGAACTGGGAAAAGAAACTTTTAAACACGTTTTACAGCCTTTCTCTTCTTTATAGGCGCTACCTGTTCAGTGGGGTCTGACCCTCAGTTAAATAAGGTCATTTTACAGCATGGTGGGTTTAAATGTTTGTTTACTTCAAAAGCCTTTGCACTTCCAGAGATAATCAAGTCTTTGATAATGTGCCATAGAACTGCATCAATTGTGATGCTTCAGTCTGCTTTTTTGTTTAGTTTTGTTCTGTTTTGTTGGTGAGTTTTTTCTGGTTTTTGGGGTAGGGTTTTTTTTTGGGTTGGTGTTTGTTCTTTTTTTTTTTTTGTTTAAAGGTTGTTATTTTTAATTTTCTTTGTTTTGCTTGCTTCAGTTTTTAAGGAGCAGGAGGAAGAATGAGCAACAATAAAAGGGAAGAATTTCTTACTGATTGTCTTACCGCCATAAATGACAATTTGGATGTAGTCCCAGATTGTACATCTGCCTCTCTAATGTACATCTGAAATGATATTAATACCAAACCAGACATCTGTGTGCTAGATGTGTTCAGCTGCTTGGGAGTGTGGTGCTGCTGCTGCTGCATCTGCAGAGAACAGCCTGAGCTCCCTCCTGTGCTCAGCAAGGAGCAGCAAGAGGGAAGAGCAGCCCTCGTGCCCGAGCTCCTCACCTGGTTCAGAAAGCTCTGAAATCGGCATTTCACCCTTCAGTGTCCATCCTGCTTTCTCTGTAACGTTCTCTAGCTCTCATCTGGAGTCAGGTTATGCTCTGAAATTACAGAGGCAATGAAAGAGAAAAAGTTTTCTCAGTGTATTGTTAACTGGACAGATGCCAGCACCGAGGTCGGGATGGGACGGGACGGGACGGGACGGGATGGGATGGGATGGGATGGGATGGGATGGGATGGGATGGGGCGGGGCAGTCTTTCCATGCAGGGCTGGAGCCTGACATGGAGAAAACTGCAATGCCCTGGCTGCACCAATTCCTCAGGCGTACTCCTCTCACCATTCTTATGGTTAAATTAATTAATTAATTAAACACTTGCAGCCTTTCAAAGAGAGCTGAAGATTTTATGCAGCTCAGGTGAAGTTACAGGACAGGGCAGGATAGTGGAAAGGTCAGGAGAGGGAAAAGGTTTTACCATCATTTTTTATTCACATAAACGTATTTATATTTTTGTATTTTGCTAATACTTTTAAGTTTAAACTAGTCCCAGATTGGAAAGACCCATTTACACTTGACATCTTTTGTGAGAGAGCTTCACGCACAATGTAGAAAGAAGACTGATATTCAATAGGTCCCTTCTTCCAGGTTTTTTTCGCAAGGACTTCATTTATAGGTTGCCAGGTAACCATAAGTCTTTGACTTTTTAATATTACTCCATAGAAGTACAAAAAGCAAGATCTTTTTTCCAGAGCTGAAATGGCAAGAGCTAGCTGAAATGAACAGCAGCCTTAGCAAATGTGTACAGAGCTGACCACTGATACACACACACAGAAACGTGGAAAAAGCCATTTGCTAAACTCTTCTGTGGCTCTGTGGATCCAAACCCACGCACAGACTGTGTATTTTCCTAGCTGATTATTAAATTGAATCTTCATATCCTTACTTAAGGTCATATTGCTGTTCAATAGGTAAATAATATTCATCTCCTCTGGGCAAAGCAGGTGTCTGCTGCTCCCAGTCTGCTGCTGCTTCTCCTCTGAGCTGGCTACAGTCTCTGCAATGTGGGAGAGAGGGATAAAAAAGATAAGGGTAATTAAAATTGTCAGCATTAACATAAGAAGCCGAATGTCCCTAGAGGACAGTGCCAGCTCTTCCTTCCTCCTTCTGCTTTAAGCTGAGAAGAAGCCGAGTGCTGTGGAATACCCAGGACCACTCATGGAGCTGCAAGAAAGAGCTCAGTGATGGGTCTGCCAGTTTTTCAGCCCAGGACAAGGCTGTGGCTCAGTCACCACTTAGGCAGATGCCCTTTTCTAAGGATCTAACCCAGTAGAAACCAGTCAAACCTATGCTCATTACTGTGCTGTGCTAACCAGCACCAGGGAGAGGATGCAGTGATTTTGGTTTAATCCCACATAACTATAAAGCACTTTGGTCCTGCCTGTGGGGCAGGAGGGCCCAAGCTGGGAGTGGAGCCTGGGGAACAGGGTAGACCTCAAAAGTTGGTGGTGCTGCCAAAGGTGGAATCCAGCAGTTAAAGGAAGCTGTGGCTTAAGAGTAAGAAGGTCATTGCTCCAACACTCTTCCTGCCCTGGTTGGCTTCATGGTGACTCTTGCACAAGAGCAGCTTTCGGTCTGTGTCTTGCCGCAGCGGGTCCGGGGGGCAGGTGATTGCCTCAGGTGATTGCCTCTAGTTCTTGCCTCTCTGGTGTTTAGTGACAGGGCAGGAGTTCCAGCACAGCCCTGCTGGCAGGGAGCTGCCTGAGGCCAGGAGCTTGTGTCACACAAGCTTGTTTGTCCCAGTGTGGCAAGGAATTTCAGTTCTTACATGCTGAGGTTTGAGTCAAAAATCTCCACACAACAACAACTCTCATTTTCCCTTAAAGGCTAGCTTTTGAAAATTTTCTTTTTCACAATATTTTTACCTCTGAGGTCATTGTGGAATATCTTACTCAAACATTCAAGCCAAATCAATTCTATTTCCAGACCTTTATCATGGCAGCAATGCATTAGAACCACTTAATAAAGTGTTTATATCAATGTCTGAAGTTCACAGTAATCTTAGAGTGTACAATGACATCTGTAGGATAAATTGTACAGCTCAGCACTGAAACATGACCACAGTACAAAGTATATTGTTTGGAAATCTACTGTCAGACAAGAACTCCAGCTCTGCAATTTTTGCTCCAGAATTTATACTGACACTTCTTTATCATAGATGAGATACTTACATGCCATCCTTTCAGGCATTACAGAATACTTCAGGATCAGAACTGGTGCTGAAAACACAGCCTGTGTACCACTAAAATGAGCCAGATTTTTCCTAGCAGTGTGCTCGTGTTCACTTTCCTGATAAGGTAAAACTGATAAGACACTTATTGTGTGTCTTGCTAAGTCTGTGCTTCTGATGAAGCGCTCTGGAATTGCAGCATAAAGACTGCAGGCTTATTCCAGCAGAACACGAAAGCCTTAATCCTTTATTGCTGCAAAAACAAACAACTGTCCTTATGAGCAGCCTAAGCCAGAACAACAGAGGCCAGAGAGGAATCCTTCCACACAGAGTTTCTGCAGTTCCTGGGTAGCAGGTTACCCACTTGTACCTCAGCATATGTTTATTTACACATGTGTTACTAAACCAGGAGGACTTTAGTAACATAATGTAGAAATCTGGCATCTGCAGCCTGCATTTCTCTCTCTGCATTCCCACCAAAACCCAGTAAAACACCTGCCCAAGTGCCACGAAGCCTTCAGCACAGCTCTTACACCAGTGTGCTCAAAATGCGAATGGCAGCGGTTCGCCTTTTCCACACACTGGCTCCCTACTGTTAGGTCAGGAATAGTAAGGAGGTGTGAGGGAGCTGGAAAGCTCACTTCAGCTGTTTTTTTTCATTCATAATTCAGTTGGGGTTGGACCTAAACCTGTTGAAGAACTATTGCATTTGATTGCAGTAGGATTGTAGTATCCAGCCGTTTACTATGCTGACAGAGAAAAGCAGAGCTCAGAAATTAAATGCAGCCACATGATGCAATGGAATATTTCAGTCAAATCACGGCCTAATCCTTCAGACCTCACTCAAATGTTAGGCTGTTTCCAGGTGAAGACAGCAAAATTGTCTGCAATGATTCAGAAATGTTCAGTGAAGTTTCTTGGTTGATACCACAGCAGGAAGACTTAAAAAAGTTTAAAGCAGCAGACTTGGGTGTCTTGCACTCTCCAAAACTGAAAAGAGGATTTTTAAAACGGCATCTCTGGCCGTGTGATGCTCTTTTAAAATCATGAAATGTGGGGTAAAATAGCTAATGTAATAGCATTTTCCAAAGATTTAAAAACCTTGACATGGGTGAGAAACCATACTCTTATCCTTAACGTTGGCAAAATACTGGAAAAGTTAATAAGGGATTTAAATGATAGAGATTCAAAGGACAGAAATATAATAAACGTTAATCAGCACAGTTTTTCTGAAGAATATAGCTTATGCAGCAAACCTGATTTTGAATGAGATTATAAATGTGTTGATAATGGCTGCTGCGTAGATATTGATAATATTTTTCTTATATTCTGATGAAAAATTTTGCATTCTGCAGCTTCAGTGAAACATGCATTAAAAATGAGCCAGCAGATCTCGAAAATGAGATATCATTGGCAATTATTACAGAACTCCTAAAGTGCTCCAGGGAGGTTGGTTGGGGGAACATTAAACAAAATGTAGCAGATCGACTGATCAGCTCGGGTTAATCATAGGCTGGAGCTGGGCATCCCCTCTGGGAATCAGAAAAAGCTTGGATGTATTTCAAACGGTTCACACAGAATCTGAAAATACTGAACATTTTTATCAGTGATCCACCTGCGAGTCCATGGATTAAAGCCTGGGGCAGTGGTCAGCATGAGGGCAGGGTATCCCAGCTTGCTCTGTAGTTTATTCGATAAATCTGAGCCTGTGCACAAAATGCAACCGATAGACAACCTGCAGGGGGTGCTTCTGCAGAAGGGAGAATTCCCTGGAAAACAGCAGCTTGGGAGAGGTTTTAGGAGATTAATTGCAATTCAATGCAGTTTGCCAAGGTGATACTGTGGCAGAAAGGAGGAGGAGGAGGAAGAATGAAGTGCTAGCTGAGAAAGAGCTGACAGGGCTGGGAAGGCATGTCCCAGGTGCACCACCCTGCTGAGGCTGCAGGAAGTAATGCTTTTCATGGGAAACCCTGACCTGAGGGATGTAAAAAGCTGGATTCCAGGTAGAAAACAAACAAACATGATCAGGGCCAGGTATCTTGGTATGAGGAAGAAATAATCATGAAGATCACATACAGGTGACAATAAATGGGTGACTGGAAGAGACTGTAAGTCCTTTCTCAAGGGCTGTTTGACCCAAATTAAAGCCACAATAAGAGCTAGAGTCTGGAGGCAGAAATCAAACCAGTGCAAATAAGAAACTGCACTCACACTTTAAGGAACTAAAAGAAGAAGTGGTGGTGCCTCCATCTCTTGATGTCTCTGGGTGAAGAAGGGTACAGATATCTCAGCCAAGCAGAGGCTGATGTGCTCACTGAGGGGGCCTGGGGGATTGTCATGGGATCCCACCAGCCTGTTCCCTTCTGGTCTTCAATGTAATGAACCTATGAGTGAAAAAGCACAGCTTTTATTGAAGGCAGTTAAATTTTGCCTAAAGAAGTTCTGCAGCATAATTCCAGGCTTTTGAAAATTGAACAAAGTTCTTGGTTCTGAATACAAATCTTGCCTTACAGTGTTGCTGTTTGCACACATCACAGAGTTCTTGAGCTATTTAATCCTCATTAGTGAAGCATTATTAATCCACAACACTGAAGGACAGGAGGTATAATTTAGAGAAATCCTTATGGGAAGGATCTCATAGAAGATAAAAAGGAATTAAAGTGTTTCCATGGACTAGTAATACAAATCATGGCATTCTAATGCAGTTATTCTATTAATGTTGTAAATTTAAAATTCTGCACAAGAGTTTTTGGTTCCTGTGGGTGCTATAGGGTTAGGGAATAATTTACATTTTTAACCTGTGTTATATCTAACCCTGGTCTGTGGGATTCCCATCTTGTTTGCTCCTTAAGGCTTTCCAGTAGTGTAATGTGTTAGAGAACCACTGAACTGTTCAGCTCACTATCTTGGGATTATTTTCTTTTATACTCACTACCAGTTTAACCTGTCAAAAACAAATATTAAGCAATTTGTAACATAGTAGAGATGTAAAATGGTCTCAAAATGTGTAGGACTGAAAAAAAGAGCAACTACTTGCCGGAGCTTACATGCTTGTAGAAATCCATATTAACTTGTTTCCCAAGGGTTAGACTACCTGAAAATATTTTGGAATGTTAGTCAGGAATTATCAATCTGGATAAAAAGGGGATGGGCTTTACAGCCACCTGCTCAGGGAGAGAGGGAAATCTCCCTGCTCATGGGAGGTGGTTCCAACGTTTCACACGCTGTGAAGACGAGCAGTTCTCAGGGACACATCCCACCTTCCCTCGGTTTGAGAAGCTGGATCTGCCATTCCTCACAGCTTCCGTGTGAGAGGTGCAGTGCCTTGGAAACAGCAGTCTCCGTGAGCGATGCTGCAATCAGAGTGGGAATGAAACAATGATGCTTTACACAGCACAGGCACGGAAAGGGTACGGGCGTGATACTCTATTCCAAAATGTTTCCGTGTGGGAGGCAAATTATCTCTGCCAGTAACAAAGAGAGCAAATGAAGGAGCTTGTATTTTCACTTAACAAAGCAAAATGGCTGTTTTGACCACATTTAGTGGTTCCTCTGCTCCTTCTCACTGAATTCACCACACAGTGGAGTTAAAGGCATCAAGTACTCAGATTTAGGACCGACATTTATTTTTACAGCAGCACTGCATAACTTCCCGGGCAGCGGTCCCCAGCCTGGGGCTTCCTCCAACCCCTGCAGTCAGGCTTGACCTCAGTGTTGGTAGCAGGAGACTTTGCCAATTCAGGGCCAAAAGAGGACAGGGAAACCTCAGCAGGCAGAAGTGTCTCACTGCAAGGCCGTGGAGCCTGATATAAATAAGAGAACAATTATCCTCTGGCACTCACCAGTCCTCAGACCTGTCTCTTTATTTGCTCCCTTCTTATTTCCCTTCCTTTGCCAAGCTGTCTCTATGTACCCCATGTAGGAGAGCAGGATGTTCATGAACCTGCACTACCCTGCCCACTCCAGGCCTCCTGTGTGGAAAAGTGCTCTTTGGCTCTGTGTCTCTAAGAGTGTTCTTGGGTACAGGTCCTCTACCAAGAATTTATTTTGGAGATGAGTGCTGAAAATTGGGGTGGGGTCCAAGTCCTGCACAGCCTCCAGAGCTGCAGTGGAGCTGCAGAGTCCCTGAGTCAGTCATCCACCTGCAGAGTTCCCGGCAAGTCTCACACAGAGTTTGCAAATGCATTTTTAAACTTAGCCCACGTGTAGACAAAACCCAAGACCAACTCTAAATCTTGCAAACACACACAAAACATTTTCTAGCAGATCTTCCTGACTTATCATCCCTTTAGGATTTTTGTTGATTTTTGACAGTTCCAGGTTTCTTTTTATACCCTAGAGAGCCTTTTCTTCCTGTAGATAGTACACAAATCTCAGTTAAAACTTAATATTTTTTCAAATTCCAGTTCCTTCTTTCTGGGTAGCATCTGGAGAGACAATCTTTCTAGGACAGTGTCTCCACATAATTTCTATTCCTTAACAAATGTTTATTTAGGAGCAAACCAGGCAAGTCCACTCTGGAAGAGTTATTTCCATTGACCTGGACCCAAGAACTTTATTCACCTGCATGGATGTCCTGTGACACTACTGACACTTCAGCAGTGCGTATTGCCAGATGGTTTCTGCATGCAGTGATTCCTCCTGATGGCTCTTAAGCCAAAGAGAAGTTAAGACTGGCAGCTACAATAACAAAGAAAAGTCACCCAACAGTTGGGCAATCAAAGCAACACTCACAAAATGTGTGGATATGCCAGCTGATGCACACAGAAAGACTTTTACACTCTGTCTCCACGCTGTGTTTGTGCTGGGAGCCCTTTGTGTCAACAGAGAAAAGACAGGCTCCCGCGGCAGCAGGAATATTTTCCACATCTTCTTTAGGATGGCACCAATCAGGTCTTGGTTCCAGTGAGGAAGATCTTCAGTGCCAACAGGCAATCCTGGGGTGACAGTGTCAGATATCAAAACAGGCCTTGTGGCAGCAGGTTGGCATTTCCAGCTGTTCAAAGCATATGTTTTCTTAGTAGGAAGAGTAAGCCATGGAAAAAAGATAGAAACTACTGTCAAGAGGGGTGGGGATGAGGGGGAGAGAATTAGAGATTCAGAGAGCGAAGAGTAAAAAAGGAATAACTAAAATATTTTCACATTAACTTTATATAATTCATGCTTCAAAACTGATATAAAAGCACTCGGTTTGCTACAGACAAAGGAGTTTTTGTATTTTTCCAAAACAGAAGAGCTCTACTTCCCTGGTATGTGAAGTCATGACAATTAATTGATCACAGGTATGTTCTGATAGGTGGTCCTGTTGTGCCTAAACAACCACTTGCACAGAATGCAGTACCACGCAAACACAGGTGAAATAAACAGTTTGGGACCCCATTTCCTATTTATTTCCCTGCTCATTTTCAGGATTTAGATCTGTAGGCCAGTGACCAGCCATTTCCCACATCACTGTTTAATAGAAGCATTTCAGAAATAAAGGAAGTTACTCAGATAAAGTGAGCGTAAGTGCATGCCCAAAGCAAATGAGGAAGCACACACACTGTGCAGGGCCCTCAGAAATAAGCACTGCAAGCGATACAAACCCTAGCTCAGAGGTAAAATGTGTGCTCTAAATTTAGAGCAGCTCACTTGCACGTTTGTTTGTTTTATATTTTCCTTGCTTGACTTGCATTTATCAATATGGTGCTAAATTGCCAAACAGTCCCATCGCACTGTTAATATTTGCCTCTGCATTTCAATGACAGCTGAAATGCAGTGAAGAAAAGAATGCAATTCTCCACGAGTCAACAGTGAGCTGGTGGTGAGAGAATATCCTGGAGCCAAAATCACCTGGTGTTTTTGTCTGAGAGCAAGAACTGAAGCCCTGCATTCCGGCCAGATCTCATCTCTGGCAGAATTTACATGTTTGACTTAGAAACCAAGATGTGGCACCTTCTAGATGCATAAATGACTGTATAATATTAATTTTCCTGCTGTATCCACAGGTGATTGCTGCTACCTGTGGAAGCCCGGATCACAGCAACAGGTGAAACACTGCCTTTTTTCTTACAAGCTGTTTGAAGTTGAATTTGCTGATGTTTCTGGAAGGGAATGAACAATACAATGGTAAAACACAAGATCCTTAAAATGAGAAGTTGGATATTTTGAATTTTGGCATCATATATGTATCGTGAATGAGAAAGAGCAGGATGACAGAAGTGCCCTTGCTGTAGTGATGTGCTGCTAGGACTCCATAGAACTGGGTCAAAAAGCTGTCATTAGTTTGCTTCAGGCTAAACCCCATCAGCTGAGTTCTGAAAAGAGGCAAAATGATTCTTTAATAGCTCAGCTGGGCACGTGAGTGCACATCCTGACGGTGATAAAATGGCAAGCACAAGAAGCAAGGAGATAATTTTTGCTTTTTCTTCCAATAGTAAGGCTTAGCATTTCCATAAAGAGATTTTTCAGGAGACCAGGATTAAACCATCAACATATTTTAAGAAGATTCCCTGTTNAAAAAAAAAAAAAAAAGCATGAGCTCTGAACTGCAGCGTTTTGGTACCAGCATGTGACAACCATTTCCATAGATTGTCAGCCTTGGAGATTTTAAACAAAAATTATGGAGAATTCAGGATGTGAGATGCATTTTTACAGAAGTTCTCTCTGTCTTGTCACTTTCAGCTGTTAGCTACATTAAGAGAAAGAGAAATCTCAAGTTTTTATGCTAGGGCAGTAGCATAGCAGCATCCAAAAGTGTGAACCTCTGTCAAAAGATGAGCTGGAAAAGTGCACTGCACGGAAGAGTTTCACTTAAAATATGGCATAAGGAGCTGAGTATGCTCTCAAATAGGAGCTCTGAACTGCATTGGGCAGCCATTAACATCTATTTGGACAAGGTGGCCGTCTAGAAGTCACATAGAGAAAAACGAGATTTGATCCAGTGTGCTGGGGATTGTGCCCCAAGGCTCAGAGTGGTGATTTGTTGAACTCAATGTTGTGCTTTGGTGCCTCTGTGTGTCAGACAGAGGGGAGTCTGATGGATAATTCAGGATATGAGTTCAATACAGTCGATTTGTGATTATCGGGATCCAGGCTTAGTGTACGTGTTCATTTTGGTTTTAAGTTACAGCTCCTTCGTCAGGCCTGGGATATAAAATAAACTCATTTCCTTTGGTGCCTCATTCCCAAAGGGTGCAAAAAGGACCATCTCATTTCAGGAGATTTGCTTTACCTGCATTTTCCAGCCTGTCTAATCAGCTGCTCTCAGCCTGGGGCCATGACTGGTGGCCTCTTCTTGGCCTGCTGACACCCACTGCAGTGGGGACAGAGAAGTGCATCTCTTCCCTTACTCCAAGGGTGGAACATTAACCCTTTCACTTCCCTGCCAGGCAAAGTGCTCTCCTGCCCAATCACAGCAAACCACAAACCTCCTGCTGCATTTGGCTTACTTCAGACAGCATTTCGATTGAGTGAAGGCTTTGAACAGCTTTAATGTCCTTAATTTACCAGGGAGATCAGACAGCAGGTGGTGTATTGTTCAACAATTCCAGATATGACTGCTTACAGTAATTATGTGTTTTGGTGCTGTACTTCTGTTTTAATTATCATGAATTAACATCAGTTACAAGCACCAGAGCAGCCTGTGAAGACCTGTGTAAGTTCATTTCTTGCTCAGCAGTCTGGGTGCTGCAGGTCGTGTGAGGAAGTTAGCAGTAATCCAGCGTATTGGTGAGGAGGCTCAGGTGTTGCATAGATTTTCTGTACCTTGGACAAACCATTTAGTGTCACTGTCCCCAGTTTCTTCTCATGTTGCTTGCCAATTTGTAAAACGCACTGCAAGTAGAGAAGTGCTTTCATCAGTTTATTTAGATGGAATGATTTGGAGCAGGGATCTTTTTCACTGTGTATCCTGGAAGCACTTTTGAAACCCCTTCTCTATCCTCCAAATAAGCAAACACTGACAACACGACACTCCAAGAGGATGGCATTACAGCAGGTAACACTGCACATTGCTGAATAAAAGATGGCAGCTTTCCACGCACCACCCTTGTAGAGGTAATCTAATTCCATTAGAATTCATTATGGATGTTCAGGTTACATGGCAGAGCGGATAACCCAGCCTCTCATGCTGCCAGAAGAAAAGGAGCCAAGCAGTTAACAGCACAGTGGTTGTTAAACTGTTTCACCCAACCCCAAACTCTTAGCGAAATTAACAAAAAATAAATTTCACAAATGACTTGTATTTACTTATATTATTAACTATCACAATAATTTTCCAAAGAAGAAAAATATAATTCAAGAATAACTCACCACAAGAATACAAAGGGATCTTAAGGGTAAACAGGCCTGTTAGATTCCAGCAAACAGAAGGAAGCATCAAGTTATCTGAGAGCAGTCTTTAATTATTTAAATTCCTAATGAAAAATAATTTAGAAAGCCAACAGGAGCTGTCTTACACAAATTGATTTCTTAAAACATTTAAAATCATTTGGACATTTCATTTTTGTCTGTGTTGCTTCTTCCTTTCATACCCACAGCACTTTCCCCTCTGCCTGTGCAGATCGGAGTAGCTGCCTCTGCAGAACAGCAATCTCATTTTGTTTACTTTGTGTTTCAAAGAGAATTGAACAAGCCCAGGACTCACTTTCTCTAAACAAATACTGGCAAGACAAAGGTATCACAGCTATTCTGGGGACAAGAGGTTCGTCGAGATGGGGAGCTGCAAAGACTGGCAAGAAAAAAACAGTCAATGTGTTTTTATCTGAAAAAAAGTTAATCCCTTTCACAGTCTCATTTTCTTTGCTTTTGAGATAGCTTCTTTTTTTCATTAGGTTTTAGAGTTTTTAAGCTAAGAGAAGCAAGAAACCAAGATATTTTCTTTGTTCCTGTCAAGTAGCTTGAACAGTTTGAGAACAGAGACCAGTCGGAGCAGTGTGATTAGCGTAGCCAATTAAGGTGGATTTGCATATTCACAACACAGCTATCGAGAAATAATTCTGCAGAGATAACGCAAGCGTGGCAGCGCCCGTGTGCCAGTCAGAGCAGCCTGGCACTGTGCTGGAGGGTAATTGAGCAAGAACCAGGGGGTGATCCTGCACCCCCAGCCAGCCCGATGCCGCAGGGGAGGGAGGGGTGCTGGGAAGGCGGGAGCAGCGATGGGAAAGGTTGGTCTGCAACCCACTCACCCGAATGCAACAGCATCTGTCCAACGAGTTTGTCTTTCCGACATTCATTCCGGCTACAGCTTGTGCTACCTGCTGGTTTTGGGGGCCCAGCCTCATCAGGAGTTTGGGAGATCTGACTTTTAATGAGCAGCTGGCCGAGGACTGAGTGCCTTGCAGCCCCTCCTGCCCCCGGCTCAGCCCGCTCCAAGGGCACGGCGGGGCGCAAGGCGGTGGGTGAGCTTTACAAGGGGCACGAGGGGAGCTTCATGCAGTGTTCGGATGGTACAGCTCTGCTTTCTTCTGCCCCAAAAGGCTTTTCACCAGAGTGTTATCCTAGGACCCGGCAGGAAAGCAAACAGCCCTCCGGGAAACCTTGTACACTCTGCTGGATGGCAAACTGGGGCGGGTGAGCACAGCAGCTTTATCATCGCTGAAGGTAAAAAATCACCTTATGCACTACAGCAACAACAATCTGTGCTCCACCTCCGTGATTCTCGGGCTCCCACCTCTTGTCATCTCTTACCAACAGCTGCATCACTCCAAACATTTGGGTGAGCATGGACTGGCCGAGTGAGCGGCACACAGAGCCAGCTGCACTCCGTGTCCATGGAATCTGCATCCCCAGCAGGCTCAGCTTTCTCACCAAGGGGCTGACAAGTGATTGGCAGTGTGCAGCGTCCACGTGTGCTGACGTTAGAAAGAAATACAGCAGTTTCTGTCCCTAATGCTCCTGCCTCCTCCTTGGTGCTGGCAGCTGAAGTCAGGGTGTGCAACTGCAACAAATTGGGTCAGGAGGGGCTCCCTGGAGTGTTCTCCTGGGTGCAACTGCACCGGCCACATTCACTTCCAAAACTGCTACGGGAAAGGCAGCAACACAGGAATTAACTCATGGTATTCACTGCTGCAAGATCCGAAGGAAAACTTAGTGAAATCCCTAAGATGAGACCATCACAGAAATCCTAAATTTATAAACTGCTATCACATCCACCAGGGTAAAGACTATGAGCCATCAACCTCCACGCCACAAAGAGGCATTAAGCACATTTAGTTGTGGAGAAATGTCTCTCTCCAGGAAGATATATCCTTCTATAACCACCCATGACAGGCATTTTACTCTGGAATACTCACTCCTGGTTTATCTAGTCCAGTAACCTATGTAAGATTTTTTTATTCTAATGGTCTCCGTCTGTGATTACCCACAATTGTCTCTTTCCTTCCTATCCCCTTTGTAGCACCAGCTCTTTATTAGAAACTTAATAAACTTTGTGTATGTTCTAAAGATAATATTGAAAATGTAAAATTGTGTTCTGCATTTTATAATTGGTGTGGAAAAAAGGGGGGAGATCTAATCCTGTTGGGCCTTCTCTTTCGCTCTCTCTTTCTCTCCCTTTTCCCTTTTGATGGGAGAGCAAATTTTAATTAGCTTCATTTCCACAATTCAGTCATGCATATGTAATCTTTGTTCACACTTTTATAAAGTAAAATTAAGTGAAAGAAATGGGGTAATAATAGAAAGCTTGTCTGAGCAGAACAAATGTGAATTATCAAACGTAAGGAAAGATGACTGGGACTACACAGCTTGAAGTTCTGCAAGGTTTGAGGTGATTTTTTGGAAACAGAAATGCATAAATAATGCACAGAAACAGGTGCTGATTATCCTGTTTTGGGCTTCTTTTTTTCATTACGTGCTCGGGCTGCTGAGGTACAGTGATAACCACTGAATGTGAGGAGACTGCTTAATAACAACTTCCTAATGTTTCTCTTCTATCATGAGCTGCAAGTGTCACATGAGCTTGTCTAGTTAATAAAAATCACTTTGTGAACCCACTCTTCTTAGATTTGGTATTGGAGCAGATCACAGTGCTGGGCCTCTCTCTATTACAGCTGCAAAAGCTGTGCTGCCGTTTTGCATGGTAATTTAAAGGTTTCCTAATCCATATACACACCCTCTAATTAAATGTTTCCAGGGGTTACCTTGGGAGCCTTCAGTGCTATGGTTTGAAACTAAAACTAAAGACCGCATTAAATTCTTTCCCCCTGGGGTGAGACACAGGAGGGGGAAGAACATTTGCATCCCTTCTAGTCCAGATTATTTGAAAGCATGGGCATGACTGGGATTACTGACTTTTTTTATTTCTGTTATCTAAGAAGACGGAATTTTGAAGGGAAACAATCCACGTGTCTAAATTTAGAGCTCATCTTATTTTATGACTTCCAAGAAGCCTCTTTAGAGTCTAATCAGTTATTTAAGAAGCTGCCAGTTCATCAGCAGCAGCTGAAAACCCGAACCTCCTGTTGATGTAAATCAGTCTGTGGCTGCACAAGCTCCATAACCAGCACTGCTGATGCTTTTGAGATAGCTTCTGAATGAATTACAGAACATTACAGAACAAATGTGAAGTAGTGAAGCATGTGGGCAGTAGCACATACAGTAGTGAAGTCTGAAGCCCAGTGAATGTTAAACTCGTGAGGAGACACTTTCTCTTCAGCGCTGTTCATGCATTCAGCCTGACAATCAAACCACAGCTTTAGGAGAAACACCTCTTCCTGTGACAGGAAGTGAATTTTAGATATGAGTGGCTTGCATTTTTTTTCCCCCTTCTCTCAAAACCTGCAGTGCTGCCAGTGACTAAGGATAGCCAAGATTTTGGTTAATGATTAACAGGGTAGTATAACCACACAGACTCTGACTTCCTTCTGCCGGGGCCAGCACCAAAAGCTGCTTTGCTTGCAGGGGAAGAGGCAAGCGTGGAAAGCAGAGCAGTTCACACTGTGAAGGGCTGGAGAGCAGAGGCTTCACCTTGTGGAGAAAAGAGGAGGAAAATCCAAAAAGGGCAAGAGGTGTTTGCCAAAAAGAAAGGTAAGAACTGAAACACTTTCCTGTTTGAGTGCGTGACTCAGAGGCTGTTGCTCACAAACCAACAAACCCCACAGGTGTGGCTGGCTGAGACACACTTTTTACACCCGACTGCGCGGACATGTGTGGCTCGGGGAGAGGGGCAAAGTGAGGAAGGATCTGTTTGCTGTGAACTTGAAAGTTGGAGAGGGCAGGAGAGCACCTCCTCCACCCTGGGACTGCTCATGGCAGAAAAGACACCCTCTTCAGACTGTTCTCACCTCATTGACCACAGCCACGTCCCGGAGTTTGAGGTGGCTCTGTGGATCAAGGTCACCTTGGCCTTAGTGTATATCTGCATCTTTGTTGCGGGCCTCTTGGGCAACAGCATCACCATCAAGGCCACCAGGATCCTGCAGAGGAAAGGCTACCTGCAGAAGGAGGTCACCGACCACATGGTGAGCCTGGCCTGCTCCGACCTGCTGGTCATCCTGCTGGGAATGCCCGTGGAATTCTACAGTGCCATCTGGAGCCCCTTTTCTGCCCCCAACGGCAACATTGCCTGCAAGCTCTACTGCTTCCTCTTCGAAGCCTGCAGCTATGCCACTGTGCTGCACGTGGCCACGCTCAGCTTTGAGAGGTACGTGGCCATCTGCCACCCCTTCAAGTTCAAGGCTCTGTCTGGACCCCGCACGGTGAAGCTGCTCATCGCCTTTGTCTGGGGCACATCTGTCATAGTGGCTCTGCCCCTGCTCTTTGCCATGGGCACAGAATATCCCCTGGAGGTCATCGAGGGCTACCGGACAATGAGTTCCTGTGTCAAACCTACTCCCAGGCACTTCATTCCTGAGCTGAAGCACAACATGACCATCTGCACCAGCCTCTCCTCCAGGTGGTCTCTGTTTCAAGCCAGCATCTTCAGCGCCTTTGCTGTGTACATCATCGTGCTGGGATCTGTCGCCTTCATGTGCCACAGCATGATGAAAGCCCTGATGATCCACAAGGAAGGGACTGTGGCAGTGAAGGGTGGACTGAAGGACCAGGAGCGGTACCTAAGGAAAAGTGAAAGTTCAGAGGGCAAGAGCTCCAGGAGACAGATCACTTTATTCCTGGGTAAGAGCCACGTCCTACTCTGCCTCCCCTTCCTCCCCTACCCCCTTTCCACATGGGAAGGAAGCCCAGAAACCTCCATTTCTATCTCACTGAGCCCTCCCAAAGGGGGAAGATGGTTTGAAAATGGTACAAAATGAAGGATAATACTTCTGGTTGTGATGATACATTTTAAAAAACCTGATGTTTCTGTATGTTTTTGGTTCTTTTTGTCATTAGAACAGGTGAGAGGGGAGAAGAAGGAAAAATCCATTTACTGTCTGCTATTTCAGTGTGATTTTATTACATGCCTACATGCAGCAGTATGGGTGACAGGCTGTTGCAGCTTGACCTTTGGGGTAGCAATAGGCAACAGTTGCCTGGATATAAAGTAGCTCTACTTGGATGTTTTCCCACTAAATGACAGATCTGAGTGTTTTTAGTAAGGCTGCTGATGGGAGAGAAGACTGTCTTGCAAGATCTCCAGCTTGTCTCTCTCTGAAGGCATTTCCCTGTTAATTCAGGATGCTCCTTGGAGAGCTCTTGCTCAGTCTCAGCAGTTGTGGCTGTGTTGCATCTGAGCATTAAGGAAGCTGGACTGGAGAGTCGACTTGGTCTCACAAATTGCAGCTGCCCTCTTTGAATTTTTTTTCCCTCTGGTTTTATTTGAAGGCCTGTAACCCTGAATTATGTTTGATTCTGATCTCTCTCGCCACATTTGTCAGACAAAAAACTAATCAAGCTGTCATTTCACCAATCTTTCTGGGCAGTGATCCATGTAGTCTCCACGTCTGTTGATAGTCTTATGGGCACCTTTAATCATGCCCTGGCTGCATTACTCTTGGTTCCTGTTTTGTTGGGTTGCTTATTATGATGCAGGATATAGTAAATTAACCATCTAGAGTAGGAATGCACAGCAGACCCAGTATTTCTGGGCTGCTTTTTGGTGCTCTGACTGAAATGGCAGAGAGGGACTTGAAATTCATGGATCTGTCCACTTCTACAACTTTAAGTAGATTAGATTTTTAAAAGGAGGAAAAAAGTAATACAATTTTTTTTTCCTGAGGATTCTCTGGTTCTTCACCTAGTCCTGCTTTTGCCATGGTCTGTGGCAGGCCATGAAGCTGCCACGAAATGAAGAAATCATCTCCTCTGACAAGGTATCAAGAGGCCCCATGTGTGGTTTATTGAAAGGGCTCTCTGTCCCTCACTCCAGGGACAGTACGGATTTCTGGGGCAGAGGCACATCAGGGGAGCTAAATACACCTGATGCACAAAGCAGAAAAAGAGATCTGCTCTTGCAGTGCTGCTTGGGGGATCCTTATGTGTCTGTAGATCCCCCTCCCCTCGTACATTACCACAGCTGCATAAACCCCAGTCTGAGATCCAAATCCTGGCTAGGTTGAGAGGGGAAGGTAAATTGCCATGGCTTTTCTTCCCCTTCTTGATTATTCCTCCTGGTGCTCTAGCATGGAATAGGCAGATGCAGTGCTGCTTGCAAAAGTGCTGAAGAAATGAAAGCAACTGGTTTGCCCTTTATGATAAGGGAATTTGCCACCCAGTGTATCTGACACTCCCTCTGTACTCTCAGCTTTCTGGAGGGAGGAGATACTTGTGTGAATTCCCCAAAATTATTACAGTGGCAAGACTCTTAATACAAGTCTTGCTAATTTACTTGGCTTGGGGATTATATTAATAAACTGAGGAGGAAGAAACTCCGGCTTGCATTTCTGAGAACAACGCAAAGCAATTTAATTTGGAGATTTCATAAGAGAGATGCTTTAGGGCAGTTTTAACCCAGAAGAAATGAACATATAAATTGTTTACAAATCGCTGAATTTAAATGTTGTGATTTAGAAGTCCTCTTTGTTTTTCATTTAATAGATGGGTCAGATTAAAACCAATACTTGCACATTCACAGCATATTTCACTTTTAATGTGAAATGTAAATGACGGTATATAGCATCATGTCTTTGTACAACTAACAGCAATAAAAACAATTTCGCATTTTCTTCTGGTTGTTAAAAGTGATAAGTTCTATAAAATGGAGATTAAAATCATAAATCTTCTGATGATGAGAAAAAGCTAAGTAGAGGATGACACGGGGAGGAACTAATGCTTTTTTAGTGTCATGTTATTGTGTGGCACTTGAGGACAGTCATGGAAATTAACTGTAAATGTTGAAAGATTACTGGCCATAGGTGGTGTTGATGCTTGCAGGATGGGCTCTGGATGGGGCGACACCACTGCAGACACTGGGTAGCTGCAATACTTATGAAAACACTTTGCTGATGGCTCCTAAATGAAATTCAAGCTTTTAACAGTATTTGAAACCCCTTAATATGCTTGGCACACCCTGACAGGGATCAATTTAGTCTTTGTGGCTACTTGATCTTATCTTTCTCCAATGGCCATGAAGGCAGTGACCACCTAAATGGTCAAAAGGTGCCACCTAAATGGTCACAAGGTGCCACTGGGGACCTCTTGCTGCTCCAACACCTGAGCTGAGGCCCCTGTGCTGTAGCAGAGAGCCCTCAAGAAAGGGTGAGTTTGGAGAAGTATATGTCTTACTATAAATATTATAAGTGGGTTGTAGCAAACAAAGTAAGGCAATGTGAAGGACAGGTTCTGTAAAAGAGAGCTCCAACTAATGCAGTAACTATAAGTTATAAATATTACAAAAAGAACACACTTCCACAGCCAAAAGTAAGTTAAAAATCTTTAGGAAATGTTAACATTGGGAAAGAGGAGCAGTATGGGACAAGCCTCCACACAAGCTGCTGGGAGGAAAGCACCACCAGCAGTGCCTGCTCACCGGCCATGGATACACCCTTCTGAATCTGGTCATTGTACAGAACCCCATTTGTACCAAAGCAGCTGTGTGGTTTGCCAGCACACTGGATCTGACTTACCCAAACTTGCCCTCTACAGCAAAGTGAGTTCTGACCATCCCAGCTGAAAAAGCTTCTAAAGCTTCTGTGATGTTTTCCTTGGCAGCTTTAGTTTGAGCTTCTGCTAAAAGCCTCTATCACTTTGCATAAAGCAGCCTCAAGCCTACCACAGTAAAGATGTTGAAAGAAGACTCCATTAGTGCTACTACATCCTCTTTCTTTCTATTACACGCTTCCAGTTTGCCCTTTGGAGCAACACTCCTCTGTTCCCACAGCCCCACTGAGTGGGGCTGCTGGGCATGGTGGCTGCTTTGCCAGTTGATGTCTGGGCAGAATTTTTTTCTCCTGTCCATGATGAAACATCTGTCCTTCCCGAGATCTTCCATCCAGAAAAGAGAAATATCAAAGTAATCTGGCTGCTGTGGAAGTGTTGGTGGAGATGCATTAAAGCAGTGCTGTAGCTGCAGCAGTCAGCAGGAGCCAGAGCTGATGCTGGACCTGCCCAGCTGGAGGCCCTGTTGGTACCAGCCCAGTACCATCAGCTCCCCTGAGACATGTGAGGCAGGAATTTCCCACTGCTCTGTCTTTCCCACCTCTACAGAACTGCAACTTTTCTGCTTTGGGAGCATCTGATGCAGGATGAATTTTGCCAGCAAATATCCTGCAGCGCCTTTAATAAGCTGAGAATTTGTTATAACCTATGGCAGTGCCTCCATCTGAGAAAGGCACTGTAGTGGTGGTTGTTCAATTTTTTTTTTAATGTAGTCTAACACTTAAGTGTGTCAAATACACTGAGTGCCAACCTGAAGGCAGCAGCAGCGGTGGTTTCCTGTGATGTGGTATGGTACAGATAGCCTCAGGTCTGGTCTGCTTTACAGGGCAACAGTAGCCAGAGGCTTTAATGAGACTGGTGAGTGCCATGGAATGAAAGAGAGTTCCTGTGTCTAAATAAAAAAAGAAAAAAAGAAAATTGAAAAAAAGGGAGGGCTGGAAAAGCTAGGCAGGAGGAAGTCAGACCTGATGAAGGGCATGACACTTTTTTGGTGGCTATTGTTAAAACAATGCCAGGCTAGTCTATAACAACACCAAAGCCTCTGTAAATACCATGAAGAGCTGTACCAAGCCATAAGCTGAATCTTGATAAAACCTTTACTCAGAATTTAAAAGGATCTCTTAGAACATAAGATGGAGAACCATTTTCTTTCCATATACTACTGCTGGCAGTTTAATGCTCTGCTCAGAATAACGATACTGTGTGTAGAAATAGTCTTTCCAAGGATCACTAGAGAAGTGTATTTTGTAAGGCACTTGGCAAATTGCAGGAGGTAAATTACTTCAGAGTACTTCAAGTAGTTGTGAAAAATACATGGTTGTCATCTGGATATGACTCAGGCACAGTGTAACTTGACAATGGTAGGACTTCTGTTACAGGAAAATTAGATGCTTCTTCATAGGCTGGAATTTGGCTGAGTTTTTTCCTTACTGAAAAAGGTAAAGGTTTGGGATAGAAAAAAAAAATGGAAAGAACAACCTAATTTATGAGACTCCAGAACACAGCTCCATCCCGTGTTCTTTAAACTCAGCTTCACTGACTGCTCGTGGTTCATTTCTTTAATCATTCCATCGAGCTGCCTTTCTTTGGGCACTGTGTTGGAGACATGTCTGAAGATGAGTACACTGTAGTCTGGATGTGATTTTAACCTCTGTGTTTTGTGGGGTGTTTCCATCCATATGTTTTCCTGAGCAGGGCTTTGAACTACACAAGACAAGTAGGAGACTCAGTGCACAGAGATGGGTGGCAGGGGCTGAGCAGGGAACATGAAGCACTTAGACCAGCAGACCGGGGCCTGGCCCCTCAGCTGTGTGGGGCATCCACCCTCTATAACTTGTAAGGTTTTTCTTTTAGGTCCTGCTTCTTGGAAAAGTGATCAAAGCAAATTATTTTCCTGCTGGTGTTCGGTAAAATTTGCCTTCCTCTTCTCCGCAAAAGCATTAACCTGGTGTCAACAGCAAAACCAATCAGTGCTGTTGAATGCTGGTAGCACAAAACTGAAGCTCAGCTATTCAACAGGTGACAATGGAAAGACTGCATTGAGGGATGATGGCTTCTCAGGGCAATTGTGTACAAATAATCTCCTCTGAGGAGTGGGGGAACTTAGGTCAGTTTAAAAAAAAAAACCCACAGTGAAACAGACTCAAGGCAAACTTCCAAAATGCAGACCTCTGTGTGTTCAGGTTTCCCACACAGCAATTTAAAAAGGAACATAGGGAGAGCCCAGCATAATTTTCCTCCCTATTGTACAGAAAGCAATTTATCTACTCCTGCTTTTAACTGGACTCATGTAATAGCAGATTGTGCTTTCGGCACAAGTAGACTGTCTTCCTTTCCTCCTACGCCGAGGGATGGCAAAACAGCATCAAGAGAAATAGAATCGAAGAATAGGGACTAATTGAGGCCAGCACCCCCAAGGTATTTAAGACTTTCGTAGTTTTAATGGAAAAATCAATGTGTGATTACACTTTGCATTAGAGTACTTAAAAATTGCTTCAGCATGAAAAGTCTGCAGCTTTGAAAACAACCTCACCCCGCAAATACTGTAGTCAGAGGACCAGATTCACCACTAGTGTAATCCACATAATTCTCCATATACGATATCTTGGCAGATATGGTCTCTGGGGACACCTGAGTGCTGTTTCATGAGAAGCCTGTGAAGACAATGAGTGCTTTACTGGTGCTTTTTGAAAGCTGTGGCCATGCTTCTGTCTTTCCCCTGATGCCTACAAGGAAGCTGGTACTTCACCTGGTCTGTAGGGACCTGTAGGTCTTGGTTCTTTATGTTTCAGCATCTGTGCTGCCCAGAGAATAAGTGCACAGCTAAAATTCCTGAAGTACTTCCGCCCTGTACTTGCAGCTGCCCTAAGTCTTTAAGCTTCATTAAGGACCATTACCCGTGTTGGCCTTAATATTATTAATCTCTCTCTTTCTCTCTCTCTTATAAGCTGTAGATAATAAAACTAGTGGCCCTTGGTTCTCCTGGCACTCCTGGGTGTATGCTAAGAGAAGGAATTAGGGAAGTGCAGGCAACATCCCTCACTGTGGCAGCGTGAGCCAAGGAACAGGCAGGGGAGTGCTGCCTTTGGGAGCTGAGGACCGGCTGTGTCACCTCAGCTTCTGAAAAACACACCCTGTGTCATGGCAAACCCTCCACAGGACACGTTCCCTTACAAGTAAAAGCCTTGGAAACTCTCTTTTTCTTCAGAGTGGATAAGAAAGCAGGAAGATTTATTTCTCTCAAAGTGGAGAAACACAGATGTTGCTACAGGTATGAAGCGGAGTGAGGGAGACAGCCCTCAGACAAACACAGCAACCCTGCTTCAGGGAATCCTGTCCCACCAATTCTGGTCTACTGCCCTTATTCTTTGGTCAAGACACTATTGTCTAAGCATTAATTTTCCAGTTTCCCTTTCTTTTTTCTTGCTATCTCTTCTGAGTAAGGTGCCATCTCAAATGTAGACTGCTCTTGCAGCTCCTCCATTTCAATAGGTAGGAGTCATTTGTGGGAAGTTCACAGATGATTTATTGGAATCTTCACCTGTGAAAGCTAAACGCATTATCTAATCTTCTATTGTTCCATATTAAAATTATACCACATTTCCTATAATTAAATCTTTTGTTTTCCTATCTGATGTTGGGGTCATTATCTTTTAGCAATGATTGCAAGCCTGTGAATTTTAATGGGGAAGAACTTTAATATCTGTGCGTTTGTTAGTGGAGCTTTCAATTTTGTTATTTATTATCTTAATTAATGACACAGAAGGGTCGAGTGCACCTTCAGCACATTTGCAGATGGCACCAAGCTGAGTGGTGAGGCTGACACATCTGAAGGACAGGATGCCATCCAAAGGGACTTGGATAAGTGTCCGAGGCCAGGTGGGAAGGGGCTTGGAGCAACTTGTTCTAGTGAAAGGTTTAACAGGGGCCTGCAGTAAGATAAACTTTATGGCCCCTTCCAACCCAAACCATTCTATGATTATCCTACGTAACTTCTTGGTTTACAACATTTATGTAGGAAACTGAGAACTGATCAACAGTTTAAAAACTATTTTCTTCCCTTTCGTTGTTGCAGCTGAGTTCCTAAACCACTGCAGATAAACATTCTATTTGGCACAATGTGCTGTAGCAGCTTTCACCCTTTTTTGAGGGTATCATAAGCACGCTTATGCTGCTTAGGTGAGAAAGCAGTTATTCTTCTGATCCCTGCTATGCATGGATGAGTAATATCAAGGTCAGAAAATTATGGATTAAATGAGTCTGCCAAGAACCTTTTAATTGTACAAATTGTGACTTACAAGAAAAGGTGAAATGGAGAAAGAGGTCTGGTACCATGATGAGCTAACTTTTCCTTGTTCCCTCTTAAGCTGTCTGTAAGCTTCTCATTGTTGCATTAATTGGCTCTTAAAAGCACCTAGCATTTTTGTTGTTATGAATTTTTAGAATAAGGAATTTAAGTTGAAAGTGCTGATACGAAGTTAGAGTTGGGGATCTGTCAGCAGGTGTATGCTTGTTACAGAAACATGCAGGGAGAGTTCTGTGAGGCTCAAAAGCACTTCACAACCACCTGCAAACAGGTGCACATATGTAACAATTACCAGGAAACTAAACTTTAACCATCAGTGCAAAAAACCCAGGCGTACATTAGAGAAGATAACATTTCTTAGCCGTCCATCCTTGTCCTCGGTGTAAATGGCTTTCTTTTCCCATGTTTGGTTAGGTAGCATCTACACAGATGTTCAGGAAGTTGTTCTGCTCCAGTCTCAAGCTGGAGAGAGCTTGCAAAGGAGCTCAGCCCCTTTCCGAGGGTAGTGTAAATATTTTGTCCCTGTTCAGGCAGCATTTCTGCAAATCCACCTTGATTTGCTCCTCCATATATTATTGCCAGCTTGCTTTTTGTTCAGTGTAATGATTGTCTTACACAGCTAAATGAGCAGGCACCTCGTGCCCAGTGTTTTATTTTGGTGGTATATCTGGTGTGGTGCTGCTGAAGGTGATTTTGATTTGAAGAAATACTAGAAGACTTTCTTGATTGCTCCTTCATAACCAAATCCCTGGAGTTCTGTATGTATGTACGCCTTCTATTAGTTTGCTGTTACTGCAACTATTCCAGTCCTTTTACCATAAGGCACAAAATTCACGTTGTGAAACTCGCTGTTGTGGAGGCCAGATGTAAAAACGAGCTCCTAAAGAGGTTAAATGTAACCTTGAAGGATAGTGCTGTCAAGAACAAGATGTAAACTCCACTCTAGAAAGTCCTGATATTGCAGGGTGCCAAGACCTCAGTGTGAATAAAACAGGAGAGTCCTTCTATGCTTGCTGCTTTTCCTGCAGGTGTCTATGTGGGATCATCACAGAGGGAAATTAATGGCCAGATGAGTCCTAGGTCTGTCCCAGTATGTCTGCTTTTAAGATGAAACTTCCTGTATATGCCAAAACAAGAGAGTTCCTTCAGCCAGGAACAGGAACATGAGCTGTTTAATATGGTAGAACAAAAACACTGAGTAGACAAGAGAAAAAAAGGGATTGAAATACTCTCCCTCAAATTTTGGTTATTTTTCCCTACACCCCTCTCCCCCTAAAACATAAACTTTTCAAGAAAAAAAGGTATTAATTTCTGGGTGTGGTACTTACCTCTGTTGTGTGTGTGTCAAAATGTCTCATTTGATAAGCTCTACTACTTGCTGATTTTTTCAATTCCTGTGCCTCACATTGTCTCTCTCTCCAATAAAGACAACCTCTGAGCTCTCTGAGCTTGAAAATAAAGCTGATATTTGTCCCATAAAGACACTGAGAATGAAGGTCCTCACCAGCTGAATCTCTGAGTAATGCTTAAGGATATCTATAAAAAAGAACTCTCGAAACTGCGAAGACTGAACCAAAAATCAGAATAAAACTTTGAAGGTAGCTAAAGATTGCAGTATGTCAGCAACAGGGAACACGGATATTCAAACAGTCTTTCTTGTGAACACAACTTTCAACATGTCAGGTTTTAACCATTAGATAAGAGCCAGCGTTGTGTGGTGAAGGTCAAACAGGAGTCAACAGCAAGCACGCTGGTGCTTGCCCTTGTCCTTCAGACTGTGAAATTGCTAAAAGGCTTCTGACTTTCTGTCACAGGTTTACTCAACAGACCTTTCTGATTGCTTGAAAGAAATGCTTGTCTAAGATGGGTGAAATGGGTTGTGTCACAGGTGTTCAAAAGATGGTATGTAAGGGATTGTTTTGTCTTGAAAGCCAAAATACCTAAGCTCTAGTGCTAGTAATGATGACATCAATTTCTGCCAAAATGTGTAACAGCATGTATTGGCCTTTTCAGACATACACATACTTTCGAAATCTTGGGTGATGGTTCCAAAAGGGTAACTTAGCTACTGAAGTTTAATGGTTTAGAAGATATTTGTTTTTAAACTTGAACTTTTGAAAAAATGCGATGTGTAACTAGCCATGTTGAGATTGGAGGAAAAAAGCTACTAAGGTGGCTGGAGAACTGGGGAGAGAGACCTTTAACAGGAGCCACAATGAGGTTGTATTGTGTAATGTGGCAAACTGAAGAATATAGCTGGCTTTATCAGTAAGTGCAGCAGGGCAGTGGGTGCCAAGGAAGGAGGAAGATCTGGTTTGTACCCTGGTTTGAAAACCTTGTAAGATGGATTCAGAAACAGCCGTCTGCAGAGTGACTCTGGGCACAATCAGTCTGATCTCACCGTGCAGTGAGCGAAGCCTGGCACTCCTGCAGCGCATGTTCAGGCACTGCCCAAGGAGCCCAGCCTGTTTAAGTCAGGTTATGTCAAGCAGTTTGCGATTGCCTACAGTTGCAGAGCAAGAAAATTCCCTCGAGCCTGCATGCCTTCCTCTTCAGCTTAGAGACCCGAGTCTGAAAGTTGTAGTACCCTTGGTTAAGTCCAAACTTAAAGAGCTTTAAATCTATGTTGAGTATAGATTTGCTATTCAAAAGACCCAACCAAAGAATAGCAACAGAAGAGCAAAATGAGAGAGTTCTTCTGAAACTGCTGCCTGCTGGTCTGCTGGGCACAAAGGGCCATCACCCTCAGCTAGAGCAGTGCCTGTGCCTGTGGAGGTTTGTGACTGTATCCCTCTTCTTGCTTTCAGTGCTTCTCTTGTGCCCTTTCTTAGAAAATTTTCCCCACCTGGCGTACTTGGAGGCAGCCTTGGGAGTTCATTGTTAAAAGTTAATGTCTGGAGATTGAAGCTTTCCATTGGCTGGATTCCCTTCCCTTTTCCTACCTCCTGCTCATGTACACATCTACTGAATTCTAAAAAGCTTTTTGATAGCGACTTGGAATTCAAATGTCCCCTTTCTATTTGTCTTCTGGTCCAAGCCAACATTTAAATGCATTCTTTTCTATTACTAAGAACATATTGACAATTTAGGAAACATTGTCCTACAGTGCAAACACTCTGATATTACAAAATATTGCCATGTTCTCTGCATTGTTCTAAATGAGAGCATTGGCACGAGAACTAATAGGTCTATGGGGGCCAGGAATGAGTACAGACAGAAATGAGAAAATTTCTAATCATGAGAAGGACACATTCAGGGACAGTTTTCCAAGCAGAGAGCTGGACTGAACTTGTTGAGCTTCTGGGGTACAGAATGTGATCATTTCTGCAAGTCTGTGGTGTGGGTGCCTGTGCTGGGGGTGGAGACGCGTGTCTGGCCATAAAGACAAGGATTCCTCTGGGTTGGGAGGAAAAGGCCATGTTTATTGCTCCTTGGTGTGGCCTGTGTGACTCTGCATCCTCCTTCAGGACGCTGCCAAACTCACAAGGAAGCTGCAACAAGCCCAAGCAAGCTGAACGTTTTCCAATACCTTTCGTTTTCAAATACCTTTTGCCAAAAGGAAGCTTTCTGAAAACTGGCCTGGGACCACACAGGTCCCCCTTGGTGCACATCCAGATCCCTGCCTTTAGGTGGGGGATCCATTTCCCACGTGTTTTGGTGTGAATCAAGAGTAAGATATCCCTGTGCTGCTCCTCCTCTTGCTGCCCAGATCCACTCTGCCAGCCTGCCCTGGTGCCCTCCTCCAAGCTCACGTGGCTGTCAGCCTCCCTGTGCCTGACTGTTCAAAACCCTGCTTCTGAGCCCCTATCTCCAAGAGAGAATTGCTTTAACCTTATCAAATGGAGGTGAAATTTAAAATGACTTAATGTTTATTTGCTGACAGGCAGGAATGTCCTCTAAATTGACTGTCACAGCTGGAACACAATGCTGTAGGACCAGCTCAAAACCTATTGCTGGCCTTCAAGGAAACAATGTTAAGTTTGGGAAGTGGGGATATTATTTTGGCCCCCCTGGATATATATGGATAGCACTCTCATTTTGAAGTTTTATACAATGAAGCTATATTTGATATTTGCATAATTCAAATAGATGAAATCCTCAAACAGGCACAAAAGACTTGATTTCATTAACTTGGGATGCAGCCATCCCCATCTTTCATGCAAATGGAAGATACCTTTCCTGTAAGTATGCTTTAAAGATTCATTTCTTTCTCTAATCAAGTGGTGAAATCCTACCCACGGGAACCAGAATTGATTTCTTTTCCCTTCAGACTCGATATCACAGACCTTATCTGGGTTAAGTTCTGTCATGGAATATAAGATTAACCCTTCTGTGTGCTGCCAATCAGCTACATGTGTTCCTGTTTGCTGCTTCAACACGCTGAAAGCTCACGTGGTGCAGCTGTCCTGCAGATGTAGCCCTCAGCTCAGGGAAGCTCTGCCTCTTGTCAGTGAGGATCTATTTCCACTGAATCCCTGACCTTGAGAGCTTGTTTCTAAATTTCCTCCTGGGCCTTGAATGCTGTAATTGATTACGGTTGTTTTGGCTTCAGTCTTTAACAATCAAGGTGAAGAATTGTTCCTGAGTTTGTTAAGACGTCAGGAGGAAGGCAGCTTGCCCACACGGCATGGACGGTGTCAAGGAGCTGCAGTGGGCTCCTGCAAGCCTTCCACGAAACACTGATGTTCCTGGTTGGGAATGGAAATCACAGAGGAGCTCTGCTCTGGGGGCTGGCACTTGTGCCAGGGGCCTCTTGGGGCATGAGGCAGCTCCACTGCGTTAATTGAATTTAATAAGCATCAGTGAAAAATTAAAGGTGTTCGATGTTGGTCCAAGTAGTCTTAGAGAACAGTCCTTTACATTACGGAGTCTGAGCCCTGGCTGGAACTCCTGTCCATGGCAGTGCTTAGGTGAATCTCCCTCTCTCCTTGCTACTGAATTGCCTGCATATCTTTGTGTGCTATTTTCTGGTTCACCTTACCGGTAATAAAACTCTGCATTTTATTTTCTGTCCTTCAGATATACCACTTTTCACTTGAATTGTCTTATATTAGTTGAAACTGATAGCCTGACCCCCTGGCCACTGTGCTTCATCAAAAGCAGGGTGCTCTGCTACAGTCTAATAAAGAGCTGCCTTAAAAATAACAAACACCACCCCCCACCCCCAAAACCAAACCAAATGAAACCAAACCAACTCACCAAAACAAAACACCCTCCACCCCCCAAATTAAGAACCACAAAGGCAAGAGGAAAATATGTATTTTTCTTGGATGTCTGGGATGCTTAGTTTTCTCATTCTCTTTGCCTTAGAACACAAAGCAGTCATTGGGAAGGGATTTTTTCTCACTCTGGAAGTGAATTTATGGTGTGCTCCTTGCCTCTCCTGCCCACCAGCCTGCCCTGCAGGAGAAAAGCAGTAGGTCAGCTGCACTGAATGGCTCAAGAGAAGCCAAGATGACCTGGGTTTTCCTGTTGTATTGAAAAATATTTTACTCTCTGGTTGGCACTGATCAGTAAACCCTCCCTTTAGTGTGCACACATTGTGTATCTGACCTTGGCATGCAATGCCCAGTACCTGGAGTCGGCTCAAAGGAAGCAACCAGCTGAGAGAAAAGCCATCTCTGCTTCCCTCAGGATCCATGTGACCACAAAATGTGGCTTTTTGACACCAGGGAATGCTCAGATGGTCTGGGCCTATACCCACAGACGTGTGCATATAACCACGTTTACCTGGGAGTATTGACTAATTAGGAGCAGCCATTCTCACCAATCCCTGTGCCACACCTCAGGGCACGTTGCTCTCACTGAGCAGCAGGGTGGGTTTTTGCCTTCTCTGGTTTAGTCTTTAAGCAGAATCAGGCACATTTTGGGAAAGACCTGTCCAGCAAAAGCCCCAGGAGCCTGGAGAGTGGGGCAAACACCACTGAACTTGTCAGTGTTCACTGGAGATTACCACACTGAATTCAGTAGGGCTAAAAGCATTCCAGACTTTAGGTGACAAAAATCTTGCTGACTGAACTCTGCTGAACTCTGCTTTCAAGTCATTTCAGGTCAGGAATAATTGCCGTCTTTACATCACGATTTTCAAATTCTTTATCCCTTGAAGCAGCACTGAGAAAAATCAAGCGTCCCCAGGGTTCAAATCTTCTTTATTTAATTTTCCTGCTATTTTAATGTATCAATGGTTCTGATCATTTTTGCTCAATCTGGTTTTGAGGAGAAAATTCTGAGGCATGAAAAAATCTGTTTAAAGTGAAACATCATGCTTTTGATCCAGGGACTGATGTTCTATGGGAGGAATAGAAACAAAAGTCTCATGATAACCCCTCTGCTTTCCTAAAATAGAAAACCTGCCTAGTTAATGAATATAAATGAATGTACATTCACTTCCTTTTTTTTTTTGAGGTTACTAAAGCTGATTAGCATTAGGGTACCACAATTTATTTAAAGTAGTTGAGTAATTATTCTGCTTCCTATCCTATGAACATGCAACTTATTTATTACTAAAAGTTTAGGGATTTTTTAAGTGTATCCTTGAAAATAACATTGGGGACATATCATCATCTTTGTCATCATCTGAGTTTTAAAGTAAGTATTTTATAATAAGTAATTCTGGTATACAGGCAAAGGAGAAAAATTGGTCAATGCTATAGATATTCAATAAAGTGTGATGCATCGTCTCACAGGAAAGGACCTAAAATCCTTAGGCACGAAATAATGTATTGACAATTTGTGTTTACACAAGTAGAATTCAATATTCAGCATAATTAAATTAGAAATTGATAGCTTGAGCAAAACAAAACAGTTTTTCATATAAAATTTAACACGGGTGAAGCCACTTTGCTTTATTGTGACACCAGGTGGATCAGGGTGCTTTGGCTGAGAGTTATTTTCCAGCAGATCATCATAAAGTGACTTGTATGTGCTGGCCTTACCTGTTATGTTGGGCTAATGAGAATTTATTCTCCGCTTGCCTGTAGAGGCTGTGTTATCAGTAATGCCAAGCAGGTTAAGTTGCTCTCTCTAGGTCCATCCTTGCAAAAATTGCATCTTCTTTTCTCTCCAGCCACCCGTCCTCAGGATGTGGAAGGACAGGCAGAAAAGTGAACTGACTGGCTGCAGTCAGAGGTGTCCAGGAGCTGTGCAGGTGTAGAGATTTTTCAGGCTTGTTCCTTGTTGTCTCTTCTTTAAACTTTAATAAGCTGGCTGTTGGACAGAAATACCTTTTAACCTGGTTAAAAGTTATTCACTAGGTTTACATAATTTAAGATATAATTGGAGTCTTCTTTGGGAGCACTTTAATTCCTCACGCTTGGTAGGTGTCCCTAAGGGCATGTAAAATTGTGTGTGGAGGAAAAGAAACAATGAGATTCTCAAACACAACACTATTATTTCAAATGTAGTAGCACCGCTTTAGATTAACTATCACTTCAGCAGGAAAATTCTGTTTTGGGATTAATGACTAAATCATAGACACCTCTAGCCAAAACAAATGAAACTGTTGATGTGAGTACCTAGCAGAGCAGAGTTTCAGTATCAGGTCTGCCTTCCCACAGGAACACACGCACGGCTCTCATTAGTATTTGCAAGTTCTGTGTAGGTACCCAGGGAGGAACATACACCACTTAAAAGCTGGGGGAAAATAAAAAAGAATCTGCTCTGGAAGCTTCCCTGCTATAGCACTTGAACCTCATCTAAGGAGTATTATGGGACAGAAAAAAAAATTCTGCAGCTGGTGAACTTTATGGCAAAGTTGCATTTCATCCTCAGACCAGTTGTAAAAAGACAAGCAAAAATAAATCTTCTGCATTTTGCAGATGTGCAGACAATTCATGAATAAAATTTAAATCTGCAAGCGACTTATTATGCTATAATAACAGGTTAAAAAAAATTCAAAGCACCTGTATGCTGCTCATTTAGAACCACCAGCTTCTGAAAGCAATGACATCGGGCAGCCTCTCCTGCCTTAGCAGAATCACAGTGCTGAGTTCTATAAATGTGGGCACTTCAGTGATGTAACTTGCAGTTCATTCATCACATGGTAGTGTTTTGGAGCCCAATCTGAGACCAGGGGCCCAGTGTCTATGCACTATACAGACAAGAACAAATAATTTCTATGTCAAAATGTACAAAATCTACATAGTAGAACCAGAAAGAATGGTGAGAAGGAAATTTGACATATAGAGATGATCTCCTCTAACTTTTATTAACAGAGCAGTAACATATTAAGTGCATGCACCAAATATTTTGAAACTAGATAAGAAATGTTTATTTACAGAAGAAAAGTGGCCCAGCTGCTTCTGAGAACCAGAGGCTCCGTGACAACTGTGTAGCAAGTTTTAGGACACTCAGTTTTGCATTTCTTGAAAATGCACATGCAAGGATCTTCATTGTAAAAGCAATTATTTATCTTTGAAGAACTCATGACTGCCAGGAGCTCCAACATGTGTTGCATATTTTAACATGTTCATCATGGGTGACTAGATGAAAATGAGCTGCAGTAAGCTGTCAAAGGCAGATGGATTTGAGTAGCAAGGATTGCTGCCAGTAGACATTCATTGTCAGCCACCTCTGTTGCTGGTGTTGGAAGATGAAGAGGATTATTTGCACCAGCTTGTAGCTGCTCAGAGGAAAAATAACTTCTGTGTATTTGCAGATTAGACTAGACAAAGGCTTTGCTCCTCTGAAGAATACTCCTTAATATAACTTGCGCTGAGGCTCTGAAGTGCAGCCTGTTTGTATTTTTCCCTTGGCAGTGTTACAAAACCTCATCTCTCCCTGATCTGCATTTGAAGAGTCTTCATTTTTATCTCTTTTAGATATGGGACTTTTCTGCTTTAAGCGCTTCCTCTCTTTCATTTGAGCATGGAGCTGCTGGGAGCTTTTTTTTTTTACCATGTTGAGCCTGAGCAATAGTCCAGCTATTTGCTTTAGAGAGTCCCTGGTTTGTCATTGATGGGCAGTCGTATTTCCAAATGGACTGACTGCAGCTCTCCTGGGTGAGTCTGTTTTGTCTGATTGTGTCTTGGAGTAACACAGGGACAGCCTGCAGCTTTGTTTGTTCATAGAGCTGCACATTCAGACACACTGGTGCATTAAACTTCGTGCATTTAGGAGGGTAAACATCCCATGGAAGGTGGAGTGTAGGCCTTACGGAATCACAGAATCACTGAATACCCTGAGTTGGGTGATTTCTAATACGCAGTTTCACATGCAAAGGAATTGTTTGGAGGGTGATAAGAGAGCAATGAAACTGCGCATTTTAGTTCAGGCACACATCACTCCACAGGAACAGCCACTTCTGTGGGTGAGGTGTCACTCTAATGCTTGCTGGACAACCAAACACTTCGGACTTTTGAAAAGACCATCATCTGATGCTAATAGTGCAGGTTTGCTGAGCCCAGGATATCAAGATGTGAAGAAACAAAGCTGAAACCTCTCTCTCCTTTCCCCTTCTTTCTCTACATCTCCCACCAATATGCCAGTTCTAGGTCAGTCAGCAATGAACAAACACGTGGGATCTCTAAATGGGATAAAGGCATACAGTTTACTCATGGTTCTTGATTTGAGTCCAAAAATGAGTAATTAAACAATTTTTGGAGACTCATCTTCATTTTTGCCCTACCTGCAATCTCTTTCTCCCCAGCTGTCTGAACAGCAGTGTGTGGGTATGTACCTGCAGATAATAAAGGAAATTTCTTTGAAGCCTTCCCTGCCTTTAATTTCATAGTTTGTTTGTGGAAAATGTGATTATATAGGCTGTGATTTCATAGAATCATGGAATGTTTTGGGTTGTAATGGACCTTAAGGACAATCTCTTTTCAAGCGCCTGCTATGGGCGCAGCACTAAACCAGGTTACAAAGAAAACCAAAATCCTTTGATTTTCTGTGTATTTCTCTGGAATCACTCCAAGAACTCCAAGTCCTGCTGATGCTGGGCCCCCAAAGCTGGATGCAGTGCTCCAGGTGGGGTCTCATGGGAATAAGGTAGAGGGGCAGGATCACTTCCCTCACCCTGCTGGTCACGTTTCTTCTGATGCAGCTCGGGATGTGGTTCGGGCTTTCTGGGCTGGAAGTGCACGTTTTTGGGTCATTCTGGGCTTCTCATCAGCCAATTGACAACCAACTCAGTTTGACAGAGGTTGTTTTCCCCTTGGGTGCTCATAAGACCAAAAGTGATTGCCAAGTGTCCACCACTTTATGCTTCAAAGACAACATCCTCTTTGCAGCTTATAAAACGCTATAAGCCAGGAACATATTATGTGCATAAAATCTATGGCTCTCTCTTACATCCCAGCCATAGTAGGGTTTTTTATGGCTCTCATGCTCTTCTTCCAGCAGGCAGGACAGTTGCCTGAGAACAGCCCCAAGTCTGTTGACCAGAGGTGTGTGCACTGTGTGACTGAAGAAGGGCTAATGTTGTCAGCTCTCTTGTTTTGGAGCCCAGCCTAAGAGGAATTTTTAATTCTCTGGTTAGAGAAAGGGGTGCAAGCTTCATAAAGCCGTATTACTTCTAAACTGCTACAGATGAAGATAATCTGAAACACAGTAAGTATTAATAACAGAAAGCACTGGACAGGAGAAGATTTTCTCTATGGGAAATTGCCCATCCGCAGCATAGTAAAGATTTTATTCCTTTCATAAGTCAGGATCCTGAGTTCAGCTAAGGCTTTTACAACTTCAGATTTTTATCCTGCTGTCCAGCTGCCTCTGTTTCTTTTGGAGAACCAGTGAAGATTTTTCTTTTTAAAACACTTTTGCCCTGCCTCAGCACCACACACCAAAGTGTATGCATATATTTTGCTTACAGTATGGCCAGGGTTATTTATTATTTAACATGCTTGCAATGAGGATTCTAAAACAATATCTACTTTTACCCCTTCACAGTTATGAAGCAAACAGCAATTTTCTCACTGCTCAGTAATAGCAAACTCTTTTCCTCCTTCTTCCCCCAAATCAAAAGTAAATACGATTTAATTTCATTCCCCCAGCCCCTGTCTTCAGTGGTTCTGTCCCAGTGGCATCATCACTATGATTATATTTAACAAGTTTTGTTCTTTACACCCTGTGAAATAAGCATGTTTACTAGCAATAACTTTGCTAAATTTGTAGCCCTTACACTCAGGGACTGTGCCCTCAGGTTCTCTGTGCTTTGGCTACAGAAAAATTGGACAAGAACTTCAAATGGTGTAGCTGGAAGAAGTACATTCCCAGTATCTTTTTCTTGTCTCTTAAAAAGCAGCAGAAATTATTTCAGTGACACTGGAAAAGATTTGTGTTGCAGAATAGCTGGAAAGCAGGTTTCCCTCCATTTGTATTCATGACAGCTTTCATATATCCAACTATCAAAACCTATTATGAAGAGCTGTATCGTAGTATAGGTAGATTTTTATGCTTGTCATAACACAGATCTATAGGTAAATTTGTCGATGATATGTTCACTGTCATATTGCTGTATTTCTTACAGAAAATATTCTTAATGATACCAAGCTATATGTCCTTACCCTGTGAGACTGAGTTTGGTCGCCCAGATTTAAGGAGAATGTTTTAAATCAACAGGGGATTTTCAGTTCGGAGCAAATTTAGAAACACCACATTTAAACCAAAAGTAATTTGCTGGGCTAGTTATTTTCTACATCCTGTTTTGTTAATAAGGTACACACGGTCCAACAAGCTTCTTTCCATGACTTCCAGTGCTAGATTTTCCTTCTTCCCATTTATCCAAGACCTGTACAACCCAAGTTAGCAGCTTATTCTGGAATGGATTTTAACAGGCTGATTTAAAACCAGCCCTCCTTGGGTCCCATTTGAGCTCTAGGTTTGAGTCTTTAAAACCTAAAAAAGAAAAAAATCTCTGTGTTTTTAGTAGAAAATCTCCCGATGAAAGGAGTGACTTCTTCCATCTCTTCAGTTTTAGTTCTCACCTCTCCTGTGTTTCTCCACTCCCTGTTATTAGCTGAAGTAGGGCTGAGTGTGGGGTGACTAGGCAGTTATAGGGAAGGAGCAGGAAGGAATGTGATGGGGGGTGGGGAGGGAGGCCACTCATATTGATCTAAGAACAGAGGTTCAGGGGTTTTTTTCCCTCATCAAACAGGAGGTTTTTATACCAACAATTTTGTTGTTTAATGCTTTTGGTCACAAAGATTAAAACAGTTCCTCACTTGGGAAAATGAAGCCTCAAGTGTGTCAAGAAGAAAAAGCCCAAATGTGCTTTCTCATCGGCAGAATCAACAGTTGAGGTGTCCCCTGCTCCTCTCACCCCATAAATTGCAAACCCATCTAGGCCAGGGAGAAGGAAGAACTGAGGGCACAGCCCAGTTTTGGGGCTCTCAGGGTTTTGTCACATCCATAGTGACACTTCTTATCTCCCACCAGTACACAATAATGTCACTTCCCGCATACACAAGTCCAGAGGTCAACACCTGTGGGGTACCAGAGATCACTGCTGTTATCCTTGAGCTCTGACTAATTTCCTTTCCAAACAGAACAATGACATCAGCCATTGCCTGAATGACAAACTTGGTGATGCCTACAAGCAAAAGAAATCCAAGTTCAAATATGTTACCCCCCTCACAAGGAAAAGTCTGTGAGAGTGCTGGGCATGCCCCAAGCCACACCAGGAAAACTTGGTGCGTGCAAGTGGGACAGCTCAGCCAGCACACACAGCCTTTGGGTGTTGATTTGTGCAGGGGGTGGTTGGGGAGCCACCCAGAAAGTGTCTCTGTGTGAGGGGTCAGACGAAGGAAAAGTGCTGTTCCCACCCCCTGGGGCTCTCCCAGGGGCAGGAGCTGAGCAGAGTGAGCTTTCACTGCAGTGACCTGGTTTCAAATCCACACCTCTTTGTCCGCTTGAACCCCAGGCTCAGTTATGGTCCCTGGATGCTGCCTGTACCGACAGCAAGGAGGTACCTGTGCTGTGTGGCTGGGCAGTGGTGACTTGGAGCTGCCCACAGCTCTCAGCCCGCCGTGTGTGACATTTCTGTGAGATCTGTGCATCCATTTCTGGGTTCATTCGCCCCTCCTGATCGCTCCCCGTCTTTCAAGGCTCCATTATTGCTTCTGGTCTAGGCTATGAGCACAGGCAAAAAAACCCCGCAAATTAGCTAATTTCTGAGACACAATCCATAGTTTCCCTGCTGAAGGTCTTGTGATCTGAAGAAAAAGGTACTAATCTAGTCAGAGGAACCTTTCTGATTCCATTTATCTGGGATTTTTCCGTGTTTCTTTTCCCAAATTGCCCTGCAGGTTAAACTACTACTCTATGTCCTCTGTTGTTCAGCTCCAAGTACAGCGCATACTATAGCAACAGCATTCAAGATGAACCCAAATTAGGTCTGTGACTGCAAGGGAGACAAAATAAAAAGAGCTAACTGGTTTAATTACTCCCCATTCAGATGTAATTCAGTTGCATTGCACTAAGAAAAATAAACGCTGCTGGGATGTTATGAGACAATTAGTGGGATAATGGAAAATAGCTAATATCCCTCATGTCTGTGAAAGAATGCTCTCCCCTCTGCTCCAGAGTAGCCTTGAAAGTGTTTTCTAAATTGTATTTTCAAGAGAGAATATCTTCTCCCTTTGGAAATACTAGCAAAATCCTGTCACAGGGAAAAATGGTTATTTACAGTTTGGCAATCATAGAGTTCAAAGAAATCACCTTGGTCCTGAGCCAGCCACAGGGTGCAGATGCAGGTGCTGTGAGGATGCCCTTCTGCTGGGAACGAGGAGCGATTGCTGCACTTTCTCACCCGGCAGGTTTGATGGTGCCCTGTGTCTCCTTGCAGGCACATCCAAATGAATCCTTGGCCGCAGTAGCCATTCCAAACTTTGCACTCAAAATGTGTCACAAGTATCTCTCTTTTTTATGTTAAAGATTGAGGACGTTTTCCTCTTCCACTGCCACAGCAAAGTTAGAACAGCAAGTTTGCCAGTAACTTGCCAGCTTATCTTCCCAGCACATCTGGCCAGCCATAAATGCATTTGCCTTTGGCCATGGGATCTGAGGCTCAGGCTCTGATCCCAGCTCCTCTGTGGCCCTGCTAAGTGACCTTCTTCAAGCTGTGCACCCTCCCCGTGCCTCGGACATTTCCACACCACAGTGATAATGATTCCTGACTCTTTGTAGGTGTGTTTTATTTGCTACAGTAGAGCCAATTACCCTGGCTTTCGCCACTGCGTGAATTACCAGCTGCCAGCACCCACGGGCACAGCAGGGTCAGCCCGAGCACTTGTGCGGGCATTAATGCAGATTTCCTCATTTCTCATGTTTTGAAGTCCTTCCCTTGGGGTTAGGAGTTTGGGGATTTTTTTTAGTCTCTTAGATGTGGAATTCCTATTAAAAGTCAACTGCCCTGCGCAACTCGATCAAAAAAAAAATCCCGTTTAATGTGAGATTAGTTTAGGCTTTTGTACTTGGTTTCCTTGGGACTCTAATGGCAGTCTGAAAAAGCAAATCACCCCTGAGAACGTCTGGGTTTCACATAAATGTAATCCAATTACCCCAGTCTAGGCCATGCAGAACTATTTGGTCTGAGGTATACATCAATCTAGGAGAAGTACAATATACTGAGCTGAAAAGAAGGCAGATTGGGCATATTTCTTAATAGCATAACACAATGCAATTGCCAAAGGAAAGGCAGATGCTTCTGTCCCGCATTACGCAGAGCCTGGACTGAGTAATTTGGGGGGGGGAGGCGAGAGAGAGTGAAGTCCTTGCAGGAAGGGATTTTAGAGGTATTTTCCCTGGAGGCCAGTTTTGTAAAGGCATACCATCTGGTGCATTCAAAATGCAAAAAGATTTGTTCTTCAGAAGTCTGAGCCAGGGATAAAAGTCCATCCCTGCCAGGGATGGCTTAGCAGTATCCAGAGAGAGGGATGAGTTTTATCACAAACAACGAGATTCTCCTTTTCCTCCGCCCTTAACCTCTAATTCAAACATCAAATAGACTGATCTGACTGTAGCTGCTGGTTTCCGAAGTGAAAGTTTCTGATGTCCTTGCTTACTGTGAACTGAGCAATGAACTGTTTCATTATTATTTCTGCTTTGCTTCCAGGCACTTTCATTTTACACGGAGGTCAGAAAGGGGTTAAACACAAACGCTGACATTATCCCAGGCAGAGCCTGAGCAGGGACTCAGAGTGGCTGCTCCTCCCTCGCGTGCCTTCAGCAGCAGCCAGCCTGGGTACCTGTGCTGCAGAAGCTCTGGCTGCTCCCAGCATCAGCCTCAATGCTGGCACCTCTCAGGCCTGAGCTCCAATGCTTGAGGCTCCTTGCAGAACTAAGCAGTTTCTGCCCCGTTCCTTGCAAGGTGGATTTCAAATTTCCTGTTAGGGGAACGGGTGGATGTTTAGCTTGCCTTAGAGTCAGTGCTGGAGCTGTTGATGGAAGCCCCTCAGAGCTTCACTGTCACAACCGCAGCTCTCTGCAGAGGCTGGGGGCCTGTGGAAAGCACCTGCTGGCTCATCCCTTCTCCAAGAACAAGCAATTCAGCACCCTCAGCTCCCATTGGGTGGGCTCAGGATGGGCACAAACTGACCAACAGAATGTGCTGAATAAGCAGAAGTTAGGATTTTACAACAAAAGATGGTGTGATCACTGAATAAGAAGACACTAGTGCTTCATGCCTGAATACTGGGAATGTGATCACAGTCCACAGCTCCTGGCACATCTCATGGCTGTGGGCAGAGCTTCCCTCTGGAAGCTGGGAGCCATAAGACAGCAATCTTGAATACTGAGAAATTATGCTAATGTCTAGCTATTAGTGCCATGTATATCTTTGCCTGCATAAAAGCAACAAAACAAGCATTATGGGCTGCACGTGCTGCAGCTCAGCAGAGCGGAGTGCTCCTGCCACCAGTGACTCCCAGACCCCAGGTATGCTGGGGTGTGCACAGGGGTGGGGTCCCCATGGACTACTCACCCATAGCTGGTGTTCTGGCAGCCCTGCTCCTCGCTGTTCACATCTGCAGAGCTTTGAACTTGTCTTTATTTTGTTAACTTTAACATGCAGCCAATGGATGTGCTTGTGAGATCCAAGCACTGTCAAACCTCTTTCAGATGTGGCTTTTTGTTCTAATCAGGTGTAAAAGAAAAACTAACTTTAATCAATTACTTTATTTAAAAACACAGCTTATATTGGCTTTTCCCATACTAGGAGAAAAATGCTGTCTGCCAAGTAGAAGGAGCCTGTACAACCTCATCTTCCACAGGTACTCCTGCAGGCAGAAAACTCATAGCAAACAACTTCTAGCTTACTCCTTTTAATTTCTCCTGCTCTTCCTCCAGATTTGTGAATAGACTTTCTTGTGTCTTTGAAGCTTAATACCTTTAACCTCTTTCCTTCAATTTGGACACCTAATGTGTAATGCCATGGACCTCAGAAAGCAATAACTCACTGGAAAGCTACTGGGCATCTTCCTGACGCCCTGTAGTTAATGGGTGCTTCAGCCTTGAAGAAGCAGGCAGAGTCCCAGTGGTGATGCTTTGCTTTGTGTTCCCTTTATTTGCTCCTTATTGATCTCCGAAATGCATTTGCTGCACTATTATTGCGTTCTAACAGCTCCCACATGAAATGTGCTTTTGTCCCTAATTTTGTGATGTTTTCGTGGTTAAGAGCTTACCTGGGTGTAACTACACTTTCTAACACTGGCCACAGCTTCTGCCTTGCCTGCCTTATTCCTGTCAATGGAAGGAGAGGAGACAGTACAAGAGCAAAATCTGTTTTGTTACTATGATAACTTATGCTATCAGGAAAATCAGTGCAAAATAAATATATTACAGAGAGGCCTAAATATATTATAAGAGAGCCCTTGCACTGTCTTTTGTGTGGCCATCGTAGGGCTGGCTGTTACGAATAAATCAAATCATTTAAACTGGGGCTTTCTCCTGGTGAGTCTTCCTTTCCTACATTCTCTGTTCTTTCTCTTGCTTGGAGGATCTTTATGGACTTGATAGAGCTTGAGAGCTGAGGAAAGCTTATTCAAACATAACTTGTACGGTCGGGTTAAAGAGTGCTCTTTGCTTTCTCTGTGTCTCTGTTGCCCTTCACACCTGCCTCAACTGATAGAGCACGGTGTCAGCGAGGCCAGAGGAGCATCCTCACTATCACACTTGGAAAAATGGATTAAAGCCTTCTGAAAACCTATTAAAGGTCGGGTTAGAAGCAGTGTTATTCTTCACCTGCCTGTTCCTTTTAAGCTGTTTTCTAACCGTCCGTGTTGTAAATATCTCTGGCCCAGAGGAGTGTTCCAGGTAGAAGCCAGAGCAAAACAAAAAATGTGGCTTAATTTAAAAGTCTTCCAGGGAAAAAATGTGTTGACCATTACAGCAAAATGCCAAAGCATCATTAAGTGCTGTAAATGTGCTACTAATAAAACACAGTTATTTAGAGTGGTCAGCCTTCATTTGCCTTGCTGTGGGAAGGACATGTGATTTAAAACTTTCTTTTCCCTCTGTCACCTTGAGTAAGGAGGACCTGGTGGATTAATGGTGAGATGGTGAAGGGGAGAAGAGGAGAGAGAGGCTGTTGCTAGAATAAATTACCCTGAACTTCCCACTTTAGCAGTCAGCACTGCTGCTCTTCACCTTCCTTTTGTGGCACCCTTGCCTCCTTAGCACTAAGAAACCCTCCAGAGGTTCATGGAGGGCTCAGCACAAGAGTAAGCTGCTTTTTATTCCTTTTTCCCCTCCTTTTGAATCATTTCAGCTGTGAGGGCCAAATTTCCCTTATGTCTCCGGGGGTGCAACCCTTCCAGAAGCCACTGAACTGTTGTTGGCAATGAGCAGGAAAGGTGTATGATGTTGTTGTGAGTAAATGCCAAGGCTGCAGTGATAAAGCTTCCCTTCTGTCTCATTCCTCCCTGGAAATGCTCGAGACAGGCAGGACAGTTCAAGTGCCTGTAATTGAAGGCATTAAGGTTTTATTTGGTTCTGCTTAAATCAGTGGTCTCAAGCATAGAGTCTCCTGCAATTATATATTGCTCCATGCTTGATTTTATGGTTCTGCTACCATAAACTTCTGCTGGAGCTTTCTCAGGCATAAGAAAACCCAAAATGTACAGATCATTAGAGGAAGTATTGAACCATTTGCTTGTAGAATAGACATAGATTAACTGAGCATGGATCAGTGCACTTTTATCACATAGCATCAATAGCAAGACTGAATCTTTGGGATAAAGAAAAAAATAAACTGTTTGTAGTTGCAAGGAGGTGAGGGGCAGCTTGAGAGAGCACAGTGTGAGAAGGACAGCAGCCTGCATCCTCTTAACAGAAAGAGAGTATTTGTAAGCCTTCAGAAGGGAAAAAACTCAGGAGGGGGTGCATAGGGAAAAGAGACTGGCACTGAGCTGCTCTTCCCCCGCTCGCCTGCCCGGGCCCTGGTGACTGGCTCTCTGTCACCAAGTCTCTATGCCCTGGTTTGGTGCAGGGAAGGAGTTTTCCTCCCCTCCTTCCTCCATGCTGCAATGGCAGCAGGGATCAATTCAGAGGGAGAGTCTTCCAGGCCGTGTTTATTGAGCGGGTCAGACCAGGAGATTGTAGTGGTTCATTCTGCTTTTCTAATCTAATAACCTGCTTTTATCCTGTTGCCCTCTGGACTTTATTTTGAGCTGCTATTCGATCAGAGCACAAACAAATGATAGGAACCCTCAATGACAGCATGCCAGAGGAAATGCTACAAAACCAGAATTAATTGGAAATATATATTCCAAGAGTGAGATATGGACCTTTTTTCTAATAGACTTAGACTTGGATATTATTACTGAAATACTGGCAAATTCACACATCAATGTAAATTGTCTTGCTGCATCTGTCAACAGGCACCTAAAGCAGTAATAAAGGCAGAATAGCTCCTCATAAATATCCAATATCCTAATTATCAGAGCTTGACTTAACCAATGGCAGGGTAATAAAAAATGAGATTTTTTGATCTTTTGCCATGACAAATGCATACTTTATTCTTTGAAGACTGACTGCAGTGTCACAACTTTTGTAGCAAATAGAGCATGAAGCATATTGTCAAAAATATGGTTAGGGAATATGAAGCCACTAAATATTTTATCTTCCTGGCAATGTACTAGGAGAAAAGTATAAACCTTAAATCTATCAGGTCCCTCCTCCCACCTCCCAAACTGTTTTAATAATATAGAAATTCGAGTTCCTAGAGAAAAGTAATACATCCATTTTCCAGTGTGCTTTGATATAGTGAGTACCGTGAATTTTGTAGTGTTTGCATTGGGGTTTAAAATGTCATCAGTGCGTATCTCAGAACGTCCATTTTTTCCCTCTTTACTGATCAGTCACGATGTGCTGGCTGGATGCAAACCCCTTCTGGCTGGGTGTCCTGGGGTGGTGAGAGATGGGGGGCAAGAAGGAGTCCCAGGGGGGGACAAGCTGCTGTCAGAAAGTGACATCCCTCAAGGCAGAGTGAGGCCTCTGCACGCTGTCACTGAGTAATAGCTTTACACTTTGAAGAGAGACGGATGGAGGGACTCCAAGAGTAGTGGGATCCATCCCATTTTTATTCTCATGTGGCCATTGCTGTGGTTGGGAACCCATGACTTGCTCAGTAAATTGGTGAAAATCAGTACCAAAACATTGAATCTAGGCTGAGTACCTGGATATATGTTGTTGTTCACATTTAATTTATTTAATTACTCAAAACAAAACACCTTTTTACAGGGTAATCAGGATATCATCCTACGTGGCAAGGATGCACTGGGCCCTTAGGACTGAGTGGTGACATTCACCTGACCTTCGTGAAAAAGTGTTGATGAGAAAGTGTCTGGGTCATAAAATAGTTTTCTGCTGTTTGTTACCATGGCAAGGGAAAAGGGCATGCGTGTGCAGAGTTGTGTCGTGGGAGGGCTCCAGTTACACAGCTAAAATCCCAAACTTCCTGCTCTCCAAGGGAAGGGGTTTTCTGTTACGCCAGTGATGTGGGGACAAATTCTTCCAGGGTGCAAAGCCAAATCTTGCTTTATAAGTAGGAATCTTTAGACGTAAATGCTGCCTTTTCTCTCTTCGATTTCCTTGGAACAGCCAAGAGGATGTTTCCCAGCCTCACCCCACCTGTGGCTGCAGTCACAGCCTGTGTCTGTGTGATGGGGAGGAGGGCTGGCCTTCCTCCTGAGGAGATCATACAGGGCTCACACCCCCCTCACAGTGTCACTGCAAGTGTTTCACCCAAAGTGTCAAAATCCTGTGCGTCCAGTTATTTCTTGAGGAGACCTGGAAGCAGGAACACACCATGTACCGATCTTACTGGTTAACTCTGATCTTCTGGTGAAGAAATGTAAGTGCTCTGTACGATGGTGGTGGCACAAAAATACTGCATTCACTACTCTGCACATGATTTGAAATAAAAAGGACTTCATAGGAATGTTTTGACAACAGCGCTTTTTGGGAGGCTTCGTAACAGGGAGTGTTGCTTTTTTGATGACAAAAGCTTATAGATGAATGTGTGTGAAGTAGAAGAACCCAATTTTTCACAACTTAGGGAAAAGAGTCTCCTTCTCCTAACACATCACTCATGCTCCAAGTTCGTTCACCTCCCTGTTTTAAAGCACAAGAACACATGACAGGCAGGACAGCACTGAGAGTACATCCTTCAGAAAGGATAGTCTATCATCTTGTCTCTGGCTTTATACTCCCTGTTGAACAAATCTGCCAACATGACACTGGATACTGATGAGCAATTTGTATGGTTATAAAAATATTGGCAGTGCTCCATTGTTTTGCTATTTAATTCTTAATTTACATTTTTAATGTGCTGTGTCCTCATTCATATTATAGGTTTTACTCTTCTGTGTACATCTATAATAGAATGATTTTTTTTCTAAAAATTAATTGTGAATACTAAAGAGGTGTTACAATTGCACTGTGTTTGAATTAAGGACTGTGCTTGTCTTTTAAGATATGCTTCCTTAGGAATGGAGAACTTTTGCAAGGGATGGGAGGAAAATGGAGTGGGTACAGAATAGGTGTATTTTGAAGTGTTCTGCCTGAGCTACAGATTGTGTCCAGTACTCAGACTGGCAAAAAAGTGTAATAAATTATGAGGACTGAAGGCCCAACCTCTGAATGGCCTGTCTCAATGTATTTACTAGTTTTCCCTCCTTCCTTCCCTCCTCCTCATCCCCAGTTTTTGATGAGGAGGATGATGTGGATTTTTCCCAGCCCAAGGAAATAAAGGGCTTAGCAACAGTACCTTCAGTCACTGTATCCAAGCAGTGTTTCTAAATTGCTGTGTCCAGTAAAACTTTTTTACTGGACTATGATTTGTGCTAGAACTGCACTGCTGGTAAATGGTTTGGTTTCCTCCTCCAGAACAACTTGCCCACGGAAAGCATCCAAATATGTGTGTATTTCTGTGCTGTGTTCCCACAACATGTGAGCTGGTAGGGGAGGCAGGGAAATACCACATCTGCTGGTTGGAACTGGGGCTGAGCAGTAGCAGTTGGGACCACCCTGTCCTGCCCTGTCCTGCACTGGGGAGCTGGGCTGCAGAGGCAGCACCTCCTGCCCAAAAAAGCGGAGGTGCCAGCTGCACAGAGAGAACTGCCTGCAGGCATTTCATTCCATTGAACAGACTGTCATTCCCAGTGATTAATGGCTTATGGAATAGCAATACAGCGAAATCATTGACAGTGGGTTTAAAGTATAGTTTGAGGACTCTGAACCCAGAGAAATAACAGCAATCAAGTTTATGTGGCACAGGCTGACGAACCTGCTGCTGTGAGGAGCCAGTGCAAAACACAGAAAATGAATGTGTATGCACAGAACACCTCAGTGCCCCTCTACCAGTGCTGTGCATCCTCTGCCCTCCAAAGCAGTGGGAAGGCTTCTTATTCCCAATGCTTTGCTCCAGCAGAAAGCTTTGCAGTTGCCACGAAACCTGGCCACTTTAGGGCCCCTTTCAGGAGTGCACACCTTCCCCCAGTGGGGACTGTCTGTCCCTGTGTGAACACAGGCAGCAGCCCCAGAGGATGCAGCAGGAGCAATTTTTGCTGTGCCATCAGAGGGACTTTCAGGAACACTTGGAGCAATTCACCAAGAGTAGGGTCTAGACTGGAAAAAAGATTTTACGTACACGTGCAGACCCAGGCATTTTTATGAGGACTCCTGAAGTTGGGGTTGAGATAAAAGGGCTACAGGGAATAGGAACCAAGTTATTCAGTGGAATTAAAACTGCATCCTGGACAACTTTTCTTGGATCACTGGAGATCAGTGATCTATATCTTTGACCTTATATGCTCATTGTATGGATTTATATTCTTAACTAATTGTTTAATGCTTTATTTTCTTTTACAATTAGTATTCGCAATACTGCTAAAAATAAAATGTGTGTGGTTTATGTCCAGATTTGGACTTCTCTTAAATCTATCAGTTTTTTGAAGGCATGGGTGGAGAAAGAATTGGGGCATCCCCTAACTCATAAGTAAGAGGAGTTTGCCATCTTGATGGCACTTTATTTTTATGGTTTTATTCTAAACATCTGTTCATGCAAAGTATCCAAGAGAAATTACCCAAGCTCCAACAGCAGTCTATTCTCTCCTTCGTGATCTCATACAGTCATACTTTTTTCAGAAACATTAATAGATTGTTTTGGAGTTTTTGAAAAGCGCCTCTTTCTATGGCTTTCCTCTTGAAAGCCGTGCGAGTGCGCAGTGGGAATTGCGCGTGGGAGAAGAGCTCTCTGCAGACCTGCAGCTTCAGGGCATTCCCAGCACTATTCGGCTGGGATGGGGGGCACTTCCATCCCGGGTCTCCCTCCTTCCCGGCGAGAGAGTTCGCTGAAGGCGGGGTGGGTAAGGAAGCGGAGAAAGCTGGGAAGGCACAGCCCCTCCGGAGGGGGAGGCGCCGGGGTGGGCAATTGCCGGCAGCGCTCGCAGGGACTCGATGCTGCTCCCGCGGCAGCCTGGAAAGCATCCCGGGCTGAAGGCAGATGCGGTGCGAAGGGTTTATACCTGCTGCTTGTGCTTCCTCCGAGGAAATAGATTGGAAATGCCACCCTCGGCTCCCTGGACAAACACACTTTAGCTTCCTCAGGGCTGCACAGGGTGTAATAAACTGTTACTGCAGGGAGTCTACCTAGTGCTTTAGTTTTAATTCAAAAGATGTCTTTAATCTTCCTGTTGCTTTGTGTAAGTTGTAAATTACACAAGCCTGCAGAAAATTATATGTAAAGTAGGATTATGATTCTCATTTTTATTTTGAAGCTGGCTCTGCATGGTAAAAACCGATTCTTACGGTCACTTAATTTTTCATTTACTCTCTGATTTGCATTTCGTGTATTAAATTCCTTCAAATCTGGGCAGCTTATTGCAATGTGGATATTCCAAATTTATTTATAAGCAAACTAGCTAAACAGATGCTGTAGACATGAACTGTAAATGACCATAACTGTTGGGCTGACATGCTAGAGGCTGTTCCTGTGCATGTGCTGTGCACAGCAAGAGCTTCTGCAGGGCACCAGGGTGCTCAGTGCTACAGACAGACCACAGCAAGTGGCATCCCCACATCCCTCGGGGAGTTGGACAGGGTTCAGGGAAGGTCAGGAGCCAGAATTTGAAGCATCACTGCAGACTTTTACGGGAAAGCTATACCGGGAATGAACAGGGCACAGCGACACAGAGAGCATCTCAGAAACTTGAAATTGGCTGTGACACCTGTTGGTGGTGGCAGTGCTGGGACAGGGCAGTGGTTTGATAATGTTTAAACTTTATTTGAGTTCTTAATGAGCTCTACATTCCTCTGCATCCTCAGTGTTTACTGCTTTGGAGATTGCAGTGGCTCTGGTGAGGGAAGGAGGATGCAGTGGTTGAGCTGAGGAGCAGAGGGCTTTCCTGAGGGGCAAACTCGAGGCGGGAGTGGGAACAGAACACCAAAAATAGGGGAAGGAAAATTAAAATTCTTGAGAGGACATTGTCCCTGATGCTCCAAGATCCCTGCCGGCAGCAGTGTGTGGTTAGAGTGCTGCACTGGCAGCAGACACATCCCTCTGCAAAGCTCAGCCTCTCCCTGATGTTGCTTTCCAGCTAGCATTGAGTGACGGCACCAACTGGATCTTTTGTTTAAAATGACGGTACAAAACCCCACCTCCGGGCACTACGCAGTGCCATTCAATTGCCAGCTCTGGGGAGCTGCAGACTGGGTTTTGTGGTGCTGCAGGGGGAGGGAGGTGGAAAGGGGAAGTAGGAAGGGCTCAGCGAGGACACAGGGGTAACTCAGCGGCAGAGCGGAGGGCGAGGGATGCCCTGGCGGAGACGGAGGGAGATTCAGCACCTACACGCTGTGCCCACAGCTGCCTGAGCACTCTGCCCTGCCCAGGATCCTCATCATTTCTGCCTTACACAGAATGCTTCCCCCTGCTCCTCTCTCCTTCCCAGTCCTCTACCGTAACACCCCCTCCAGTGCCCTAAGGCTTACAGCTGCTGCCTGGAAAGCACAAGGAAGGAAGACCAGGTTTAAGTGATGGAAGAAGTGTACCTGCAAATCCTGAGTCAGAGGGTCCCAAACAGGACGTGCAAACTCTGACAGGGACCATTCCTGTGGTGGGCATGGATCAGGATGGTTCTGCCTCAGGTGGCAGTGGGAGAGATGGCTTTTATATCTGTGTCCCAGGAACATGTAGTGCTAGGAATGGCAGGGAGGAAAGGAGGAGATACGAAGAGGCTCAGTAGGACAGCAGAGCAAGTGGGGGAGGTGAAAAGAAAATAGCTAATTGCAAGAAGAGGAGAAAATTTAGCATCGCACAGTGGGCACTAGCTCAAGTAATGTGAGGACCTTAAAATACTTTCTGAGATTTTAATCTTACAATAATATAAAGTAGTGCATTATTTCACTGCTAATGTTGAGTGCATCTTGAATGTTTCCTGATTGCTGCAGATTTATTTTTTCACCCTCCCCCACAGGTTAAAGGCTTTGTATCTAGTCTTTCCCTTCTTTCCTCTCCTTTTCTTTCTTCCTCACCCCTCCTTCCTCTCTCTCTCTCTCTTAGTCTCTCTTTCTAATTTAAGCTAAATTGGTTCAGCTGTTTTTGATTTATGCAAGCATGGGGAAAATATGTTTTTCCCATAACTTCAGGATAAAATATGTGCACACTCATAAGTCTAAGCTGGCTGGAACTAGCGATGTCAAATTAGCTTGTTTATAGCCCTCACTGGGGAGTTCCAAGTTTCTGGAGAAAATTGGTTCCGTGGTTTTGAGTTCTGAATGCTCTGGAAGTCAGTGTTTTCATGTACACACATTAGGTGGGGTTTGTTTGATTTTTTTTTTCTCCTTCCCCTAATGCTTTTAACCTGAATCAGCTTTGAGCCTTTAAGCATGCATTGCTAGGAGACTCTTACATTCTGTCGGAGTGCTAAAGCTCTTTGGTCACACATGGGTGCAGAGAGCAGCACACTTTTCTTCCTTCTAAATAAACGTGTATAAGAACCAAAATGCAGTGGGAAATCTTGAATAATGCAAGCCTAGTGTTTCTAATGCAGTGTTAACCATGGGAAATGGTGAGTTTTCAGAACGATTGGACTTGTTTCAAAGACTTCTACCACAGTGTTTACAGCAGCTGCTAAATGTTGTTATGCTCTGTAGCACACAGTATCAAACAGGTGCAAAGTAACCTGTAAGTGCTTTAAACGCAGTGATGCATGCCACCCTGTTGTGCCTGCATGTTTTTGGGGAAGCCCTGTGGGTACCAGGCTCTGTCCTGTCCCTGGGGCTGAATTTGTCACTGCAGCACCAGCCATGGCCTCAGCAGCCCGGCCACAGCTCAGGCCCTGCTGCTTTGCTTCAGGACTTGCACTCACTGTTGGTACAGATCCTGCTTTAGACGAGAATTGGCGGATGTTAACTCTGGGAGGGCTAAAAATAACAAGCAAATTAACCTAACCATAAATCCCCCATGCAGCTTTTTAGCAGCTCCTGGCCTCTTGCTTCAAAAGAGCTTTGCTGGGTGAGGAGCTGGTTCCTCCTGCAGCCGTGCCCTGCCCCTCACAGCCAGCACTGCCTCTTCCAAAAGGATGCTTGGGCTTCAGAACCACAACTTTCTGAATGTTAGCATCTCCTTATTTAAGTCTGCACACATTATTTCCTCCCCCCTCTGTTTAAGCTAATCTCTGTCTGTTTTCCAGTGCAAGCTGGTGGAGGTACAAAATTTGACAAGGACCCCTATTGGCACAAAACAATTTAGAGCTGTTTTCACTGGAGAGGCAGCAAGCAAAGGAGTTGAAGACTCTGTCTCTCCCTCACCTCACTACTCTATGCCAGCCATTGAGTGGAAGCCCTGAGGTCTGGTCCTGCCCTTTTTCTCCCCACAGGCACCCAGGACAGGTGGGGAAAGAGGTGAGGATCACTGCTGGCAGAGGAAAGGAAATTTCAGGCTTGAGGCACCTGGTGAAAACCCCCATAAGAGCAAAGACAAATCCCAGGGAGGTTGGGGTTCAGGGTTTTAGGGCACAGAGGGCATGCAGTGGATGTTGGACAGCACAGCATGGCCCTGTCCATGCACACTTCAGTGCCTGCTCCCGATCCCTGGGGAAACACCTTTATGCTGCAGTGTTTAACTCGAGTGACTGCGTTTGCATGTCCAGGAAAGTGATCCAATTTTGTGCTGTGCTAATGTGCTGCATCTCTAATGTAAAATCTGAGAGTTGAACTGTGGCTTGGAGAGACGTTTCTTGAAGTCGTGGTGGGTGTATTTGATGCTTGCACATAACAGAAGGTTTTGGTAGCACATTAACATCACCTGCTTCTGTGCAAAGTGACAAAGGGCAGGTTTAGATTAGATATGAGGGAGAAATTCTTCACTGGGAAGATGATGAGGCGCTGGCACAGGTTGCCCAGAGAAGCTGTGGATGCCCCATCCCCTGGCTTCAAGGCTGGGTTGGATGGGACTTGGAGTCACCTGGTCTAGAGAAAGGTGCCCGTGGCAGGAGACTTGGAACAAGATGATCTTTAAGGTCCTTTCCAACCCAAACCATCCCGTGATTCTATGAAATGCCTCCAAAATCACTCTCTATCATCGTTAACATTTATCATTGCTAATGAAATTAGTTACTTAATCATTTTAACCTTGATGCTACCCTGGATAAAAGACTGACGATGTATCTGAAAGGAATAACTACACATTTGATACAGTTGAAAAGATAGCACTAATTTATTTTAGTCTGATTTATGATTAGTACTGCACTGCATGACGCACTCTGTGCTGCTCTGTACATCATTTAGGGCCCATAGGATAAATAATTGCTGTGCTCACCATCCCAGAAGCTGCGTGTCGGGCGGGCACTGTGTGTGGTGTCGTGATTTTAGTTTCCAAAAAATATGGGTGTGCTCCCACCATGGGGAGTTGCTGAGCCACAAAAGTCTGAGAGGGTTCCAGCAGCGTGGGGAGAAGAGACCAAGGGGCTTCTGGAGTGCCAGGTATCAGCTCCATCAGAACGACAGAAAAGGCTCCATCAGGATTTTACACAGTTATTTTCCTTTAAGAGAAGTAATCTCTAGAATCTTTCCCCATTGGCCACTAGAATGAGTGTCCAGGGCCCAGATTTCTCCCACAAAGGTGCTCAGGTTTAAAAGCTGCCTTCGTAATTGTGCTGGGCAGTGGTGCTGGTGAAATGAGATACGCTGCATTATTTTTGGTTCTTAATTTCAATTTAGGATGGCTTTTTCAGCCATACCTTAATCAAGCAGTGCATCTCCAATCTACAGAGAGGACTGGATCATTAGGATAATTAGCAGCCATTAAGAGTATAGGATAATATCACTATAAAGCTGTGCAGATGTTCTGTATTCTTCAGGTCTCTGTCAAATGAGGAAATTTAACATATGTCAAGTCCTGGCAGTGATGTCTGCTTTATTCCTGTAGCATACAGGAAGCTTGGAGAGATTCATCAAGCTAGACTCAGAATATTTTTTTCCTTCCTTGTTTTCAAGTAAAAAAAGTGTTTTCTTCTAACAAATCAGTGATTTTTCTCTCACTCCATTACCCCCTCCCAGTATTTGGGATAACACCACGAGCTCATGCTGGTTGTTATTTCTCACTGAATTCCAACTTGCCTTTTTGTCTCTTGCATTTATTCAGCCTGTGGTCATCAATTGGTCATCAATTCTGCATTACACAGACCTGTCTAACCTGTCATATCTTACTCCAGTAAACAGAAAGGATGGCTCTGTGCAGCTGTTCCCATGTGTGGTGGTTGTGACACTGGGACTGACCTTGCACACCCACACCACCTCCAGGCTGGAACAACTGTCCCCACCACATGGTCACATTTTGAATGAGAGCTGTACCTGGGTGACCCCAATTGTTCTGGATAAATCTAGGTGCTGGTGATTTTGTTTAACACCTTCAATGCATTTTTTTGTTGTTTTTTTTTTTTTTTAAAGAGAAGCATGGCTGCTTTGTCATGTCACAGCACACAATTTTAGAAACGCACTGTGTAGATTTTGCCTCTTTCTCTCAAAGGTATATTTAAGGTTGTTGTCATTTTAGACAGCACTTCTGAAACAGATTTCCAGATGATTTGAATGGATACCAAAAGGTATTTTAAGTCTTAATGTTAGATTTAGTTCATATCTTTCACTCACTCTCTATCTGGCTTGAAAGAAGCTTTCAAAATGCAGAGCTCTGGACCTATATCCGTATGATTGGCACAAAGATTTAATAATCTCTTTTGTCTTTATGGCAGTTCCATTTGTAGCAATTCAAGCATCAGTCTCCAGTGAGCCTGACTAAAAAACTTTATTTAATATGAGCCAGCTAAATATAATTTCCCATTTCTTTGATCTCCACTATTTTAATTTGCTTCTTATCAGGTACCTGTAGGGCTAATAGATACAGTTGATGGTGTGCTGCTTACGGACAGATCTTATTTAAGCTACATGGATTATTGCTGGTGAGATATTGCAATATTCCTCTCATTATGGCTGTGGTAGTATAGGTTAGAGATGTTGTTGCTAACAAACACCCTGCAGCTGTTGTGGGTAAGGGTTTTGCTTCTAAATCTCCTTCCAGAAACTTCTGTAAAATATAAGGAAAGGATTTGATGAAAAACATCTGGAGCAAGTGCCTGTTGATTAACACCAAGGGTACCTCAGTCACCTTCACGTGGCCGTGGATGGATGCTGGGCACCCACAGGCAGCCCAAGCTGCCACCATGATGAGGAAGGTGTGAACATTTTCCTTTTGCCCTGCAGAAGCAGCTGGGATTGCTGGGTCAGGATCAGGCTGCTCAGGCTGCCGTGTCCTCTGCCCAGCCCAAGGTGTTGCTGTGCCACTCTGCAGGGCACACCTGCCCCAGGGTTTTCTCTGGGGATACTCCTGGTGTGCAGCCTTAGCTGTGACTTGCAGACAGAGCATCCCTTCTTGTGTGGCAGAAGAGAGGTAAGAACTGAGCGTGGCCTTCAGGCGTCCCAGCTGCCTGAGCTCACATGCCTGTCTCCTCAGCCAGGGTCACCTTTTGCAAGCAAATTCCGTCCTGAAATGCCTTTCCTGGAGACAGCTGGAGAAGAGGGGAGCACTGAAGTCCCCAGCTTTTCTTTTCTTTTGCTGCATCACTTGTTACTAAGAGCAGCAAGAGACAAATAGTGCTTCAAAATCTCAGGAGGAAAACACCTCAGGAGCAAGTGTGAGGAGCAGGATGGAAGAGCCAGCCTGGATCGATGTTTTGTGCTACTGCCAGCACCCACTGGAGATTTAACCTGCTGCCTGCATTTCCCTGTGAAGATGAGCATTGAGAACTGTTGAGGGCAGCTCAGTACCTGTGTCCTCCTCACCCATGCAAACCACCTGAGCGCGTATTTGTAGAAGTAAAAAGCAGCCGTTCTTTCGTGCTGGGGATTTTGGTGCTTTTGTTCTGTAGTCTGATAAGGACCTGGGTGCTTGTGAAGCAGAGATCAGGTGTGCACATGCACAAGTACATTATACTAATTAGAGCCAATTTGAAAACCAAACTCTTCTGCACCATTTAAAACACAATAAACAGCTTTGCTCCCTACGTGTTAATCATCTCCTGCTGTTCAGTCTCTGAAGCTAAACCCCTCTATTCACTTCAAAACACTCTCAATAACCAAGTGTGACATTGCAAAAAGGATTTTGAGGACTTCAGTCTGGGAAATAGCAGATGTGTTTAGGAGAATGAAATCACCAAGGTCTTTGGAACTACAAAGAAACTCCAGGCAAGAGAAGGAATGAAAAAATACCAACCCTAGTCAATGTAAGCGGACATGCACTAAAATTAGCAGGAGGGGTGGGAGAGGAGGTCTGTGTGTGCTCCAGAGAGCCCCAGCCATGTGCCTGTCCACTTGGGGAGGGAATTGCTACTGCTTTTCCTCCAAGTCCCAAGGTGAGAGCAGGCACATCACGCCCTGGGTCAGTCGTATGAAAGCTGTACACTCCCAAGACATTTTGTCACCGGGAGGCAATGAATTACCTGCTGTACAGATGTACCCACAGGGAGCAGTCTGCAGCTGGGGTGGGGTGCTGCTGGGGGCCTTGGACCCTCCGTGGGTGAGGCTTGCAGGTGGTCTCCAGAGGCAGAGGGAGCCACCCAGTCTCTCCCAGCCTGGCTCCAGCTCTCTCAGCCGCTCTGGAGATCAGATTCTGCCACGCCATCAGCGCTGTGAGATGGAGTGTGTTATTAAGCTGAACCTAGACATAAAGAAAGGGTTGAGAAATTGCTACAATCGCTGACCCATGCATTTATTATAATTGAGTCCATTAGCCTTAATTTTATAATTTCTAAATTAGCTTTTCAGATTTACAAATGGCCTTAATTGCTTCACGGAGGGAGTTGGGCTTTAACAAAGCCGAATGCCTGAAAACTGTATCAGTTACATCAGAATCAGTGGGTTCATTGGTAACATAATGCCACCAATTTAGATCAAGCAAATTGTTTAGAAAATGCATTGTTGAAGCATCAAAGTTATTTAAAGTCATTCTAGCTAGGAAGAAAAAAGAAACAAACCTCAACTGGAAGTTTTCCCAGGCAGATTCCTCCCTGTGCATGCTAAGCATTGATTTTAAGCACTATTTCACTGCTTACAAAAGGTGTTAGCGTGCAAACATCAAACCTGATATTATCTCTCTTGACTTAGAGTAGCCTCTCTGTATCAAAGTTCTCATCCAGAATTTGGGGTCATTCTCTGGAATTTTCATGCCAATCTGTGAAGACAGTTCAATATTGATATTATAATCTTCAATGTGGCTTTCTTTTGGACCTGATGGAAGGATGTTCCAGTTTCTATTCCCACGTCCTGGTGGGTGAGGGACATCTAGATGGGAGATGTTTAATCTAGAGATACATATTAGAGGTTTTGGAAAACATGTTCTATGGGGACAGTGCTGGGAAGTACCGAATCCCTAATCTCTATTTATTTGTACAAATCTAGGAGAAGGTTCCTCCAGTGCATTAAGAGATGTGAAGTGGTTTCAGAGGGTGATGGGCTCTGCCTAGTGGAGGCAGCTGTAAAGAAGCAATCAATGAAACCTCAGTTGCCTTTCAACTTGTATTGTTGGTGTTTTTTTTGTTTTTTTTAATGCATAGAAATGCTAAAAAACCCCATCACTTTTAAAACCTCACTTTCCTTTTGAGTAGACTGCTGAGACTTGAATTCAGTCCAGCTGGCACATTGCCTCAAATGGCTGTTGCTGGTGTCCATCTCCCAACAGGAATCTTTTCCGATTTTTTTCCTCATTATTGAGAAATGCCAGGCTCTGGCACTGAAATGCCTTTGATGTTAGCAGCTGCAAGGTGAATATTTTAATGTTTTCCCTGAAATTTTGCTCTTTGGCTTCCTTCACAGGTAGCATTTCCTGAAGGCACTGTGAAGTGTCACCAACCGTATGCAGGGTCAGCTACTGTGGTCACAAAATTCCTGCTGTCCTGAACTTCTTAGAGCAAATTGTTAGGGCTGCAATTTTACTTCTGAATGCTTTTATCCAAAGTAGGAAGGGATATGAATTAGAAGTTGTAGTTGTCTCATCTTTATCTAGAGGAAGTAAATTGAGGGGAGTAGAAAAACAAGGCTTGAAATGTAATTTATTCAAAAGAGAAGAGAATTTTTTATAGTTGGGGTTATTAATATGCAGCAGTGGTGTCTTTCTTCTCAAGCACAGTGAACATAGAGACTTCAGCAGACAGCTCTGGTACAACATGTGACTTTATGGTATGTTTGATTGTCAGTATTAATCCATGACAGACATCGAACTGGGACAGGCAAGGCCAAATTACACATGTTTTTGAGTCAACCTTTCTTTTCAGACCTGGGTGCTTTGATTGAAGCTTAGAAACTGAACTCAGTTCTAAAGTAGGCAGCAACAAGAGGTGTAGCTAGATTAAATACCTTTTTCCTTCCACTTTCCATTTCAAAATATCTGTGCTTTTCTCCTCTTCTGCACTAGGATGAGCTCTCTCCACATTTCCCCCCACCCTTACTCCCCCAAAAGAAAATCTCCTCTATGAATAATTTGATGATGGGGGTATTGTTGAAGATACATAGCAGAGCCAGGACTGTGACCTAGTCTGAACTTCCACATTATTGACTGTTTTGAGGTTGAGTCTCCCTGGCTACATCAGAAATTTCCCCTGTGACTGGACAATCTTTTCCCGGAGAAAGTTGCGTTTAAAACTGTACATATAGTTCTGTAAAAACTTACATTTAATGCATGCTTTTTCCAAGGTCAGGAGAGGAGAAAACAAACCTCAGATAGAGAATCCTCTGGAGTTCTGGTCCCAGTGGGGCCTAGGTTATTTTCAGAGAATGTGGACCTGTTCAATGTGATTTTTATTTAATGTGATTTTTATTATTATACTCTAAACAACTTTTTTTTGTTGTTGCTTACTCGGTCAGTTATGAATCTGAAATACCTCTGAGAAAAGGGGAAAAATAAAAAGAAACCCCAAATCCAAACCACCTCAGACAACTAACATGTGGGTAGCAGGTAGTATTTCAGAGAGTGGTGATTTTAAAGGTGTCACCCGTGAATTGTAGCATTCATGTGCAGGTGAGCTCTGCTGCCCTTCACATTTATGGTGCTGCATTACTAATAACAGCAGTCAGAGGGAGTGGAGGAAATCTTCACAGGAGCAGCTGGCTCTGTTGTCACTGTACCAATTTCCCCTGTCTAATCTTTCACCTCCATGGCCTCCATGAGAGGCTACAGCCCCCTTAAGTGCAGGATAGCAACTATTTCCCAGGCTGTGAGGATGTGTCCCAAACCCATTAAATCTTTCAGCTCATTTTTTTCCTGTTTATCTGTTGGCCTGGAGGTTATAGCATAAATTTGTCCTGAGGCCACTGAAGGCCTCTTCAGTTACAAGTACTGGAAGGAGTCTAAGAGTCCACTTAAACTGTGCATGACCCTTTTGTCTTGGTCACCGACTTCATTTGACTTGAGCTCTGCTTTATTTTTGTAAAAGATTGCAGTGGTAGAGGCTATAAATATTAAAGGTTTAGAGAAAAGGGAAAGTGGCAGGACACAAAGGGTTTCATTGAGAATCTTTAAAGACCAGAAAGGCAGTTTTCTCCTTTCTCTTTCCTTTTTTTTTTCTTTTCTCGGCAGAGAAATTATCAATAAGAGATAAATTAGGTGGACTTCCTGAAGTTTTACGTACTTTTCCATTGAGTAAAAAGCATGTGCAGAATTACAGGAATCTGAGCTCTGACCTATGGGCACCATCACGTGAAGATGGGAGAGAAATGAGTACGGGTGGTAGTCGTGACACAGCTGAAAACAGCCTGTTTGATTTGCAAGCAGTGGCTGTACAGATGGTAATGCTCAGATTGGATGCTTTGATGGGATGATTTGTGCTGCATCCTTTGATGTCTGATAACAATCAACACCCTTTTATATCTAATAATATAGAGGCATCTGCCACAAGCTGTGATTGAATCCTGGTAAGGCTGGAGCCATAGGGCTGCGCCCATCCTCCTCCTCCTCCCTGCAGCTCTCCTGCCCTGCTGAATCTCACCTGCCTGAGGCCTGGTTTGTGTGGAAACTCAGCAGCTTGGGAGAGCTGGGTGTGTGAGTTTGCTTTCCCCATGGCAGCTCTGTGAGCTGGAAACCCCACGATTAAATGAGGGAATGTTGGATCCCAGCCAGTCCTAGAAGCACTGCACCATCATGGAGAGAAGAAATGCCTCACAAAACACAGCACCACATTCTTCCACGTCTCGCTGAAGTGCTAGGTTTTTCCAAGCCCTCTTCAGTGAAAATTGGAAAAATCTGTCACTATGGTTCTTGAGGCACCAGGGTTTAGGTGTTCTTTGGGATTCACATTAGAGGATTTGGAGGGAAAGTAAGAGCCCCATCCTGCATGCTGGAAGAACTGAGTCCATGGATATGAGCCCAGTTCATTTCAAACTGGGGAGTCAAGGTAAACCCGTGGTGCCCCATGTGCTCCCATGCCTGTGAGGTCCTGTGGTGTGTCACCGCACCAGTGTTGGGCACCTGAGCTTGGAGGGGCCTTGCAGCTCCAGCAAAGCAGCTGGTGCCTTTGTGTGGCACCAGCATCAAGTGTTAGAGACTTGAGAGGCCTCCACTTTCAGCTTCTTCCCAGGTCTTTTTGGATAAAACTCTGCCAACCATAATCTTTGGGAATTAAAATTTTGGACTTTAAATTGAGCATTTGGTTCTCATACTGAGAAAACAGAGGGGTCCAAGACAAGTATTTCTGCCAGACACCCATGACTTCTAGAGGGCAGAACTGCAGCTGAGCTGCCTACAGCCTCAGGGGTTTCCTTCAGGCTTCTGAGTGAGGAGGCAAATGTGATCCAAGATGAGTGTTCCCAAGAAACTGGGGAAATGGTCCCTTTTTGTAGCAGCGGGGTTTTCTCTGGAGTGTGGTGGTGACTTTGGGGGCATTCAAAAAAGGGACCCCCACGGAAATGATGTCAGGGTGGACACGGGGATGGTGAGGTCCAGTTACATCAGAGTATCGGGATTGCCTCCATATTTATCTCAGCATAATGGAAGTGGAGAGGGGATGTGAATTGCTGCCCGTAAATACATGGGGGAAGTAAACACCAGGGAGAGAAGGGAAAGGAGCTAGTTCAGCTAGAGGACAGTGCTGGCACGAGAACAAATTGGTAATAAACTGGCCGTGAATAAATTTCAGATGGAAATTAGAAGCAGCTTTCTAATCAGTAAAAAGGTGAGGTTCTGGAAAAGCCTTTCACTGGGATTTTGGGGGCAAAATCCTACCTATTTTGCAGACGGATCTTAATCAATTTATTAATGTGATTGTGTGATGTGGTTGTCTCTAATATCTGGGGACTGGGCTCCTTGACCTGTACATCCCTTCAGTGCCGTGTTCCTACATGTTGTATTTAGTAATTCCCTCGGAACTGCCAACGTGCACTGAGCACAGAGAAATGCAGTATTCTTGTGATGCAATGCTGCTTTTCCAAAAGCGGATCAGACTGTAAATGCACAGGGATGAGGACAGTGCTGGGTACCTTTTTATTTAACCTACTTTGAAATGAAACCCGGGTGCTAAACGGCTTTAGTCACTCAGAGGATATTGGCCATATCTCTCCACACTCCATTACTAATTTAATTTCTGAAACTTGTGCTTCTGAAAAATATTGGCTGCTTAGGACTGGCAGTGGTAGAGGATATATAATATTCAAGGTTACTCTATGATTAAGGACAGCAAGCTGCCATCACATACTCTAGGTGTTAGCACAGCCTTGTCCACAAAAAGACCAGACACTAATCATTACTCTTCTACTTCCCATGGTGGTAGACACTTCAAGCAACAAGAGAGAGCAATTTCTTACTTAGAAATTGTTTTACTGGTTTTCCTTCGAGCATCTGGAACCATCACTCTTGGGTCCCCCCCTTCTCATCGGCTGATTGACAGTTGCGGTGGAAAAAGGAGTTGGCTGCTAAAAAAAGCCCCAGACCCCTCTCCCTAGTTTTGTACTTGGGAATGTGAGTTTTAAAATGAATCCTGTGAGACTGATTGAATGTGATTGGCATCTGCCAGTGGTACAGTGAGGAGAGGAAAGACCTCCATTCCCGACGGGGAGAAAACTGACACCTTGCAAAAAGCTATTCTTTTCCCTTCATTCATCATCTCTGAGAGTCCTCAACAATAGCTAAATAACAGGAAACAAATTCTGTATTCTGAGCCTGCTTTCTGAAATGCCAAAAAGCAAATCAACTGCCTGATTCTTCGTAGGGTAAGAGGTCTCAGAATTTAAGTCAAGCTATGATGAATATACCATAATGCTGAAATTCCAGCAATGATTTCTGTGTAAACATTATAAACAACCAGTCTGGGGGAGTAATTTGTTTTGCATTGAACAGAGTGCTCTAGTTGTGACTGTCAGCAGAGTCTAATACTGATCCCAAACCTCATTTTTATTTTAGAAAAGGTGTAATAAGCAGATCAAAGGATGTGAGAGAAGAAAGAAAACTAAATAGAACCACACACAGGTTCAGAAAATATCCTCTGCACGGAGGATTTGCAGTCATAAAATGTAATTTGTTTATGTGGGTTTTAAAGGATTCTCTGCATCTTATTGTCTGTTGAGTGTAACGAAGCTTTTTGCATTTGATCTTTGAATTCTGCTTTGCACCCCAGCATGGTGGGAAGCACGGCGTGGCAAAGAGCTGCTCGTGCTGGCAGGTGTGAAAGTGCAGGGATAACGTTCGTACCAGTCAGATCTATTTTGTGTCTCCAGTTGATAATTGCCTCAAATTTTGACAGAGCTGTGATACATCAGGTTTGTGACATGTCTGCCAATTGCCTCTGCAGCTCACAGAGCTCAACTGCTCTGCTCAGGTGGGGAGGGCGCTGGCTTGGGGCTGTGCTGGCAGCGGATGCTCGCTCAGAGCGTAGCAGGAAGGAAACAGCAATCTGCTGGCAAAGTGCATTGAATCAGTCAGTCTCCTGCAGTGGGTGGGGATTAGCCCCAGATTTCCGTTGTCCTAGTCCCTTTAACTGAATTACCATTTTTTGATGCTGGAGTCTGTTTTCCTTCTAGCCATGCAGAAGTGTTAGGAGGGAAAACCCAAATTAAATGGTATTCTACAGGACTTGACATTTGGAGTGCATTTCCATCTGATGCTCTTATTTTCTGAACTGTATGAATGACTTCATAAAATTTAGTTTGTTGAGCATGATATGCAAATACTTCTAAAAATTATTTATTTATTTATTTTAAAGTCTCCATTTTTTCCAGCAGAAGAAAGGAAGTGCAGCCTGATGCATACTTAGGGCTCAGACTGGAAGGTAATCTCTCAAACCATAAACATATCTTTTAATGTAGGCATGTCTCATTTCATTACCTTCCAGACCAAATTAATGTGTTTGAGCGTTTCTGTTTGGTGATGCTGATACCACACTTGAGTCCTTCAGTATCTACTCTATGCCCTTTGCAGCCTGACGTTCCTGAAACAGTAAACTGAGCTTGTGTAAGAGCCCAGCTGAGGGATTTTGACACAAGAAGTTATTTCTGAAAAACACGATGTTGAACTAATCTACCATGGAGCAGTCTCATGCTGCAATGAATTTTCCCTGTCCCCTGGCAGAGGCTTGTTAGGAAAAGGGAGAGAGAGGGTTTCAGACCATTGCTTTGAGGGTGCTATCGGGAGACGTGCTGCTGCAGGAGGGGGTAGGGAGAGAGACCAGTGGGACCACAGCTCTGCTCTACCACACATGTGTAGGTTCCCAAGTAAGGAGTCCATCCTAGAAAATTGTATTGGGCTTTTGATTTTCAGAGGGAGAATGAGCAGAAAGGGGTTAAGATTTCACTTGGGCACAGGCCCCTGGAAATGAGTGCTTGAGGATGGTCAGCAAATGCTGTAAAGCATCTCTCCTTGGAGGCACTGTCCTCTGGGGTGCTGTTGCTCTAGTTAAACCCCACTTCCTTGAAGTACGTGAATTCTGTTTTCATTTCAATGGTAAAAAGTGGCAGTATTACAAATGTGCAGCACTGAAACTCACAGCAGCCCTGGATGTATAACCAGGTGCCATGTTGTAGGTATAATGATGAATTTTAAAAAGGAATGTAAGCAATCGAATACTGCAGGAATTTCTGTGGGGATTTACAAGATTTCTGGAGTAAGCTGAGTTCAGTTTTGCAGATCATAAGTGTGAGGAGACACCTGGGACAGAGCAGGAATAGCTAATTAAAGCCAAGAAGAGTATAAGGAAGCCTGATGCTTTGGGCAGAGGACATGTGGGCTCCGATTTGCTACTGAGGAGTCAGTGGTGACTGCAAACTATGTGCCAGCTTGGCATCCCTTCTCTTACCCGGTGGAAGGGGGAAGCAGAGGGGAGAGGGGCAAGTTGTTCCTTTCAGAACCCTGGAAAAAAGGTCAGTTGAGCTCTTGGAATGGATGCACACACAGCAGAGCAACATCTGCTGAGGCTGAAGAAGAAATGAGCACAGCATAATGAGAGCTCAGGTCAGTCCCAGGCAATCAGTAAGGGTGAAGACCAGGCTGACCAGCCCTGCTGTAGGCAGGACAGGAGGCTGAGCTGCGGGCCAGGAAGATGGGCAGTGAGGCAGCAGGTCTGGAAAAGATCAAGAAAAGAAGTGGTGGTGAGAGGGGAACTTCAATTTTTGCTCCATCCAAACTGCTCGCAAGCTGACAGCTGGACATCCAGGTAGGGACCAGGGAGACAGGCTGAGCCTCTCACTGGGACTTACTGAGACAGGTCGGTATTGGAGAGGCAGATCTGAGTTGTCAGCATGGAAATGGCAGCTAAATTTGTGCTGGCAGCAGAGGGGGGACCAAGCACCAATCTATGCACCAATCTATGTGGTCCTACAGGAAGGGGAGTGAGGAGTTAATTGTTCTGGTGATGAAACGAAGCAGGAAAAAAATCCAAGAGGCTGACCTAATTGGGGGTGGGGAGTATTTTCCATTTAGCAAAACTCTGTAGGATTGAAAATATTAATTTTGCAATTTTGCATGCTTCAGATAAGCAACAGCCTCACATTTGATAGGACACAGAATCCAAAAGGAGCATGCTAACCTGAAAATACACCCTGCCACCAAAGAGCTCTTTTTCATCAGCAGCAAAAACAATATGGCACAGATAGAAGGGCTGTGGACAGAACTTCAAAACAGAACTGCAGAACGAATGCTTTCAACATGTGGATTTATTGAGACCAGCTCCTGTGTTTTTTCATCTTCAGAAGGCTCACTCGTGCCAGGGTGCCTGCAGCAAGCTTGGTGGGCTGTTTATGCCCTATAGAGATTTTCTTTTCATGCAGTGGGATCTAGAAAAGTGGAGAAGAGGAAAACAGTGTGGTTGGTGAAACTCCCAACCATTGCTCTACTGCAAATACTGCAGTCAAACATCAAAGCCCGTGGATGTATTAACAAGGAGGCAAAGATCACAGAGTGCTGCCAGACCAAACAGCAGCTGCATGCAAGCAGGCAGGCTGCTCCTCTCAAAGCTGTAATGTAAAAACAAGAGAAATGCCCCTGCAATGACAGGAGGTATATTTGTCACCCTCCTGTGGTGACAGGACGAGGCTTTTAGCAGCGGCATGTTGTGCTTGCAGCCCTTCACACTCCCATGCCTTGACTTGCCTTAGGTTGTCTCTCGCCACGTCTGTACCCTGAGATCCCTGTTGTGTTTGGCAAGTGGAATGATGGTGGGGAGCTTGAGTGTGGTGGGCTTCACTGTGAAACTTTTGGATGCTAAACCCTGTGCTCCACTCCCACAGCAGCTGTCAGGCTTGTGCAGTGCAGAGATCCACAGGGAATGAGGGCACACAGTAAGGAAAGGGAGTGCTCCAGTGTCTGTGCAAAGTCCTGCCAACATTCCTAGATAAACAGGGCAAATGGGCAGGCCCCCTGGCTAGCAGGGCTGTGGCAGGATTGCTGGTTGAGCTGTAGCTTCCTGATGCTGAGGTCCCCAAACCTGACGGGTGGAAAACTCCGTCAAAGCTGGGACAACAGAGACCAAGACTGGCCAGAGACTGCAAGAGAATTTTAGGCCAAATCTTATGTCTTTGGAAGCATCATTCTTTTCTCAAAGCTATTTCTTAGAGGAAGGCATTCACAGAAACCCAGAAGTTTGCATGGAAATCAGTCTGTCCCAGGAAATCAACAGGAAATAAAAGATTTGTTTAGCATTTTTCCTTCTGACCCTTATTTTTTTGTGCTGGCATGATTGCTTGGAAGGACTGCAGAGTGCTTAGGTCTCCCTTGCCGCAAAACCCAGCACGGCTGCCATATAATTAAACAGAAGTGCAGCAAAAATGTTGCCAAATTACCTTGTGATCGTTTTGTTTACAGGGGAGGGAGCAGAGAAAAACCTGTGTAAAGCAGTCGCTTGAGCAGTGGTAAGAACTGTGGGTACGTGCAGAAAATGAATGAAACTGTCATTATTAACCTAATGGCTGCATGGCTGGAAGATTGCAGGGTTTTTTCCATAACAATGCCAACTGCTGTCTTTATTTACACTATCTTAATTTTTTTATACCTCTTGTTATGTTCTCTTTTATAAAGACACATATGAGGCTCCCAGCAGTAGTAGCTCAGGGACTGCTCTTTGTATTTCCCATATGCAGTTGCAGACTGCCATGGAAACAATTCCTGGCCCAACTGAAGGACATTTTTTTTTAAAAAAAAAACTTTCTCCTGGGTCCTCTGTTATTTTTATTTTAAAATATTTTGATGTGTAGGAGAAATTTTTTATAGGAAGTAGCAGCAATTGACTTATGGAATGTAATTTTAATTAAACAGCAGAAACAATTACTTCTGCAGGACTAGCAAAGTATATTATTAAAGAAATAAAAGTGAAAGAAACACTTTATTGAAGACAAAATAGTGGGAAGAGCGAGCAGGAAGATAGGTAATGAAAAGCAAGTAAGGGTTTGGCAGCCCTCTACAGGGCAGAGTGGAGCTGGCAAAAGTCCAGCTGGAATATGTTCCCTAATTAACCTTAATTCTCCACTTTTAAATTCAGACTGGAAGGCAACATGGCATTTCTCTGTCACGTGCGTTCCTCTCGCAGAACGAATCCCGAGCGGGGATTTTGCAATGAATGGCGAGTGTATAAATAAATAAATAAACAAACTAAATAAATAAATAAATAAGACAAACCTAACCGCCACAAACCGTTTCGGCTCTCAAGACTACAAGGTATGCTTTTAATGCCCCTCTCGGAGCTCGGCGCTCAGCTGCGGGAAGTTCATTAACGCGCTCATTAGCGCTATCTGATTCACTGCCGCAGCCTCTCCCGGGGAGCAGCTGCGGGAGCGCAGCAGCCGGGGCTGAGGCAGATGTTAATAACACTAATGCCCGAGCATTTGGTGCTGCTCAGGGAGGGAAACAGTAAAATATCCGCGCCGTCTCTTGCTGCACTTAAAAAGGAGGAAAAAAAAAATATATACCAGTGCAACATAAAATAAAGCTATCAGCTCGGAATGTTTATAGTCGGTATTTATAGATTAGCGCAGTAAGTTGGAAAATCAAACACTGCTATGCACACATGAAGACCCATTCAATGAATTATTCAGGAAGAGCTATTGTGAAGTGCTCCACTGACGAGGAAAGCAAACGAATGTTTCAGCGAGTTGAACTGAGTCTGCCCCGTCTGACCTGCCAGCCTGGCACCATCCATGGCCCTGGCTGGCGTGAGCTCTGTCTTGCCTGTGCTCTCTGTGCACGCCGCTGGTGGCAAGAAGGAGGTGCAGCTGCACCTGGGGGTTGTGCTGGGAATCCTGCGAGGAGTCAGACAAATTAGCAACTTCTCCTCAGCCAGGGAGGGGAATGAGCCAGGCTGCTCCACTGCAAAGCACACCTGAGTGGCTCCACAGGTGGAGATGTGGAAAGCATTTGGTGCATTTGCCGCACTGGAAGAAATGACCAAAGCCAGCAGGAAAAGCAGCCTGTTCGTATTTCAGCAGTGCCGGAGGCTTTCCCGGTTTGTGGGAGTGTGTTGGCCCATTTGAATCCAGCTTGCTGTGAATTTCCACATTCCCACCACGAAAGGTGAAATTGGGACCAGAGGTGATAGGTCTTTTTTTTTTTTAAATTTTCACCTACTGGGCTGCTTTGCTTGTGTCCTTTTCCTGTGGCTTTAGGAGGTCTACCTGTGGATCACTGGCTGGTGCTTGGTGTCAGAAGAGTTTTCTGCTCCTGTTTCCCGCTCACTAAAATCACATCAATGTGGCATTAGCAAATTGTGCCTTTGGACAGCTCGTGAGAGCTCTGCCCACAGTAAATGCTTGTGAAAGGGACAGGACTAACCATGCTGAATAGTTTAAAAAGGTGTGTTGACTTTAAATAAAAAGGTTTTGTATATGGTTCCTTGTAAATGTAACTAAATTCTGGTGTGGAAGGTGGTCTCAGTGCCTCTGGACACTCATCAGGGCTCAGATACTGTGTAATGGGCACCTCTCTACTCATGAATAAGTGATATATTAATGTTGCATGAGCTGCTTAAAGCTAAAATAGTCTTTCACTCTCTTTGCCTGATTGCAGTATTACCACCTGGCTCCTCTTATTCGCATGGGATGAATCTTCTCTTCTGGCCTTCGGAGTGTGCTTGAACTTGTGAATTTTTCATGCTATTTACTGTGGGGTTGTTTTCCTGCTCACGGTCTCTGTTAAATACTGATATATTTTCAATTATTTTTTAAATCTGATAAAGCTTTCAGCTAATTTTGTTTGAGCTAATAAGCAATTCACCCCTCAAAAGTGTGTTTTCAGATCTTTTATCTGGAATGCCAATCTCCATAGCAAATGCTGCTCTCTGCTCACCCGCTGAGGCTTTGCACATCAAGAGGACGTGCAGCACAGCTGAGTGACTCCATGATTGTAGACTTGAGAAGTGTTTGGTCCAGCATTGGGCAATTTTTTCCCCCTCCATATCTTTACATTCCACATTTGAATGTGTCATCGTTCTGTGTTGATATCACAGCGTTGCTTTGTACCCACAGTCTTTTATTGCTGTAGCTGAAAGATGCCCTTCAAGCTGTGGTGTGGTGACAAAACACAAGGTTCTCTGCAGTATGTGAGGAGTGAGAGGGGTGTGGAAAGCTTCAGCTCCTTCCTTCTAATAAATTCACTCCTGGTCTGAGCATCACTTATAAGCTGTCAGGAGAGGGCTTGGCCAGAGGCAACCCTAACTGAGCCAGCAGCAAACTCCCCAGTGACACAGGTGTGCTTTACTGGCATTGGCTGAATGAGTTTGTTGAATGAAAATCATGGGGGCTTTCCTACTTACTTTACCCAGCCAAGTGCTCTGATTTTCCTTGTCAGTCCTGCATGGACAGCTCGCCTCATGCTATAGCTGCAAGCCCAGTTTGTGTGCACCACACGGGTGGGAGCTCTCTCTTACAAACAGGTGATATTTTTAATTTTCCTTTCTGTGCTCCTTAATTGCCAAGGTAAAGCAAGGGCCAGGACCCCTTCCTGTGCCTCTGGAGCAGGGGGAATATTCGTGCCACCAGGGTGTACATTGTGTGTGCTGACCTTCGCTGTTGAGAGGACCTGTCCAGGGGTTGGGGTGGCAAAGAGGGGCTGGGCTGGGTTCCCTGCCCCATCCTACACACAGAGCTCTGCCAATAACAGCAGTGTGACTGTCACAGCATGTCAGAAATTACCTGCTGCTTCTGACACGTCCAGGGACCCTGCATCCAAAGCATCATCACGGAGCACAATTTACTGTTGAATCAAATCCCTTGGAAACTACTTTCTAATGGAAACGATAATGAAACTTTAATTATAACTGTGCTGCTTGGTTCCCTGAGCGTACACATCCCATTAGATGGTTTCTGCTAAGATAGTGACATCTTTCAAGTTAATTTCCAAGCATATTAAAAAAAAGAAAAGATGCTATTACCTGTGACGTTAAAACTGTTGGTATTTTTTCTGGGTTCATTGAAATTTCGTTGGCATTAATCAGAGATGTGACCAGAGAGCAATATAGTTCCTTGGGTTACAGAATTGACCAGAAATATTTGTGCGAGCCAGAAACATATTTTTGATGAAGTTTTATATTTCTAAGTTGTAAGGAATTTTTTGGTGCAGCAGAAGGGCTCCTACAGATTGTTGTTGGGGCAGCATGCAATCCAGGCCTTGTTCAGGTGATTAAGCATATTGTTCCCATGTGACTAGTAAAGGAAAAATACAGTGCAGTCTTTCCTCACTTACATCTGTATCATCATCTTATGCAATAATTTCGCAGAAGAGGATATTTAACATATTTTTAACGGATGAGCTGTTCCGTTAGCTTCAGTTGCAGGCTCCGTGGGTAGGGCTTGCCATTATTGCAACCCAGAAATGTGCAGCTGGAACTAGGCTACATTAACCTGTTTATGAATGAGATTATTTGTAGGGCAACTACAGTCCCCCAGCACCTTTCTGCATGAGAAGCTGGGCAGTTTAATGGTTTGTGGATTGAATGCAGATCATTGGGTGTCTCCCGTGACAAATAATTTTGGATTATTCCAGGTGCTGGAATCTGATCTTTCCAAGCTTGTGCTTGGCTGGGGTGTCCCCACGTGGCACCTTCTCCTTGGTGGTTTGGATATTGCAGGGCTGTGGGCATGGAGGCAAGAGCTGGCAGAGACACAAACAGGTCTTGGGATGGATTCTTCTCTTCAGCCTCGGCGCGTTGGGGTGAAACCAGCTCGTGTAACGTGGCCAGCAATGATAAGCAGCTCTCAGACAGACTCCTCTGTATGCTGGTGCTGGGATGCAAACAGGCAGGGCAGCCCAAGGCACTGTCTGCTCCCAGCATGTCCATCCAGGGCAGTGGATGGCAGAGTCCAGGCTTTAGAAGCCAAGTCTTTGTCCTCCCCTAAGCGGACTTGAAAACGAATAATAATAATGATAAAAAGATGCACTCTTTCTGATGCTACTAGCTAAGAGGGACAGGAGAGGCTTTTGCAGCATTACACCACTGGAAAGTCAGAGATTTTTTGCTGTTGATTTTTGCAAAGGGGAAGAAAAAAGGCACTCCAGTGCAGGGGAGTGTAAGAAAGGACAATGTTCTTAGTTTAAAATAGCCCCAGAAAGCAATTACTCTTCTTGTGGGAAGTGCAGGATTCCTGGGTACTTCTTAAGCCTGTCCTGCAGGTACAAATGTGCCTTTTAAAGTTTAACCTGCTCTGTGGATCCTGCTGGGCACTCGGTTTTCTCTCCTCGGCTTTGTTGCTGTATCTCCTGCTTGTCTGTGCGAGCGATGCCAGATGGCAGGAAATTCAAGTTGACATTACAACTCTGAATAAAGCCTTCTTCCCTGTGCAACGCAAGGGGCTTGCTTTTTAGAGATAAGGTTAGCACCTTTGGCTCCAGCACTGCCCCTGATTAGCATATCCCAAATGCAGAACCAGGGGAATGAGGATGGTGCCACGAGGAGAAGATACTGGAGGGATGTGCTGCCTTTGACATGACGGAATACATCAGGTGTGAGCTGAGGGCCAGATCTGTTATTCAGTGCCCACAGCAACCTCGGTGTTACTTTGAGCATTTTCCCTCTGCTTTCATTTCAAGTTTTTATTCCAGCCATTAATTTATATGAGATGCTGGGACTGGGAGAAACAAGGGAATATAATTCAGCCCAAATACTTTGCTGTGGGGTCAGGCTTTTGTTCCTTGCTGCTAAGCAAAGTGACAGAGAACTAAAACATGAGCGGTGGGACAAGGCAGATGCAGTGTTTCCAGGTGTGTATTACCTGTTCAGTGTGTACCAAACCCAGCACATGAACAGTCCAATCTTTCTGTATTTGAAAAGTAAAAAAAAATTAAAACAAAACAAAAAAGTAAAAAAAGAAGAGAAGAAAAAAAAGAGAAAGGAAAAAACCCCAAACCCTGTGTATGCTGCTTAGGAGAGCATTTTAACATCTGTAATAGCCAACATGTGTAGATCACGTTCATCACCTTCCTAATCAGCACTTCCCGTAATGAGCTAATTGGTGGCAACAGGAAGTGGCTGTATGAAATTGGTGCAGCAGGTTGCTGCACAGTGGCTGCCTGAGCATCGTGGCTGCAACTGCTGAACTCATCCCACTGCACAGCAGCACATCCTCTTGTGGTCCCCGAGCCCCTGCTCTGCTCCCTGTCTGTCATCCTGTGTTCCCACAGCTCCATGAGGGCTTTTCTCCCCTGAAGAGCACTCAGGGCACTGCTGGGGCCTGGCTCCTCACTGCCCCAGGGCTGGAAACAGGCAGCTGTCTCCCCTCAGTGCCTCTCATCTGCACAGGCAGGATAAAAGTCAATGTGCTTGCTGTCCTTTTAGACAGAAAAAAATATCTCCGTGCCTGACAGTCCATGCACAATGGATTTTATGTCTGCACCATCTCAGGAGTGTGGGGTTTTGCCATCTCCATTGTGCACAGGGAGATCGTGGTGCACACACCAGGGATCTGGGGAGAAGGGGCAGCAGCAGGCTCACACTGAGGCGCAGGAAAAGGTGGAGAGGGGCAAAGCAGATTGGCACACACCAGGTTCCTTTGGGCATTGCTTGTGCAGAGCCAAACCAGGAGAGGAACCATGTCTAAACAACACCCGTGGGCCCAGAAAGGAGAGACACTGAATCAGAGAGGGGTTCAGAAGCGAAGAGATGCAAATTGCCCCAGGCTGCACGTGGGGTGTTAGTGCAGCAGGGACTGTCCCGTGCACCCAGGGCAGCGTGGACCTCTGCAGTGGGCATGCAGGGCCAGATGGGCATGGGGCAGAAGCTGAAGCAGTCCCAGGAGAATTGGTGGCCAGCTCTGTGGGCTCTCAGGGCCCTTGATCCTCCCCTGTCAGCCTTGCAGGGATGGCCCTTCACCCATGGAGAGGTGACAGGATGCAGTGGGGATGTCCCTGTGCAATGCAGTCCCTGGCACGGAGCCTGTCCTTTGCTCTGCCCCCACACACAGGCTTCCCTCTGGGAACAGAGACTGATTCTGAATGAAAGCACTTTGTTATTTTATATATATTGGAGGACTTATCATTTAATAATTTTGTCCTTAACATGGTAGAGTTCATCTCTATTCGTGATCTCTGGATTTCAAATGAACATGCCCTATGGAGCACGGATTTACATGGAAATTCTTACAAATCTGGGGGGAAGTGCACTTTGTGCCTGCAGTTCAAATTTCTAGTCCAGAAACTTCTTTCAAACATCAATCTGTACAATTCCAGTAAAGAAATAGAAACTGTGACAGATTAATTTTGTTTTAAGTTAGACTCTAAGGCCCAAGCTTTAGGATGGAGTCAGCCCTAGATCTTTAAGGTCTCAGTACCTGCTGTTGTGAGCCTAAATCCACATTTACCCCTCTAAACTTCCCCCCAGTCCCTGTCCTGCCCCCCATGCAGGCACCAGCATTAAAAATGTCTTGGCACCAGCAGCCTTCCTCCTCTCCAGGGAACAGCCTGGAATACAGAAAATCTCTGCAAAACAAAGTGCACATTTTATTATTATAACCTCTAAGTTGCAATTTGGAAAACAAACAGTTCCTTTTCTGGCTCCCTAAAGCTACTTTGTCTTACCAAGGCATCTGATGTTATCTACAGTGCTCGTGGTTTCAATTGCAATGGTAGTATGGAATTAACGGAGGAGAGTTCCAACCTATAGGTTAGGGAGAAAGCAGGGCAGACCCACCCAGCTTTCCTGGGAGGCTCCACAGAACCTGCAGGAGCCTGATTTCAGAAGTACTGTGAAAGTGAAATCTGATGATCCGGAAGGACAACGCCGGCAGGACCAAGATTTTGAATTAAAAGTGTGTATTGGTGCACAAACAGATAAAAATAACCAAAGCCTCTTCATTTGAGGGCTTACAGAGGAATAATATCTTTCTAAGGTATGCTTTTATAAGCATTAAACAGTTTTTGGCACTTGTAATAATCACAAGGTCCAAAAAAATGAAGGTAGAAAATTGCCTTTTTCTGGGAAAGAGCACTGTTAATATTGAAATCATTAGAGAAGCCAGACTGTGTGAAGGGCATCTTTATTCCCCTTTGGCACATCATGACTTCACTTCGATCAATGCAAGCTACATCTCCACGGTTTTCTTTGTCTAAACCAGCTTTGATCAACTCAATTGCACAAATTTCTCCAGGCTCCTTCAGTAGACAGGATGTGTGCACTAGGCTGGTCGCTGGCGACCTGTCCTTATCCACATGACCTTTATGATGAAGAAATGAGGTTTAGAAACAAGATTTTTAGATGAAGAAATAGCATTCAGATCTCAGTGGATCAGCAAAAGGACATGGTTGTGAACTGCTGCCTGTCACTGGAGCTGCTGGGTTTATTCCAGCCAGTGACAGGGGGTACCTGCTCCTCCATGTAGCCACTGGCAAAATGTGGGAGCTTCATCCCTTTTGGAGAGGAGATTCATAAAAGAAAGGACTCATGGAAGTTCCTTCTGTGACTATGGGCTGAGCAGGCTGGGTCCAGCCAGTTTGGGCAGCCCAGGGAAGGAGGGCAGGTGTCAGAGGCTGCTGTTTGCTGGGAGCAGCACCAGGGAAGAGAGAGATGGGTTTGTAAGGGGGACAACAGGCCCAAAACCCCACCTACTTTTAAGGGGTGGGTAGAGAGGAGGTTCAGCTTGGTTTTAATCTCCTCCTTGAACTGTTGACTCCTCCTTTCCCTCCTTAACTCCTCTCCCCAGCGGGAGCAGTGGGAGCACCTCGTGTCCGGGTGGCTGCTCCTTTCCACCCCACCTGCCCTGGGCAAAGCAGAGAGGAAGCAGGGAAGGGCAGAGGAGACATAAAAACACTCTGGCGTGCACATAGAGTAAATCAGGGTGTTAAACAAAACCTCTGCTCTCAGCTGGCTAATGTTTCAAAGGAAAGCATTTCAAACGCTGGGAGAGATTGTGCAGTTAGCCGGTGATGCAATTACATGGCTGTAAGCTGTAGAAACTCTTTCAATGTGGCACATATTAAACCTTTCAGAGGTAGTGCTTTGATTTTTAATTTTACGCTGTTGGCAGGCAATCAGGGTCTTTAATAGTATGGGGGCCAGAGGGAAAATGTTTCAAAACAGCAAGGATCTTATCATAGTGTGCAATTAATGAATAATTATTAAAAACCAGAAATAGCTGGAAGAGCAGGCAAGAGCTGGCAATGCAATTCTCTGGTTTCAGGCCTATAATGAAATCTCAAGAGAGGGAAGTACGATATGCAGCTTTGTGCAATTAAAGCTGGGATTTTTTTTCCCCCCTAGTTGAAAGATCAGTGATCTTGAAAAATATACCTGTCACTTGGGTTTGTTTTCCAGTCTTTTAATTGCCATGGTAAAGCATTAACATATAAGAAATATGGATACATTCTTCTGCAAACTAAGGATTGGGGTTATTTTTTTTAAACAGTAAGGTTTTGATTATTTAAAAAAAAAAGTTTGAAAAGAAGATTGTCAGCATAGTCTGAATGTGTTAATCATGGGCAAGGGTTGAAGTAATGCTCCACCACTGCCCTGGCTGGTAAATTTGTCCAGGAAGACAGCAGAGATGAGAAAAAAGATTCCATGAGGACATCCACATCTGTTTGATGCTCTGCTACAGGACAGTGCTTTCTCTGTGATGCTGAGGAAATTTCTTGACACCTGTGCTATCTTCCTATTTCAAATCCATTTTATAAAGAGCAACCAAAAGGTGCAGCTACCACTGTGTGTTACCACTGGTCTTGTTTTTCTAATCAAAAGTGAGCTTAGAGTTTGCATTTTCACGTGAGGAGTATAGGACCTTCCTGCTTGGAAGTGGGAACAACTCCTTTGCTTTTAAAGCCGCGTAACAAATCTAATAGTTAAATGTGCAACACTCATATTTTGCCATTGGAATCCATTAGCCTGGGGCACAGCAAGAGGGCTCTGCCATGCAGGCTTGAAGATGCATTTCCTTGAGCAGCCTCTTCTTTTGAGCACCGAACCGCATTTGCTCACTGCTGTTTCATTATACATGAATTAAACGCAGAAAGAGTTATTTACAGCTATCAGGCATTTCTACACACAGTGCTGAGAGGGGTTTTTCCATTAGCTGCGAGCTAGAGCAGCTTGAATTGTGTGTTTATGTGTATGTGAGTGTGTGTGTGCTTCCTGGCTGCTCTCATCCTGCGTTCCCATCCCCGGTGTCACCCCGTGGGATTGGCACCCCGCAGGAGTGTAAGACGTGGCACCCCCCTGTGCAGCGCCTGTGCTCTGGTGCCTGACTGCTATTGACAGAAACAGACTGTGCACGGCTCCGAGCCGTGCTGAAAGGGGGGAAAAGCTCTCTTGGTTGCTTGGAAGGCTTTCTGGCTTGAGCACACTTTTGCATATTTATTTAGACACTTTGATTGCCACAGAGCGTGGCAGCTCTAAAGAACTTCACGAGCTAGGAAGTGCTTCTTGAGGAACAATTAGATTTCCCAGTTACATTGCACTGGAAACCAATGGCACTCTGTCAGGGGGGACGCCAAGTTGGCTGGTGGAGGCTAGTGAAAGCCGACACAACGAGAGGTGGCGTTTTCTTGAAACTGTTTCTACAAGACAGAAGTCGATCCTCAGCCCTGAGCCTGGTTTCTTTGTGCTGGTGTTTTGTTTTCTGGCCTCGGGGGTTTATTCTGCTTTAGTTTTCTCCCAACTCTGATGCCCCCTCGTTTCTCCAGGACGTTGTTAATGTGGTGTAGGTGTGTGAGAGACCCCCCAGACCCCTGTCCTGGCTGGGGGACAGGAACTTCCCCCAGGAGATGTGGGAGAGGGGATCCTTGCTGAGCTTCGGCAGCCAGTGATGCAGGAAGCTGCTCCTCTGAATGGACAACTGCAGACGTTAGAAAATGGTCCTTTCTTTGAGCAGAGATTTTGCAGTGCCTGTCCCCATTTCCAGGCTGGGGGGGTGGGTGGGTGCAGCAGGGTTCCAGCCAGTGCTGGGGGCCCATGTGGGCTGAGGTACCAAATGGGAGCTGCCTGTGCTCCTGTCCTCACATCAGTCTGGTTTTGGGAACAGGCCCTGCAGTGCCAGCTCCTCCTCATCCCAGGGAAGTGCTCCGAGTCCTTTTGTTCCTGAGACACCTCCTGAAGGCAGCAGCTTTTTTTGCTCCTTCTCCCTTTGAAGCAAGGAGGCAGAGTGTGCACCAGTGGGTTTGTTACGGTGCTGGATCCGCCTGCAGCTCCTGTCATCAGTGGATAATCTTGCTGGATCCGCTGTAATGCAGTGCCAGCTCAGCAAGCTCCAAGGAGCTCTTGGGTAGAGTGCTCCCCATTTTGAGACCATTGTTGGCAGCTTATCACTTGATTTATTTCCTATTTCCAGGTGTGGAACTGAAGGTAAACTGTCATTGTAAATCGCTAATTCAAGCAGAGAGAGTGAGCAGTGCACAGTTTGCATATTTCAATACCACTTAATTAGAAAAAAAACCCAAAACCCTTGTTCTGTACAAATGTACAATGCAAATCCTTTCTCTTAGTGCTTCAGATGGGTAAAATGTTCTTTTGAGTCCCACATGTCTAACGATGCTGATCATCTTGTTACAACAGACTTTTAATTTTGTCCCTGGGACCAGATTGGGAAGGAGCTTTTTTTTGAAGCCCAACCCAGTATGTGTCTCAATCTGGGAAAGAATCCCTGCCTGCTGCAGGCACATACACCAGCACTCACACCTCTTAACCCAGCTTTGAGCCTGCTGACCATACTTATTTATTTTTTAATTAAAAGAGGCCTTGGTAATTGTGTAACTGCCCTTTTATGTCCCAGTAGTCCTACATGAGCTTGAGCTGTGTGTTTTCCCTAAAGGTGTTCTCATTTGACTCTTGTTCAAAACCCCCTTCCAACTGCAAATTGTGCTTTTGCATGACTAGACCTTCTCCTCTACCCACCCCTGATTTCCTTAAGCCACCTCCATGAAAAACAGACTCATTTACTGGATCAGTGGGAATAACATTTTCTTGTGGCATGCCGCTTCGAAAAAATAAGAGATTCTTGATACGATCACTGCCTTCAACCCTCCTCTCTTAGCATCCCCTCTTCCTTTCTTCCATTACCCTTTATGCTCCTGCTGCACTGCTGGATGGCTGCACATCCAGCATTTGCATCGTGTCCCTCCCTCTGCTCTTCATCTTGCCAGCCTAAATTGCTCCAGCAACCTCATAATTTTGATCTGCAATCATCTTGCTCCGGTAGCTCATGGCAGTGCACAAACCAAACACTCCCTTTCTTTTCAGCCGGGGCTGGCTCCTGGTGTGCTGATCTCAGAGTAACTCTGCAGCTGACAGGTTTGTGAGGAGCCAGGTGCACCAAAAGGCAGATTAAAAATTAAAGCTGGATGAGAGAACATCCCTCTTAAGACACAATCCAGTGGTTTTTTTCTTTCAGCGCTAGCCAGTTGCTATTTAACACAAAGTTATAAAACCACTGTCCCGTTATAAAAAGAAATAGCCTTTAGAAAAACAAACCAACCAGCAAACAAACAAACAATAACACCGTCTTTTGATTTATTGGTGGGATTTTTTTCCCCCCAAACATGATTTCTAGTAGGCTTTTCTAGTATGGCTAAAAAAATGGCACTGTACATAGGATTTTCTCGTTCAGATCAATTTGCTAAATTTTCATTTAGTTTTAAAGTGGTTCATTTTGTTGAGGCTTCATTTTGTTCAGACCAGCAGCTCAAGAGGTTTCCTGTAGCTTAGAGAGATTGCTTTTGAATTGGTACATTATTCAGCCATGAATTGTTTCTTTAGTATATGAGCAGCGGAGTGGGGCTTTTATTACAAATATGAATTTCAGTGCAGAACTCCTATTTTTGCCAAATAAAGAATGTAAAATTAAGCACCAGTCTTCATACTATGTTGAGATGCTTTTCCACACTCTGTGCATTGTGTGTTTTAAATGCTTAGCAAAGAACTCCTGTAGGACATGGTAATATGATTGACTGCAAACAGGATTTTAAAAATAATACATTTTAATGCAGAAATGTGGCTACAGCAATAAGAATTGAAACCATTTTCTTATTGTCTGGAGAGGCAAGCAAGTACATTTTGGTTTTTGTGATCAGCTACTAATTAAACAGGTTTTCAGCTGCATTCAGCACCTGATCCTGTTGTGAAGTTCCAAGTGAGTGTAGCAGGATTTCTGCAATCACCGAGGTAATGAGGTGGCTCAGGGTAGCAGAGCAAGTGCAATCCCAGTGTTACGCACCAGCCTTTTAAAATATGGTTTTCCTCCGTGTTGTTTCTTGTTGTTTACCAGTGTACATGATTGCTTTTACCTACCTGGAATTAGTTTCCGTCTCTGCAGGATTTTTTGTCCAATAAATTAACTTGGGTATATGGAAAGCGGTAGGAAAGAAGTGCCTGGGTTTTGAAGATGCTATCTGTGGATTTAGGGAGATGCTGTAGATGGATGTTGTAGCAAATCAGGTGACATTATTTACTTGCTGCTTGGGGTAAATTAGAGGCCCTTGTGTGTTCCAGCTGCCTTAGTGGAGAAGTAGGGGACCCCATCAGTGCCCCAAAGCCGATGTCCTGCCCTGTTTTGCCTTAACAGGCTTTAATGGTGCAGCCACAAAAAGAGTTTTCCCCAGCTTCAGAGGTAGGAGGCAAGGTTTGGAAGGGCATCCTGCCACCCCCCTCACAGCTGCCCAGGGGTCACTGGAGCACCAAGTCCTGGCCCTTGGCTCCCTGACTTCAAGAAGAGTCCATTTTTGCTCTGGTATCATAGAAAAGAGCTGCTTGTCCTTTGCTCTGTGACTTACTGGTCAAAGAAGTTTATTGCCATGTGGGAAGATGATTTAGACTTTTTGGTTTAATCTCTTGAAAACTTTAAGAAAAATTAGCTCTATTACCTCTTGGGAGTTAGAGTTTCACTCATTAGTAGGTAGAAATCTTGCAAAGTTCAAAAGAAGGTATTTGAAAATCTCTTCCCAAAATGTCTTAGTTGATGGGTCTGAATAGAAAAACTTATTTCAAAGGAAGAGACCATTCTGGAAGGAGGATGAGAAATGAAAGTCCAGTGGATATAGCTGTGTTAACAGGGGCAGAACAGCTACTTAATTACGTAGCAATGTCAGAAGCAATAGGATTATCTATTTCTGTCATGGTCTGGGTCAATCTGAAGACCAACATTTGAACTTAAAGTGCTATATAAATGCATAGGAAAGTTCCCAAATGCTTATAATCGCCCTCTCAGTTGCTGTGAATTCTGATATTTAATGATCTTCTTTCTTTCTTTCACAGTCATCTTTTTATTATATGTGAAAGGGTTATTGTAAAAGTCTTTTCTCTTCACGGTGGTCCTGTGTGCCCACAGTTGGAACCAGCTGCATGAGGCTGGAGAAAGAAATTTATTTTGTAATTTACAGTAGGGTAGGTTTAGTCCCTGCTAAAATCCTCTGCATCTTCACTGTGTTCCAGAAAAAAACATATTTATTACCGGATTCCAGAATTTACATTTAATATGGCATAATGTAATACCAAAAAGCACTGTTTGGTTCCATCATTTTCTCGAAGAGAGGGGTAGAGCAAGCTGTTGGGTACTTGGAGCTCAAGCTTAATCAGTTTTCTCAGGTCTGCAGTAATATCTTATAGTTCCTAATGTTTCTTGGAAAGGTGCTACAAAAGATAGAGAGAGCTGCATGCTCGAATTCCACCTGAAATACTCTGGTTAGCTGTGGACTCACCTCAAGGAAATCAAAGAAAGTTAAAAGGCCAGAAAAATGTGCCCTGTACAGCTTGGATAAAGAAAGGAGCCCACACTGTTTTTTACCAAAGTTAAAAATCATTATAAGGGAGATTATTTCTAATAAATTATATACACCAAAATGAGCTGACATCTTTTGCTCTAACTGAGATACAAGGCTGAGATTGTGTTTTTGGAGGAGAGGAAGAAGGGCTGGCTAGTGCTTGCTTCCAGAAGCTGCTGGGGAACTCCAAAATGTCTCAGGTGGGCAGCTCACAGCAAAGTGCAAATATCAGAGCACAGACAGCAGGCCCCCAAACCAAATGGTGTCCGTGTGCTTGGCAAATCCCTGCCCAGGTGTTTACCTGAATGCCATTTGCAGAGCACATTCTCCTTCTAACCTGGTATGGGAGACTTTGAATGAGGCTGCTGCCAGGTGAGGGGGAAGAATTCTCTTTATCGTGTATATATACTCCTTGAAAAGGCTTGAGAAAGGAGGTTTCGACAGGTTTGCACTCATTACAATTCTCTGGACAGCTCCAAAATGTAAATAAAAGGAGATTCGGGTGTCAGCAGAGAAGAAACTTTTCTGCCATCAAAATACTACAGCTCCCTGAATAGCCTGCTCAGAGGGAAGCTGCAAACGAGCCCTGTTTGCCTGGGACATTTTTCAAGGAGCTTCGCCACTACCCAGGGGTTTGATCCAAATAATCAAAGGTTAAGCCTAATTTAGAAAGTAAAGCTGCCTTGTTGCTTAGCATTTACTTTATGTTTCCCCCATTAACATGATAGCCAGGACACAATCCAGAGAGTCAGACTGGAATTCAGCCTTCGTTCGTCGGCAGGGCTGGGATTGCCACGGGACATGGCTGAATCAGAGATTCCTCCTCTCCCCACCCTTTCTGAAAGATACCAAGCACCTCATTCCTCACCTTCCTGCAGGTTTAGTCACCGTTCTCAGGGACAGAGGAGGACTAGGAAACGGCCTTCAGTCTCAGAGCTGAGCCACTGAGCTGTCAGCCTCACACCCGTGGTGCCGCAGCTGCCTTGTGAATTTCTGCTCTTCCATTCTCTGGCTCCTGCTTCCTGTTGCAGATTTTGGTTGGTGGAATTTGGCTAACTGCACGTAATTTTGATGGCAATTTGCTTTGGTTTCTCTTCTCACTTAGGCTGCTGAACATAAACTCCAATTGCATTTGTTTTTAAAGCAGCTGGCAAGCATGATCGTGCTACCATTTGTGCATCAATAATTCCATTTCCATCTCACTTGCTGAAATACAGCAAGTTTTATTCACTTGCAGTTTTTTTGTACAGAAGTCTGACTTGTATATTGATAATGCATCTCTCATTTAGGAAGAGCTTTGCTGATCCCCCCATGATCATCAGTTCCATATAACATATAGTTAAAGCTTGTCTTTCTGGCAGAGCTCACAAGTATCTGATGTATCTGCCGAGCTAATACAGTGTCGTTCTGTATTTGTATTCTGCAGTTGATTGTTCAATGATTTCTCCTGCTGAATTGCAATAGATGAGCTGTTTAATGTTGCAACGGCTCATTTTGTAATGTAAAAACAAAAAAACCTCTGAATTCCAAATTGTGTTTGCTAGTTAGAATGCAGAATTTAAATGAGATTTGTACGGAAGATGTATTTTTCCCATTGTTTCGCCAATGCAGAAGGAAAACAGGTCTTCACTCTTTCTAAAAGAAAATCAAAGCAACCATGGTAAGAATTTGTTTTGCAAGGAAGAAACATCAATAAAAACTAAACTGCTTCCCTTCTACACGTTTCAGTCTATATTAGTGATCTTTAAAAATACTTTCTCAATTCAGAAATAACAATTTCCAATAAGCATGTCTTTCCTGACTGCTGGAATGTTAACATTTCTAAAAAGGAGCAGTTTACAATATATTTATTTTACCCTGGTATGTCTTCTGGTGCTGAGTCTCTGAATATTTCCACAACATTCTTGATCTTCTTTTCAGCAAAGTAGCCCTGATTTTAAAGGGGCTTTTATGTTTTCCTGGAGAATTGTGCTCATGAATGGCTCAAAAGCAGATGCTGGATTTTGTCTTTTATTGACAAACTGCACGAGATGGGCACACGAATGAACAGTCAGCCCTCGCTTCAAATGCCAAGTTGCTATTTATTGTACGTTCATGACTGTTTACCCACCTCTGTGAGGGAAAGCACCCAAGAGGACAAGGGAGCATAGGCAATTCTGCTGGCTTTTATGTCTGGGGGCAGCCTTGGCTCTGTCCAGAGAGCTGGGGTCCCAGGCAAAGTGCTGTGGTGTGCAGGTGAGTGACCTGAAAGACAAACCCACACTCGGGGGCTCCCCGTGTCGCGGGGTGCAGCCTTGGCACTGGATTATCTGGTTTCAGTATCACAGATTAAGCATCATCTCTGTGCACAGTTGTGCACATGTAGGACTGAATTACAGCTGATGAGGAGTGCTAACATGGAGTTTGATATTGTAAGATTAATACTGAAGAGCAAGAGAAACCTCCAGTGCTGGGTTCCTGCTAGAACTGCTGGCATCGGCTCCACTGGACATGGGGGAACCTTCTGCTGGCTTCTGTGAGAAGCCACCTCTGTAGCCGCCTGCTACCAAGCCCTTGAAATGCAAACCCAACACAGAGTATTAAAACTAACATGATTCCTCCTGCTACTCTATGAGCATGTCTGGTTTTTAAAAGCGTATCACGATTTTAATCACTTTTTCACAAAATGTCTGCTGACGTTCAGCAATGATACTCCTGTCATGAAACTTTTTTCGAGTGTTTTTAGGTTTTTTCCAGTGTTTGTACTGCAGAATGACAGTATTTAAAAATATTTGAGAAGCGAAACTTGACCCTGCTAGGAACTGAAGATAATTGTCAGACATTTTAAATTGCTAAGAAGTAAAACTGTTAACACTTGTGTCCTCACTAATTATGTTCTGCATATCTGTGTTCCCCTGGCAACTTCTGGTGCCTCTGGTACCACTCTAACTAATGGCTGCGGGCTGTTAGATGAGGGTGCAAAGCAAAAATAGCTTATTCTTCTGAAGAGCAATGCTTGCCACTGCTTGTGGAGAGGTGTGTGATGGGATCCCCCTAAGTTGTTATGTTTTAATGCTGCAGCAGAAAAGATTTTTCTGTAGTGCCCTGTAAGTCCCAGATGTGTGGATTTTTGTTTCAGCTCCATGTAAATCTCTCATAATATTCATTAAGGGGCAGTGTTTGTGTTTCTCAACCCAATGAGCTGTTATCAGCTGTAGAGGACTGAAGTGCAATAGACACTGGAGCATCATCACTCTGCAAGGAAGCTCTCAGGTGTTCTTCTGGGCTTGTTCCTTCAATCCTGGTTTCTATTAAAGGTCAGGTTGCTGGAAACACAAAATTGGCCTCACCCTTTGCCACTGAGTCACTGATGGGATATTGCTGTGCTTCAGCCAGCCCAGAGCAGCTCTGTGTTGCCAGTCGAGAGAAGAAATGTGTGTGGCAGGGCAGGGAGGACCTGAATGGAGCAAACCTCTGTGTGATGCTGGGGTTTCGTCCAGACAGAGGGACTGGGGGCATGCTTTTGTATCCCTGGTTTGACTCAGTGACACCACACTTGGCCAGAAGCTCTGAGAAGTCAATTTGGTCTCAGTGATCTCATGGCATCCTTGAGGGTATTTGAGGCAGGGGAGTTAGTCCAACTCAAATGAGAAGATGTACATATTGGGTTCTGCAGCATCTGCTGGGTCTCAGGGATGATTTACATAGTCACCTGTGAAACGAATTATCAAAAGCAGCAGCAGGTGATTTTCTGATGCCATGGGGCAAATACTTGTTTGAAATTTTTCTTCATACGCCTGACAGCTCCATTTATCTACAGAAGCTTTAAATAAAATGAAAAATAAGCTCCCTGTGTTGTCATGGCCCCACACTCGAACACTTTGCTGTTTTGAGCAGAGAATGGCCACTTACGGGAGGAATTTGTGCATCACTTTAGCATTTGGGATTTAGTGAGACTCCTAATGGTGGCTTCAGCTGGAAGAAAGACAAGTTTATGTGCAACAGAACAGCAATGTATTTGTTAAAATCTTGCAGGTTTGGTTCATTTACTGCCCCAAGAGGCAGCTTGTTTTTCCTCAGTGCCTTTCATTCATTGCACCGGTTCACGGGGCAGCACTGTCCTGTCACCCAAGCGTGCTCGCTAATGAGACGCGGCCTCGCTGCACAGCACCCTTGAAGCTGGGAGAGGCATAATGAGCATGAGATGGATCCAAATGCCTCTGTGGGAATTGCTGGTCCATTGGTTTTTTGCTGGAAGCTGTTGATCGGATGTACATGGAGCTGCTTTTCAGCCATTTGTCCCAGGCCATACGCTTAATCCTTCCAGCAGCATTTACAATGATATCGAGTTTGTTGCTGGCTTCTGTTCAGTTCAGACCCATTCTGAGAAGGGCTGTGGGATGTTTGCCTGAGCCCCTCTGTGGACACACTTGGAGATTTTCCTGCCTGTGCTGGTGACAAAAATGTTGTCTCCCTCTCTCCCTTGCGCCTGGTTTCCCTGCAGTCCCAGCAGAGGCAGGGGCAGGGGTTTGACCTCAGTTTTGCTTTGCCAGTGGCACCCGTGTATGTGGTCTGTAAGTGAGGTGGCTCCACAGCAAAGGCAGTGAGTTGCTGATGTGCAGCCATGAGGAAACTCCTGTTCTCTGAGGAGGCTGCACACAGCAGCCAGCCCAGATCCAGTGTCAGAGCCCAAAGGGAGCCTGAGGGTCTCCTGGTGGTTAGAAAAACTGAGCAGCAAATCCCTGGGAGATAGACACTGGCCATATCTTCTCATTTTTTCTCCCTGTAGTTACTGCCTGAGTAGGGCTAGTATACTTATTGCCTTCTTCCCTTGCAGAGAAGCATTTTTGAGAGACAAATCTGTGATTCTGAAGATAAAAAGAAGAGAATTGCTGAATAACTTGAGCTTACAAAATGCATGTAGCAATGCATGTATTGACTTGCTTCAGTGAGTATCAAAATTTATTGTCCCTTGAACTAAATATTGACATGGACAAAGCAATATCAATATTTATCTCTCAGGTTAATACATTTTATATTTGCCTCAACATACATCAATATGTGCTTATTATTACTATAATGTTTGTCCTTCAGCAGAAGAAACTTGCATGTGGTTGAGAGGGGCAAGGGAGAAGTTTGTATTAGTATTCTTTTCCTGCTTTTAATCTTCCTCAGAAGTTTATCCTGCCCATGGAGCACAGTGCAGCCCTCACTCAAGCAAAACCCTTGCTGATGGTTGTGACATTGTGCACTGAATACAGATTGAGACATGGGGTTTCGGGAAATGGGAGATTGATGGTCACGAGTAAACTCGTAAGGGCTGTGAAACCACCCCTTCTGTTTGATAGACTTGGTGGTGCTCCCTGCAGTGGCTTTGTGACCAAAATCTGTGTCACTGTCCACACGAACGGGGGCACAGAGCGTGGGACATGAGGGACGAGACTCTGGTCTGAGATCCCGCTGTGAATCGCTGCCTACAAAAGGATGCTGCCAGTGTTGGACAGGGGCACACAGGCAGATGTGACAGGAACCCCGTGGCAGGCTGATCTCACGCCTGCATGACGTGTGGCACTGTGCCTGTGTGCCAGCTGGAGCTGGATTTGTGGGCACTCTGCTGCAGTAGAGAACATAGCAGCCTGCTCAGGCCTTCTGCACTTGTGCGTGGGCAAGCAGAGTGTGGCCACTTCTCCGTGTCTGGAGGATTATCCCTCTCATCTGTCCCATTGACTTTTTTTTCCTTATTCTGGATCTTAGAGGGCAAGGCAGAGGTTTCCTGCAGAGATGATGACAGGCTGCACAAAAAGGATGCAAGCATGACAGCACTGAATATTACAAGACTAATTTAGGATTCACAAAGGCCTTTTAGCACATGATTTGTGCTATACAGACCCTTTTATGTGGAGATACCAGCTCTGTCAGAAACGTTTCAATTTCCACAGAAGCCTTGAAGAGACACCGCAGTTCCTCTGTGGATCTTGCTTTAAAACCTCCTGACCTTAAACCCAAAGGAGATGATGGGGGAGGCAAAGATGAGACTGGGAGCAGAAGTAAAAGGTGTGTTCCTGTCTCCCACTGTCTGCAGACCCTTCTGCTCATCAGCAGCTCATTGCTGTTGGTCAGAGACAGAGAGGGGGTCAAGTCACTTTTTGGACAGTGGCTGCCACCAGATACTCACCAAGAGCTGTGAAAAGCTGCAGTCTTGGATCTGAAATTCTACCCAGCTGCTCACGGACCGCAGAAACTGCTCCAAACTCTTACCTGTCAGAAGAAGAACCAGCAGGAGATCCTTGAGACTGGAGAGCATGGAATACAGTCCCCTCCTTGAGGTGCTCCAGCCTCCCTCAGTTTCCCACACTGAGGCAGAGCAGCCTGCAGTGCTGAGGGGCAGCAGCCATTTGGGCATCACTCTGCCTGCTTTCTTTGCTGCACTTACAAGCCAGGCTTGCAGCAACGAAAGGAACAGCTGTTTGTAAACTGACATTTCCATGACAATTGTCAGGAGACAACAAGCATATGGCAGCTGACTCCTCACATGCAGGGAGCTGCAGCAGCAGAGGCACGGAGCAGCTGCAGATGCTGGAAGACAGCACTGCATTGATCTGCAGTTGGGAAGGTCATCTCAGTGACTGAAGACTGCATTTCATGCCTTGACTCTTCTTGGAAGCTAGAAAGACAATAAACTACTGCCTTATGTCCTTATTTCTAGCAAAAAAGGAAGATTTTTGTCCTGGTTAAAATAATAAATGTAACACAAATACAGGCCAAAACCCCACCTCCTGAAAGAAACATTCTTAATTAGTACTTCAGTCTTTACTTTTTTTTTTCTTCTCCTGAGTTAGTAGTGGCTGATACTGAGATCATCGAGACCCTGGTTAGTGGGAAGGTATCTCTGCTCATGTTTTCAAAGCCTTTTGTAGCAGAATCCAATAGGGACCGAGTGCTTTCTTCATGATTAGCATTGCTTTATGATGGCAAACAATAATTAAAGGTGGGCTTATTTTCCTCTGTTGGGACTTACTGGCACTTCTGATGCACTGCTTGAAGACTTTGTGACTAAGCACTAGTGTCCTGTTGTGCCTTTGAGTATAGTCAGGCCAAGTACACAAAAGTGAAACGAACGCTGAAAAAAGCTCTTCCTCGGGACCAGCTGCATTTCTGCCTGCACTTGACTCACAGCTCAGTAACCATACGCTTATATCCCTCTGACAATTGCCATTTAAATGTCAGTTTACAAGCAGATGCTGAGAGCCTGCCTTTGTGTCATTAATTTAATCACAAAGCTTGAGGTCTAGCCCTGCTTTGGGCTGACTGGGACAGGGCAGCAGCAGCAGCAGCAGCAGCAGCAGCAGAGTCTGGCAGACCTCGACCCACCAGGATGGTCAGGAGTAAGCGCACAGAGAAAGGGCTGTGTGTACCTGAGGTCACCAACAGCCTCGGCTGAGGGGCTGTGGCAGCCAAAGGAAAGCTGTTCTTGGCACTGTCTGGTGGCAATTATGATCTTGTTGACAATTTCAGGCTTTCTGGGACTGCTGGCAGTGGCCAGGATAGAGGCAAAACATTGGGTTATCAAAGGAGGCAGATTCAAGTGCTCAGGTGAAGAAAAAAAAGGCAAAAATCCATTCAGTAGAAGAACAAGGAGAAGGGTAGAGAAGGGTGGAGAAGGAAGCCCTCTCTACCAGACATCTGCACATATTTAAAATCCTTCCCAATAAAGTTCATAATGAATTTAATTCAGCCCCCTATGGCCCAGAGGAATGTTCTGAGTAATAAAAAAGTATTGCTAAGGGACAGATGACTGCCAAACTCCTATTCTCTGCCAGCAATGAATATTTATACTATTGGCACTTAAATGCTGGGTTTATTTCACTGCATAAATGATCCTTTGTCACATATTAAGAATTAATACTGCGAGATTGACTTTTGGGAAGTTAGAATAATGATTCCCAAATTTAAAGTGTTAATAAATTTGTACGCTTTATTTGTAAAGATGCTTGGGCTGGGGTTTTTTTTTCAGATTAAAATAGTAGTTGGATGTGGTAATTCCTATTTTGGGGTAAACTCTTTTGTGGCTTGTTTATGGTTTAGCTTTTTAATGCTGTTTTATTCAAGGATCTTTTCATGTCTTTTCATTTTGTTTGCTACCTTGAAATATCTAAATCAATGTTAAATGAATTCTAAGCTCCTCCCCTTACTTAAAGTTTGAGATGTACTTGCTTACAGAAGATAACACAAGGGCTGCTGGCTTCTGCTGGCATTTTTCCAATGCCCTTCCGATGGTTAAAACGGAATGATTCAAATGTGAGTTGGAAATTTCAAGCACCAGTGATGGAGGTTGCAGAACCACAGCCTTACTTTGTTTATAAACATTGTTATTCCATGGAAGATGAAGTTTTGCTCTGCATCACTTCTGTGCAGTGGTCAGGAAAATGGGGGGAAAAAAAGCAGAGCTACTGATCCTTTTCCCTTTAATAAGAAGGAGTGGAAGGCAAAGTCGGATAGGAGCTGAAATGTGAAGATTGATTCCTGTCAGGCAGCAAGCTCAAGAGAAAAATACATCAGTGCTGGTGTAAGATGCAGTGTGGTTCACATTCAAGCTGGTTAAGGCTGTTTAGGCACCGTTGGCACATTGCAGCACAACACAAACTCCTCGAGCCCGTGCCAGAGTTCAAACTGACAGCAGCACTGCTGAACACAGAGGCTTCCCGAGGTGCTCTTCTGCGGCGCTCCCGCTCACTCCGCGCTGCCATGCCAAGTGTGAAAGTTGGAAAAAAATATTGTGAGTCTGTCAGCATGTTTATTTGCATGGTGCATCTCCTTTGCGTCAACAAGCATCTTTCCAAAGTGTGAAAATGAACAATTAGTCATCCCCGGAAAACAACAGTTTTGCAGACGTCTCCTCCCGCCCCCCGAAAGACAAACCTCGCTGCGCTGCACAAGGGCACAGGCAGCTCATTTTTCACTCGCTGTACACGCTACCAAAGATTCAGTTCTCCAGAACAAAAGTGTCTCAAGAATGTAAGGGGGTATCTTAAGCACTTGGCAGTTTGAATTAAAAAGAAAGGTCAAAGCCAAGGAATTCAGATAGAAGCCAAAAAATCAGACATTTCAAAGCACCACGGTTGGGATTTAAAACTGAGTGCACGCATTGTTTGCTCACAGTTTTTCGCAGCAGCATTCATAATTTAGGAAACTATTAATCAGTGTGATGAAGTATCCTGTTTCTAACCAAGAACAAAAAAAAAAAAATTACACAGCACACTTTCTTCTCACTTGAAAGAGATCTTCTGGTAAAATTTGATGACAATTCCACGGATTTGGGCTTGCGAACTTTGTGTTTAAGTTGCACCAGAGAAAAAGCCCCAGCGAGGCAACAGAATCCTTCCACTGCCTTTTTGAGGCTCATCACAAGTCACTGCTCAGGGGGCCCTTTTTTCTTTTGGCCCATGCCAGGACTGCTACCCTGTAGTTGTTAAACTGACAGCAGGAAAAAAGCACTGAAGGCTACAAACATCTGCAGGATTAATACAAAATTCACATCAGCTTTTGACAGAGGCACAGCAGGTACTGAAAACTGAGGCAAGGTGGCAGGGGAAAAGCAGGGCAGCAAGCAAAGGGGCAGGGAGGGGACTGGGACTGAGAGCAAGGAGACAGTGGCTGAGGAGAGTTCTGGTAGGCAAAGAACTGAAAATGGCAAAGGTAACTCCTTTTCTGCTGGCTTGGCAACGACAGACCTCCAGGGCTCTTGGTCCAGTGCTGTGGGTTTAAGATCTGCTACTTCCCCATCCCAACAAAGTTACTGTGACATCAAGTGATTACAGAAGCAAAGGATCCAAAGGACAGCTTTTATTTGGTAGCTCATTCAGGGAGATAATAAATTCCTTAAAGTAATTATCCCTTTCATGAAAAAATTAATTCCCTTTTTTTTTTTTTCAAAAAAAAGGCATTTCATACCTTTTCTTTGCTTGGGGGTACTGGTGGCAAGAACTTGGACATACCCTGATGAAGTTTCAAAGTTATGAAAAATCTTCCTTCTATTTTCTGCCTCCCTTCCCTGCTCCCTTCACATCTGAAGTATCATTTCCCTGGCTTCCAAAACATGGGCGAGCTATTTCAGAACAGCATTGCTGCAGTGGCCTTTTCAGTGAGGGGAGTCTGGCTCAGCCTGGAGGGGTCAGAATTAAGCAGATTCAGTGCTGCTGCGGAGAGCAGAGGTCAGGCACTGGACGAGGTTAACAAGGTAGCACAGAGTGAGAAGTGCCCCACCAGGACACTCCCGGCCGCGGGGAAGCAGCCAGGCTGCAGCTTCTGCTCCCTCCGAGTGCTCGTGTAAGGCACGGCTCCTGCAAAGAGAGAAACACAGAGGGGACACTTACCTGGAGGCTGCAGTGTGTGCCAGGAGGGGGGGAGCAGCAGGAGCAGTGACCTCGTGTACCTGGGATGTCACACGAGGGGTCAGGATTTCCAGCGCTGACACAGAGCACCAGCAGAGGATGCTGCTGAGGAGCCGGGTGCCTTGCTCCTGCTCCATCTCCTGCCTGGGAACAGCCAGCTGAAGGCACCGAGTGTTCCTGCAGGGCTGCTGCACCCTGCTGAACATTCTCCACGCAGGCAGAATTTTCAGACATCCAACACTTCAGCCACCCCTTTTTTAATGCCATTAGTGATGCAGCAACATGTATTTATATTTACATATAAATACAAAATGGTTGGAACCACATTTTAAAGCGTAATTTACAATCTGAAACTGCTTACACTTTCAAGACTAGGCTTGGGTTTTTCTCATTTACATTCATCATTTAATTCCACTGGAATTTGATTTTTAAGAAAGCCCAACATATCTTAATTACCATAAAAAGATCCATACACATTTTACTTAAAAATAGCTTCTGTAAGAGGAAATCTACCAAAAATAACACGAAATATATTATTATGCATACATTTTCTTTTTTGTAAAGTACAAACAAGAATCTGATCTCTTCTGGGTATTGCCTGATCTAATATGGCTATAAGGTTCTATTTATTTTGTTTGTTTTTTGAAGCAAAGGGAAAGACAGAAGAAATGTAAGAGCACAAACCAAAATAAAAACGCATTCTTTCCAAAGACACTGATGATCAGAGAAAGAACACTTTGAAAACCAATAAATGACAACAGGTACAAAGAAACACCATCCAAGCGCTATGCAATGTTTTGTCTGAGCATGTGCCGCAATGACCTTGTAACAGTTATTAAAAACAACAAACAAAAAATGCTACTGGCAGAAAAAGCTGTCAAGCAAAACACTGAAAAATTGGTACCATTTCCTAACAAGTAAGTGCAGAACTGATAGTATTTTATGTGTCTTCCCCCATGTATGCAGACCTCTTTCTTGCTCTCTCTGCCCGCAGGACTGATCGTTGCGACTCTGGCGATTTGCTGGATGCCAAACCAGGTCAGAAGGATCATGGCTGCTGCTAAACCGAAGCAGGACTGGACCGTCCCCTACTTCAGAGCCTACATCACCCTCCTTCCCATCGCCGACATCTTCTTCTACCTCAGCTCGGTGGTGAACCCGCTGCTGTACAACATCTCCTCTCAGCAGTTCCGCAGCGTGTTCCTGCAGGTCCTGTGCTGCCGCCTCACCCTGCAGCACGCCAACAGGGAGAGGTTCCTCAGGGCCACCCAGAGCTCCGAGGTGCGGAGCACCCGCTCCCTGCGCCCGCTGCTCTTCCTGTCCTCCAGGCGCGGTTCTTCCACCAAGGGCAACGCCAAAGTTTCCCTGAGCACCTTCCAGAGGGAGCCCACGCCCAGCTGCAGCCCACAGGAGTCAGGTCCTGCACCATCAGATTCCAGCCTGGAAGCGGTGCCCCTCGAGACTGGCTCAGAGCCCATTCCAGGCACACAGAATGGCCTTTGTGAACATCAAGTATGACTTCATAAGGCAAAGTTAATGCTTAGCAGTGAGCTTAGAAACGTGGAAACTAAAATGACTGAGGAGAGTGACTACATTGCAAAAGGAATAACACAGATGGATTTGTTTCCAGTTATGCAAAAGGAACAGGAGTTCTGTATCCTGCTGGGATTTTTAAGTGCACACTGGAAATTCAATCTGCTAACTGAACTCATTAACTGACAAAAACATCAGCCCCCCTTCTCCACACAACCACTGAACTTCCCTCTCTGTTGACAGGGATTTGGAAACAAACAGAAAGTAATTGCAGTGTCTTTGAAGAAAGGAGGATGCAGGACAAATTGTGTCAGGGCAAAAAAAGCCAAAACAACTTGCTTGAAGTTTAGCAGTACAAAAACAACAGAGCAAATTTAAGAAGCAGAAGAGTGGTTATCACATGTGCCCTCGGCATCACGGCAGAATTTCCCCTCTTCTTGGGCCGGGGTCCATTGCAGAGTGGGGTGTTGCAGCAGCTGATGCAGACAGAGTTCACCTTGCCAGGAGAGCAGAAGGACTGGTAGCCGGCGGAGGCGATCAGACACGCTGCCGAGGAGGCGCAGGACTTGCGGTACATGATTCCTGTGACACAGAACAAGGGTTACTCCGTTTGATGGGAACACTTTGCGGCAGGATTCGTGCTCAAAAACCGCTGCAAACCCAGTTTGCATCCCCAAAGCACTGCTGGTGCTCAGGGCAGACACCTCAGCAGTGACAGGACCAACAGCCCTGCCCTGCAGGAGCACCTGCTCTGCTTTGGATTTCTCTGTAGTTCGATTCTGGTTGGAACCAAAAATATTACAGACTTAATTAGCATAATGTATATCCAATGATGCATTTTATAACTGGAATTCTTCATCTTTCAGAATAAACTGTTTGAATAGCTATAACTGAAATGCAATTAGTGAGAAAATTAGTTTTGTTTCTATTGCTGAACATGTCTGAGTTAAGGTGTCTAAGTAATTACAGCTTTCTATGCTCTTAATTTGTCTTTTGAGAATTTTTTTTTCCTTTTCTTGTTCCATTGCCACACACAGACAAGTAACCAAGAGTAAAAAGAGGATGATTATCAGCAAAACTTTCATCCTCCTCCCTCCCCTTTTATTTTTTTTTTTAAAGAAATGGAAGTATTTTTCCAGGTAATCTCAGTTCTTGCTTGTCTTTGAAGTTTAATACCCTCAATAACAAAAACTTCCATTTCTATAGAAGTTTCTTTCTTGAGTGGAAAGTCTTCCCTTTTTCAATGTAATTAAAGGCAATTTTAATTAATAAGCTAATTTATAATTTCTCAAATTGTTTTTAACTGAAAAAAAGTACATTCTGATGCACATAGCTGTTACTTTAACATGGTTTATAAAGACTTTAAAATACAGTGTTGTATTTTCTTCTGTCACACAGGAAAATGGTTATGGCAGTTCCCCCTCTCACTACTCCAAAATTTTCCTGTAAGTGATACAGTCAAAATTGTGTCTTAGAAAAACATACACATAATAGAAATAGATAATGGAGGCTTGCTCGTAGTTAAAAAATGAGGTAGGGGTATTCCTGAGGACGATAAAATCACTCTTCCTTTTGAAAAATTAATTCCCAAAAAGTTGTTATTTTTTTCCTCCTGAAAAGCGAGGGAGCAGGATTCCCTTGGAGAACGGTGCCTCTGCATCCTGCGCCATGGTCCCGGAATGTTTTTAAATGCACAGTGATTGAGACCTTTTTTTGGAGCGAGTGAGGTGGGAATATGACTCAAAGGTTCTGGACTCACAGTACCTGCAGATACTTGTTCAGTCCTCAGGGACTTAACAACCACTACAGCACCTCCATAGTCCAGGAGAAACCTCTGTGAAATGGAATCAGCCACTGCACCTCTGAGTGCTGCGAGCAGCAGCAGAACACCCTTTGTCTGGGCTGTGCTCAGAAAGAAGGATTTCCTGTCTTCAGAGACTTTTAATTAAAGCAATCCTTTTATACTGTCACAACACTGCTGCCATCCCAACAATGCAGGGGTTTCCTTGTTTTGTGTTCTGCCTCTGCAAATCTGAACTCTGAAACGTGTTTTTAGGCTATCTATCTCGTTAAACTTATGAAGAGAAGCCCTCAAGTGAGTGTTAAATCTTCCTCTGTCTCCAGTGAGCTTCAATCAATCAACACAGCAGGTAGAGCCTTTTCTCAAGAAGGAAGAGGAGCTGTGGGCTGTTCTCCCTTTAAGAGCAAAGGCACACAGATCAAGCAATGCAATCTTTATTACTACAGTTTGCAAAAAGAAGGGAGTTCTGTCTCTGCTGACAAACCACTGCTGTCAAGGAGCCTCAGTGGTGCTGCCACTGATCGGCTTCACAATATTGAAATCTCAGCTTGTTCCCCAAAAAGACCTGGTGCTTTTTCCATGTTCCTCCTGCAGTCTTCCCAGAGCAGAGACAGATACGACCCTTCCCACAGCTACAATTAATGTTTTTCCTTCCCCTTCCCTCCTGAAAAAGGAGTCCTGTATTCAATTAAACCAAGCATAATGACTGTTCTCTGTTCCCTAATCCCACATCTCCCCATCACAGATCATTTCCCTGAGCTACAAACACCTACCAAACTCAACCACTCCTCAGTCTTCCATATGAACAGCAGTAACTTTGTCCCCTCAAAGACCAAGCCTCTAAAAAGCTTTTGACACCGGCAGATTTCCTATTCCCATTATTTCATAGATCACTCTCTTCCTGCTGTTTCCTTTTCACAGGTTTCCTGCAAAGCCCTGTTCACAATTTGAACCAGTGATTTATTAGTTTGGGTCCCTGAAATATCATACTTTGCACTTCTCTCATAGATGAGGAGACTAGAATTGTTCACTGCTGTGAATAATTAGATGATGCCCTCTGAGGCACGATTTTCACTAGGCAACTCTAGGAAACCTCTCATGCAAAAAATCCAAGTCCTGCAGTTTAACTCCACGTGTTTACAATAGCTCTGTTCTCCAGGGTCAATTCCATTAGAATAACCCTGAGCTCATTTTGAAGTCAAAACACAGTATTCCTGCACAGACCGAAATTTTACTACTCAAAGTTTGAAGAACAGATGGACCATGTTCACACCTAAATAGGGAGAATAATGTGACTAGCAGCAAAATCCCCTACTAACACTTCCCCAGTGGCTTTTCTGCAAATGCCTTACAATAGGAAATTCCATGCCCAAATGATTGCTTATTCCCATTCCCTGTTCTAGTAATCTAAATTTTAGAAAAACTCAAAGCTTAAAAAACTCATCATTTCCATCAGGTTTTCAACAGCTCCTTTGCTAACAACACGCCCTTCACATCCAAGTTTTTTTTTCTTTAAGTACAGAGAGATTCTCTTGATCTCACAAACTAGCTGCTATCACACTAAGTGCTTTTTACAAAGCATCAGGTATGAACCAAGCTTGATCATAGAAAGGCTGTGCTTTCTGGTTCTGCAGTCTCTTGACAGGAAGGCACAATGCAAACAGGCACAGAAGTTGATGGAAAAAGAGGGAATGTTAGCGCTGCAGGAGTGACATTTTTAAAACACTTGTGCTGTGACTTCACTTACTCTTAAACCTCCTTCCTATCATAACTCTGGTAGGAAATACATTAGTACAACTGACTTTCATGATCTGATGGCAGGGACACCATCTCCTCACTCCAGCAAACAGGTTAATGAACCCCAGTAACTTCAGCTCACCCCCTGAGTTCAGCTGGGACAGCAGCCTCCTCTCTGGGTTACATCCAGAGATCTCTCCTCAGACTCCTCCTTTGCAGCCCTGCTGAGCCAGTTCCAAAACGATTCCTGAGATCTCCCTGAATCATCTGCCACCAGCAGCCTGAACTGCAGACAGTTCTTCAAAGTGGTTATCTGCCTCATAAGACTCATACCACAGACATAACTGCTAATTACTGGGTATTCTTGCCTGAGCAATCAGCTTGATGCATTCATTAACATATCACCCAGAAAAATAATTGCAAACCTTCCTGGAAGCTTTTTTTCTATCTCAGATTGTTCTGAGTTGCTGGCTAGGCAAGGAGACTTCACATTTTACACTCTGCTTTTACTGGGATGGGGTCATTCCCAGCTACCCACCCTCAACAAGTGACACTAGTGATCAATTAGCATATTTACTACTACTCAATTAGTATATTTATTGCCCAATTACTTGATGGATGAGAACAGAGCAATTTGTCCTTTTTCACAGATTCGGCAGCCCCCAAACAGCAGTTTAGGTACCATGAGGATGTGTGGTACTGTGAAGCACCTACTACTGACCAAATGATTTTCCTTCCTTTTGGCTTCAAGGTTTGTGGAATGCAGTTCAAGTACTTTCAAAAAGAGAGGGGAGTACACAGAACCAGAACAGCTGTGTGGTAACATGCTAATATCCCTCACCCTCTCCTGTCACAGATACCTACTACAGCTATGTTTGTTTTGAGGGTTTTATTTTAAAGCAGATTTGGGCTTCAATTTGGCATTGAAAATTTATTTCTAGACTAAGCAACTTGCCCACTGTTACACCTCTCTCTGCCCCACAAGATAGTGTCAAGGCCTGAACTACTATTTCTGCCTCGTTCCTTGCAATGAAGGAATGGGTGTAAATTTTAAGGCTTTTCTATAATTCCTGCATGCAATACTTATTTTCTCAGCTAGATCCAGTCTAGTCCTGTGCATCTGCACCCTGGCACTGTTTTGGCCACACGCAGGTGCATTCTGTCATGACTGTAACAAACAATTCAAGCAGCAATTTATTCAAATCCAAAAGTGAACGTTCTTCCCTCTACCCTGTCTGCACAGCCCAGAGCATTCCTCTCTAATAACAGCTTAACTTGTTACTAGGACAACCAAAAAAAGGTGACATCACACCTACTCCTTACACTGTGTTTATGCAGAAGGCACCAGAAGATCCAAGGTTTTTCTCTTATAGATTGAAAAAGGTCTTTAATTAGACACCTCTGATTCTTCTGTTCTAGGAGGTACAGACAAAAAGATGCTGTGTAAGCATGACTCTCCAACTTTCAAGAGCCAACCACAATCCAAGCAGTCTGCAGCTTCAGTTTGCACCTGCACTCTCAGGAGTGTCCTCCAGCAAAATGCACAGAGGGTCTCTGAAGCCAAAATAGGCAACCAGGATATCACCTCTGAGAGATCAGTGACCTAATTTCTAAAAAAAGTCACCTTCCCACTCCTGTGACCCAGCTACTCTGAAACTGCTGTCTGCAATGGCACAGCTCAGCAGGAAATCACACCCCTGTCCTTCACCCCAGGACCTCATGGCCACAAAACTCTCTTCTGAGTTTGACCCTGTCAAGCAGACACGGCCACTTTGCCCAACAGTAAGTTTTCCAAGCCAGATGCTCTCTCATCTTGTGGGCTGTGACAGACTTTTCAAGAGTCACCTCACTTTTCAAAAGAAAGCTTTTTCTACACCATTTTGTACATAACCAATTTCTCAGGCACGTGTGAAGTCAGTCTGGTGCAGCTCCTTCCACAAACAGTGCTTCAGCAAAATCCCCTGCACGTGCTCTGAGTAAACCTGCCACATAAAACTTCTGGAGCTTACAAAAAAACTTCTGGGCCCTATGTGCAACCAGGGCCCAGCAGTGAGGCAGCCTTGAGCCTCTTCAAACCAGACCAGGTGGTGGAGGCAAACAAAAAGCTGCAGAAAAGTTTGCATCCTAAAGTCAGTAACTGAGAAAGCCAGCAGGGAGATCAAGGCAAGTTTGAGGCATACATTTACAATTTTGACAGAACCTCCACTCAACTCTTTTAGATTGGGTGTTTAAATCTTGCCCACCTCTTCTAAGCAAAAGGTGGACAACTGGCCAACAATGGACCATTCATAGTGTAGCACACAGAACTCAGGAGAAGCCCCCCAGACTTGTCCCAGCTCTTGCATTAGCATGCTTTCATGATTTGTTCAGGATTTTGTTTTGGTGTTCTTTTAATGTTGCTGCTCATAAAAAGTTGAGAACTGTGTTTATGTACCAATACTCCTTTCTTTTAACATCTGGTATAGTTACAACTGTCTTATTTCCCCTAAACTTTCCGTTTTCTGGTCTTGGTGAATCCGCAAGTCTTCCCTCTCATTGTGCGCAGACTTGCTGTCTGCTCTGCCTAGCCACGCTTGCTTTGTGATTTCATTCATGTATTCCATTCTTTATTTTTGCCCTAAACGGTCACTAGCTTACCCTGCCCTCAAGTAAGATTCAGCACCCAGCTCCTTCCTGATGTCTGCCAAAAAATAAAATGAAAATTTATACTAGTGCGAGAATGACATGTAAACAGGGGAACATCACTTTCTAAGGAACACAAAATATAAATGTGACTATTTCTGCACTTTTAGTGTATCAGTAATGCTCAAAATTGTGTTCATACTATGCACAAATAGGTTTGTAAATGATGTTTTTTAATTTCCATATTAGGTTTTATGGCCATCCTTTTATGGCTTCAGTGGTTTTGCTGTGATAATTACTTGTTCCTCAGCTAGTACCTGTTCACATACATCATACAGCGACAGACTCCAGAGCTCCTACTGCGAGTTGCTGTTTTCTAGAGAGAGTGATTATAAATATTTTATCTAATAAGGTCCTAAATGTCTTAGAAGGTGACTGAATATTGAAAAGCAATCAGTCATTCGTCTGGAGTTGTGCTTCCCCAAACTACTGTTGTTTTAGTCAGATTATGTTTTTATTGCTTTAATATATGAATTAAGCTTCCTCAACACACAGCCTTTCAGCTATGGCTGTAAATGCATTGTTACAAAAAAAACCCCCACTCAAAACCCCCAATTAATCCCAAACAACTTAAGCAAATGTAAAATATAATCATATCCAACCATGTCCTGTGTGTTTCACTTCACACTAACTCTTCTCATCCTTGTGAACTCCAGAGAGAAGGTTGAGGAGACAAGTGGTTTAAATAATTTGTACTTCGCCAGAAATTTTATCATGAAATTTTCTAATCACCTTGTAAACAGCTCCCTAAACACTGTGAACTACCATGATTGGTGTTTTCCAGACAAAAAAAACCCCAAAAACCCAAGGCACTAAAAGTATGTGACTTGAAATCTATTGCAAAGCTATGCACACACTTCCTGATTTCTAATCTTGTGTTTTAGGACTGCAGCTATTTCATCCTGGTCCTCCCTTTGATGCATTCTGTAGACAAGATAAAAGCATATTCATGCCATTAGGCTCTTACAGAGTACAAAATTCTATTAAAAATAAAACAAACCCCAAAACGCCCCAAATGAAAATAAACACACCCCCCTCAATCCTACTTGGTTCACTTAGAATATTTTCACCACAATTTTCTATGAAAACTTAATATAATCACAAATCCTCCATACATTTGGCACTTTTTAAAAGTTGCACATCTTTTCAGAAATTAACAGGAAGCTTTTGACAATGGAAGTCTGGCCTCTTCACTCTCCTTCTGACCCTGACATGACACCTTGCAGAAATTGAATCAGCTCAGGAGAAAACTGGACAATTGTCGACTGACAGAGGACAAGGGTTTAGATTACCCTGATATCTTTTTGTGAGTTGTGCCTTCTAATTTTGGTGCTGGAAATGTGACTCAAAACGGTGTTGTTAACAACAAAAACCATCACAAAACAGTCTTTGTCACTGCTTGCAAAGCTGAAGCGCAGCATTAAAATGCTTAAAAATGCACAGGCTGGGAAAGTGAAGCACAACTGCTAATGGTGGTGTTATCAAATATTTTTTAAAGCCACAGGAGGCTACAAATGAGAGGTCAAAGCTCAGCTTTCCCCTGCATATCCGATAATTCTTTTGTTTCCTACTGTCCTTACGTGTTTCTCTGCTCACTAATGTGGAAGTACAGCCAAGCACTAAAACATACAATATTCCCAACAAAACTGGTCCACAGCCTTCCATCCTCTCCTCTTACCTCATACAAAGGTATCAAGACCTAAATGTCCTTTGCTATCAAGACCAAAATATACTTGATCTTGGAGAGAGAGAGAGGGGAACTAGGACTCAATTTTCAGAATCCTGTACGAGCATTTTTCTTGACAATCCTTACGTGCTGAGACGAAGGGAAGCTACAGCCCTTACACCTTTACAAATGTTAAAATGCTACAGCCTTGTAAAAAGTCCCATAAATAACTTTACATGTGAATATTCTTGCTGCATCCTTAATTAATGTCCTTACCAATTTCAGTGGGATGGCTCAGATGCTGGCACTTGCCAGAACTTTGGAAATTCATTCCACTTTTAAATCTCTAGCTATTTTCATGCTCAGAGTTCTACAGCCTGTTCAGCTTAAGAGTAGGATTTTCCCGGGTTTTATATGGCTTTTTGCAGTTTCAAAGACTTATTGGTAAGTTGGCAAAAACCAGTTTTGTCAAGTTTTCCAAAAAGACCATCCAGACTACAAAGGAAAAGCAGAAATGAAAACAGTTTGGATTAATTAAAGCTTGCTTACTTGCCAGTGTTTTGATAAGGTCACTGGGAACTAAGATGAGTGACAGGGTCAGGCTTCAAGAAGGTTTGGAAACCCAAACTCATTTGTGAGTGAAATGTAATAGGAAACTCTTACGGGAGGTTTAAGAGACACCAGACTGTGGGCACTGTATCATCACAAAATTCATTTGTATATCTTTCATACAAGCCTGAGAAATAAAATAACATAAAAAGCTATTGTCCATGTCCTGTGAAAAATGAAATTCACTGGACCAGACATCCCATCTTCCTTAAAGTAATGCAGGGTTCATCACTTCTGCACTTGGATCTTTGTCATGACTTTCAAGTAATAAACTGCTTGAACTGTTAACTCCACTGCTGCTTTTCTTTATTGAAAGGCAGTCAGAACAGCAACTGCTGCACACTGTCATAATTTCTCCTCAGCTGACACACTTAGGTCAGCTCATTCCATAAGTGGCTGGAGGTTTTCTGAGAAACCCAAAGATCGGAAAAAATTTGCAAGTAAGGAAATGGCTTTGACATTTGAGAAAAAAGTGTTTCTGAATGGTAATGTATCCACAGCTCCAAGTTTTCAGCATACAGTGCAAATTAGAAACATCCACTGTAAGTCTTTTACTCAACACCGAAAGTGAACTGTGTTCCCAATATTGATATTATGTCTCCATTTCGTTGGGCACCTGGTAGCACAATATGTGATGTTGTAGGTACCAACTGTCCCATGCAAAATTGCAAATTTTTTATTTGTTTTTTAAAATTGTCAATAAAGATTTATTATATCATGCTTTGCTTTGATTTAAAACAAACAAACAAAAAACCCCCAACAAATTATGTTAATTTATGTTGATATGCTTTGACCAAAAGGTGCAGAAGAAAACAATAATAAAAAAAAATCCACCCCCAATTTAGTGGATGTTTCTTACTGTTTCTAAATGGATATTGGGGATGCAACAACTTCCTATAAAGCTTTAAAGCCTACAGTAATTCTGGCAACATTAAACTTTGTTTGCTGTTTTAATCACTTTGTCAATAAAAGTACACTAGAGCATAATTTCCCCTTGATATAAATATGCAATTAATATTAGTGCTAACGGATTCTGTACATGAACACAGAAAAAAGTACGTGGTTCTGTAATCCTTGACAGGCACGCAGGAAGCAACTCAATCATGGCAAAACCAAGTAAAAATCACAGGTAAAGAATTTACCACAGCCCAACTCATCATACAGCATAGCCACTGATAAAAAGAATGACTAGAAAACCAACATTGGAAAGAGTTCAAAGAAATAGAGAAAATAAAGTTCTGATTCAACACAGAGAAGATGATCTTGCTCATGGCGTTCCCATGCACTGCTTTTAGCACACAATCACAGCAACTGCTTTAACTAAACTGCAGAGTTATATACTAATTAAATACATTAAAAGGGCCATTATACACCAAACAAATAAGCAAAGTTTCTTATTGCAGATTAATAGAATAATTGGGGAAAAATTCTTGATATTTTAAAGTATTGGCATTGCTACTGTGGATCACTTTTTTTTCCTTGCAAAAGTTAGTAAAAGTATGTTCTTAACTTCATTAGAACAGACAGTGTATTGTTCAAAACATGCATGTGGGCAGGTTTACTTGCAGAGAGATCCAAGAAATTTAGACTGGCTACCTCTCTGGGCTGTCTCATCCTTCCTGCTTTATCCCTCTCTGATGTATTCACATTTCAAGTTTCATTTTGCCTTAAGTAGGTTTTAGATCAGCCTTTATGCTCAGATAGCTCTTCCCCTCAGTAAAAGGCAAGACTATCATTACCAGCATGTTTTCTATGATATATAATACATATAAAAGCATATTCACATTATATACTCATCTATACATCACCAAGATGTTTCATTTGATCCCAATATACTGTGGGATTTTTTTGTCCCTACATATATTCTAAAAATGAAGGAGCACTGACATTTCTAATTTAAAAGTCCATAGACTGGAAAGAGAGAGGCAAGTGGGAGCAGGGAATCTGCCACAGGTATTTCCACAAGGTATCTGCAAGTAGAGTTATTGTAAGAACTTTCATCTTTGTCAAGCATTCAATTTACGCAATTTTCAAACACCTGCTTATCCAGTTGAAGAATGCACTAGAAACTTACCCTTTACATTAATTTCTGTGGGATAAAAAATTTCTTAGTACTGTCTTGAGTGCCACTTTCCATTCTCGTCACTCCTCCCTCTAAAGGAAGGCATTTTCTTTCTTTTTTTTTGAGATTTAATTAACAAATTAGTTTGTAAGATTCTTTATCACAGGGAGAACAGTGTCTGGTCCTGTATCTCCCACTGGAGCAGAATGCTAACAAACACAAAACTTTTTCTGGCAAAATTCTTAAATACAGCTCAGCCTTAAGTGAGAAAAATATTCTGCCATTTACTGCTCAGTTCTCAATTCATTTAAAGTTGTCCAAAGGAGTAAATGTCTACCTGATACAACACACGGCTGAGATCAGATGCCTGATGATCTAATTCAAAATAACAGTTACTAACACCTGCTTTCTGAGCTGCTCACATCAGAGGCTGCCACAGCACCAGCCGCGTTTTAAGCTCTGGGTTAGGAACACGCCTGAGCTGCTGTTACTTCCCACCTGAAGCTGTTTCTCCAGAAGCTGAGATAATGTTCTGAGAGAACCCAGTGACATCTAAAGCACTAATTTTAGAGAAACTGAGGAGTGGTTTGTTTAACTACGATCAGGCATAAAGAACTCTTTGCAACGTAAACGGGAAGAACTGCACCGAGTTGTAATTTGCCGCCGTGTTGCTCCTACTCCTTGGAGTTTAATCCAGAAACGAAGCCGAGTCACGGAGCTGCCATGGCACAGCTCCATGAACACCAGCAAAGAGCATGGAAAAGAGCCACTGGCCACATGCTGGGGGCTGCTGTGTAGGCACAGCACAGAATGTGAGCCAGGACGCCCCTGGCAGCGAAACAGCTCCAGCAGAGGAAGGGCGGCCCCATCAGCAGGGTGGTCACCCACCCACACCGCCAACCTCACCTCAAAACACTGCCTTTAACTTCCAAGTAAGGCTTGAGAGAACTTGCAGCACTTTGCTCACTGACACAGCTATGCTTTATTAATGACAAAAACGGGTTAATCTACAGAAATTGCACTCCTTGACTGTATTAAGTCAAGAGGAAAAAGCTCTAATTATGAGATTGTGCCGTCAAATAAATGCAAATTCGCATCTTTCCTGTTCTGGGTTAAAAGCTCAAACTCAAGTCTATTATAAATTAAAATCAATACTTGAAACATTTCAGCTTTCAGTAACAAGCAACAACCAAAAGAATCAGGTTATGAAATATACTGGTAGAAGCAGAATGAATTATTAAATAAAACTTGGGTGAGTAAAGCCTTTATATTGCACACATTTAAATATCAATTAGGAAAAAAACCAATAAAGGATGATGAACTGAATCATCTCTGTTTTACAACCAACCCACTCTAAAATTGACTGAGGGTAACAGAGAAATGAAGCTTGCAATGTAAATTTCATTCAGTTTGAAATAGGTTAAAAATTTTAATTTATTAACCAGCCAAAATTTACTCTCTCTGAGCTTAAAATTAATAAGAACTGCATTTTTAGAAGTAAATTAAATAGAACTGTGGTACCTGCTATGCACAGCATGCTAGCAACCTCCTAAAGGAAAAATCTAAGGATCTGCTCAGAGAAAACATGAAATTGCAGAGAAAAAAACCACCGAGAAGTTTAAGAGCTGCTTATTCACTATATTGCAAACCATTTCTTCACAGGAGTAATGGCAGGTTATGCATCAATGAAAAGAGTTCAAATCTGACTTTTTTGTCAATGTCTACTACCACATCTAGAGCCCTCCAAATTGCCAAAACATCCTTTCTAACCTCTTGAAAGTACTACAGAAGTTGTGGTGTGGAGATAGCAAAGCCTTCAAAGCACTCATTTAGAGATACTCAAGATTATAAAAGTACCTTGCAAGCTGTAACTATCTCACATCCCCACCACCCTTTTCAAGTGAACTTGAAATAAAATACTTCTGTAAAAAATAACTTAAGGGAGACTAATCTTCCTTTAAACAGCTTTAAAATGGCGCTTTTTTTCCTACACTGGAGAGGTTCTGAGCATTTCCCAGCACTAGTCACTGTGGATGGTGTTACCCAGGATGAGAGTGTCAGAAGCTCAGCTACTTCTGATGTCACAACAATTGTTATTATTTATCCAGGACTGATTACACAGCGACATGAAACTACCAGCCCACCTGGAGCCAGCTGACTGACAAGCACTCGGAAGAGGAGTTTGCTAAACCCAAGAACCATTGTTGCTGTTCAGGACGGATGGCTGCACACACGTGCTGGGTGGAGAGGCATCCTGCTGCTCCTGGAGGACTTGCTGGGAAAGGACAGACCACGGCTTGATCTACGTTAACAGCAGAGCAGCCCCTCGCATCACAGAGCTCCACGCTCCACAGCTGCAAGGTGGGCAGTCCCAGAGAGCAGCTCCCCCTTAAGCCAGGGTTCTGAAGCCCCAGGCTGCCCTCGGCTGCCCAGGCTTGGCACAGGGGGCACGTCCAGGCTGGGACTCCCCCGTGAGTGACTGCTCCCAGTCTGTCCCAAAGCCCGGCACCCTCACAGCTGCCTGCAGTCGGAGCTGGAGGCTGCCCGAGCTCCAGCTCCCACCAACACCCTTCCTGCCATCCCATAGTGTCCCAGAGCCCCCACTAAAGTTCTTGCCTTCTGCTCACGTAGAAAGCTACAGAGCAACACAGGAGTGTAAGACCTGACTGTTCTCTCTAAATCCCAAATGCCTTCCCCGGTGCTGAATAAAACTCAGCCATTTATAACACAGCTCAAAAGACAATAGAGGCAAGATGCAGAATCACAGCTCATTTCCTCTTGGACACATTGATGTCCTAATATGTTAACTTTAATATTAATTGCAGAAAGGGGAAAAAAAAATCTTAGAAAATTCATATGGCAAATAAATCTATTTATTGTGCCCCTCTCTTCGCCCTCAATTCCTTTTTTTTTTTAATCCTTTTCTCCTTTTTGCTTGACGGTTTCTTTAATTGATTAAACCAAAGATCCCTAGACTTTCCTTCCCTTAAGATGAACCTTCAGAGTATATAAATTGCCCGAGTAAATAAAAGAAAGGAGGGAATTACTAATTTAATGCTCTTCTATCTCTTGGGGAAAAAGCCCATGTAATTAACTGTAATGAGATTAAACTAACTTGTTATTAATTTCCCAGTGCTAGGAAACTATATTGGAGACCCATAAGGATGTGTATTAACCAGCTTTATCAACATCTGGCTTGCATCCTTCAGTTTTTACACCAGTTTTAAAGGAAAATGTTTAACTTCATCGAGTTGCAGAGCCACTCAGAAGTATAAGACATTGAATCCAGTCTCTTCAGGTGGGGACACGAGATTCGTCTGCAGCTGAACACCATGAATGGGTGGAGCCAAAAGCAACAAATGCTACCTAAACCAAGTAAACAGAAGAATAATTATTAAATTCTTACCAAAACTTTTTTCCATTACTTCTTTCTGACACATATCTTGAACATTCACTGTACAATTCACGATGAACTCTGGAGAAGAGCAGTCATTATTTAGCTGGAACTCCTCACACTGGTAACACTGTATTTGCAAACCCAAACCTGGAACAGATAGAGATTTGTTCAAAATCATAGAATGCTTTCTGTTGGAAAGGACCTTACAGATCATCTCATTCCAAGTCCCTGCCATGGGCAGAGACACCATCTGCTAGACCGGGTTGCTCAAAACCCCATCCAACCTAGCTTTAATAATAGCAATTGTATTTAAAAAAACCAAACCAAAACAAACAAAAACCAAACACCGAAGAAAACCAAACAACCAACACGTGCCAGAAATCCTCCTTATCTTTCCCCCTCCGCATTTTGCTGTTCCTAGCCACTCAACAGCTCAGCCAAAGCATCCCTTCGAGAAATACGAAGTAGAACCAGCGTGCCGCCCGCTCAGCTGAGGACGAGCGTTCCGGGCTCTGCTGATGCTCCTTTCCGCGGGGCGCGGGGCGGCCGCTCCGGCGCTGGAGACGCCGCCGCCAGGAGGCGACGGGCACCGGTACCGGTACCGGCATCAGCATCGGCATCGCCACCGGCATCGCCCCGCAGCCGCTGCCCATCGCCCGCCCCGCGGCTGCCCCTCGGCACACAGCACTGAAAGCTGCCCGCGCCCCGCAGAGAGCAACCCGGCTCACAGATACGCTCCGGCTCTTGTCTGTGCCGACGGGTTTACTTAGCTACTAATTAATTACAAATTATTAAATTACTATTTTGCCATGCACAATTAAAGCGGCGGAGCATCCTTCGCCAGCCGCCTTTATCATCAAAGGAGGCGCTCCGCGTGGCTCGCCAGGAGCGTTCCGCCGGCGGCTCCCGCACCCCTCGTCCCGCGGCGGGGACCCCCAGCCCGTGCCCGCCCTCCGCTGGCAGCGCTGCGGCCGCGGGAGCGCCCCGCTGGCACCGACCCACCGCCCGCGGACAGGCACCGGCTGCTGCGCCTCGCCCCGCGGGCAGCCAGCGCTGGGG
>VZRR01004098.1:426052-445127 GCA_013398015.1 Oreocharis arfaki | reverse complement strand
AACTGTTTGTTCCTTTGCCTGAATATAGAACTATATTGAGAGTATTTTTTTTCTGCATATCGAGGAAAAAAGCGATAAATGACCCTCTAAGATATGCATTTAGTCTGAACAAACATGAAATTTTAGTCCAAATATATTTTAGGTATTCACAAGCTCAAAGGATTTATATTGGCCTAGTTTGTACTTGGGATGGCTCTTAGGACAGGATGGGGTCTTCTCAGATTCATAGCCTGAACTTAGAGGGGGACAAAAACCTACTGAGGTTTAATGTAGTGTAGAGCTATGGATGTAACAATGGTCTTATAACTAAGAGGTTTCTTTCCTGGCAGCTTTTGTACGTCTGTAAGGTACAAATCCTTGTGACAGATCTCTTCAGCAGATAGAAAAACAATCTTAAGGATATTCCAAGAAGGCTTAAACAGATGAGGATAAAAGTTTATACCAGGTTTTCTTTTACCCAAATCTTTAGTGCCATCTCTACATGGTTAAAAAAAAAAAGAACTGTCAAATCACTTAATGGAGTTTTCTCTTAAAACGACCCCTTCTTCAGCAGGTTTTGTGTCAGAGGTTCTTAAGCCCTTCACATTTAAAAAAAAATTAAAGTGAAAATCCCTTGCTCTTGTCAGTGGAACAAACTTGAATGAGAATTTTCACAAACAAAAGCATATTTCTGCAGAGAGTATCTAATGACAAAAGAAAATATGAATCTGATAGATGAAATTTTTTGTTTTAATTTCAAGTGTTTTTTCCAGATTGCTTTAACGAAGAATGCATTTCTTGGAGGCCCGGGGCACTGTCTAAACCCATTGCTTGCTGAACATTTCCCGTGCTTTCTGATTTGTTACTCTGCTGCATATTGCTTTGGAAACCCTAAAGGAGCTTTTACATTGCTATGGAAACAAATCAATATAGCTATATTTACATTTTGTTTATAGACCACGAAGTGTAAAAGGCAAAACACATGCCTGCATGGATAGAACATGATACATAGTTGAGGGGGTTTGTTTGTTTTCTTTTTAATTAAGAGAAATATTAGGTGATGCTGAAACAAGTGTCTCTTTTGCTCTGCTGCAGGGGATGAAGAAACCATTCCCACTTTCTGTCATGTGTTATTTTAATTCACAGGTTTTACAGTCAGTCTTTCAAGGATTATGACACTAATCTAAGATTAACACTGACTTTGGTTTTGTAAGTGCTTTAACTGTTTTTTTACCAAACCTAAATTATATGCTCCTCTAAATGGCAAGAATGGAGTTATGTTTTCCTATAAACATTGGAGAATTACTGTCTTAATCTGACAGCTAGGAGAGCCTTTCAACTCGCATTAAACCACAAACCCATACTGCTGCCTTCTCTGCTACCGTATTACCTTCCCAGAATTGTTACCAAAATATTTTAAACTCTTGTCTGACTTCTGACAGGCTCACAAAACCTCTTGTGAGCTTTTAAAGACCATATTCAAAGTAGAAAGCTTTAATTTCTGGTTAAACTATGCAAAAAAAGACTATATTTTTTTTCTTTTACAATTTACTTTGATCATTTTCTCTGACTGGCCTCTCTATAAAGTACTAAATAAACTATCACTGCTTTCTTCTTCTCTGTGTTTCTACACACACCTTTGTATAACTGAAGAGTCATGCAGTAGGACCTGGTTTTGACTTATGTCAAATATGCATTACAATGAAGTGGCTTTTTGCTTTTGCACAATAGTTTGGGTTTTTTTGTTAGTGACCAAGTAGAATTTTAAATGTTTGTAGAAAAATACACGTGGACAATCTTATCATCCCTATATGAGGAACCTCAGTGATGCGGGAATATCAGACTAAAGTAGCAATATGTGACTTTATGAATATGTAATTTAGCAGATATTTTCATTGGTTTAAAATTTACACCTACTGAAAGACTGCAAATGCATAAAAAGTTTGAGTAGTCATAGGATTTAGCGCTATGGCTCCATTTCTGCCCTTGCATCTACACAGACGGATCCTAGTTCCTCTGTGAAGCTCTACTGACTTGAAGAAACAAAGCAAGCAGTCAGTGGGGCATGACATAAGTTCTAGGGTCTGTTCACAGGAGTTAAATGACACATGCAATACACAACAGTTTTTGCATTTCCTCAAGCTGAAACTCAGTTTATATTAGCCTGCTTTAAACAAACTGGCTTAAGAGATAATATACAAGGCCAAGCCAGAGGTTAGTGCCAGCCTGACCTAAGGCAGGATATTTTCTAATCAAGCATTTTCCCTATATCAATCTGTTTACGTGGAAACTTTCAGGTTTTTTTGTAGCACTCCTTTTTTTCTGACTGTAGAAAAATGCTCATTTGAAAATGTTTTGACCCTCTATAACTTGTTAAACTAAAGCCAAGAGTGACAGATAAGAAGAATACTGATGGGTATGGACATACGTATTTTATTACAAGGATTGTTCTACTTTTTCCTGCAATAGCCAGAAGCTAATATGAGTTGCATCTGGTGGGAATCTGTCAGCTCTCAAAACATTTGAGGAAAGAAGCACATGTTGGCAGATTTGGGATGTAGGGTCATTTCAGGAGTAAATAAAGTAGCAAATGGTGAAGCAGATGGTACTTCCTACCCCATTAGTCTTGACAGAGCCCACAAGAAAGAGATGAGTGCATGTACCAGACACACCTGTTAAGCATACCTGTCCCAGAAAATTCTCCTGTGGAATCACAGGAGGAATTATCCTCAAATTTGGGGAGACGAGGAGCAAAAATCACTGAAAACCCTCTAGCAAGGTTGAGGAAATGGAAGTCTACTACAGAAGTCCATAGCAAGTTGTTAAGCTTCCCATTTCTCCACTTTGAGCTCCTACCCCCATTTTACATCATCTAATTGCTCTCTTTAATTAATGTTTTCAGAAGCACCAGATTTGATCATCCATGGAAAGACACAGCTTTTGTCTCTGGTGTTTTCTGGATCATGGATGGAATCTGGATCATTTTCTGGAACTGGATGTAGTTCAGCTGAGTNAAAGACACAGCTTTTGTCTCTGGTATTTTCTGGATCATGGTTAAACTGGATGTTGTCCAGCTGAGCAAAGAAAGATGGAAATATTCCTAGACTCCCATTCTATAAGCATATGCTCCTTTTCAGAAAAATTAGTATCTCTATTGAAGCTGCTGAACTGCTCACCTGGGCACTTTTCCGGAAGTGGGACTTTTGATACTTATTCTGAATGTATACTCTTGGGAATGAGTGTAAGTTTATGCAACTCAAATCTAATTTGAAATAATAACTTAAAGTTATTAGTTTAATATTCATAATTAGATTCCACTATTTGGTTTTCCAGTATGTTTTCTGTTTTCAGTGTTTCCTTAGCCTTTCAGGTTTATCTTTTCTCTTGTGTTCTTGCTGCTGGTTGTCAGAAAGAATGGAAAACAATTACTGAAATTATCCTTAACAGAGATCTATGATACCAAATGTAATTCGTTGGTCACAAAAAGACAGGGGCATTTTATTTCCAGTGATAATTTAAACTAAAGCACAGCACTCCTGGAAATATGAGGCACATCCTCCCAGATACTGAAATTCCTTTAATCAGCTGAACTTAATTCACTGATGGTGAGATGCTTGATGGTATTGGCTATTATCAGATAGACAAAGGAAAAGAAGACAACCATACTTTTAGGACCTGCCTTTGTTTTTTTCCTGATCTCTTGATTGCGTGTAATTTAGTATTAAATCTCGCTTAGTTCAATTTTTGTTCATTTGCTGTGCAGAGTGGTCAGTTATATCTCCACTCGTCATGCGATGCTTTTCTTTCTCTGGGTGGTTTTATTTATTGGATAGTTTGTTCTGTGATCTTCATCTCATTTAGTTGTTCTATGAAGTGTGATTTGATAGGGCTACAAAGTCTTCGTTGATATGTTTATATTTTTTGTGGTTTTTTTTTTTTTTTTTTTTTTTTTTTAGCTCTCACTTCTTTCTATCTAAGGATTAGGAGATGGTGAAACATCTTCTGATACTCTCCTTTTCCTAGCAAACAGGATTTCCTGACAGTGTTAACATCCCTCATTTAAATGCCTAGATAGGGTGACGTTCAGTTGCTCCATTAGCTTGTAAAAGGTGTTGATATGAACGAGACAAAGATGTGATCCTGCCTACGGAGTTTGTCTAAAACTTGCGGGTCTTCCCAGGTGGGGTTTTGGTTTGGTCTGAGCTTGAGCGCAGCCACATATGGAAAGCACATTGATGGATAACTCCTGTGTGTTACACATGTCAGTAAAAATGACCAGAATGTTAAAACTGCCAAAGGTCCTGCTGCCTAGAGGAGGTTAGAGTACTAATAAATCTTGCCAGTTGGTTTCCTGCAGGCAAGGTACAAATATTTCCACCTAAAAGTGGAGAGCACAAGCCTTTATCATCACCTTGTTTAAGAGAGAACAAAATGTCAAATGACTGAGCAAATCCATGCAGCCTTCTCATTCAATTGCTGTCAAAAGAGGAGTTTGAAACGTGGCTTTGACATGCATTCAAAGCAATGACTCCCTTCATGGTTTATGTGGAAAGTGGCAATACAGTGATAAATGTATTCTTTATAACAGAGAGAAAAATTTTCATCTACTTCTACTCTTTGGCTTTCTGTTCAGTGGAAAGGAAAAAACCCAAGAAATCAGAACATGAAAACTTTGGTGAAAGCCTGACTACCCTGTACTTAGCTATCAAAATATCTGAAATGCAATTTTAACAGTCGATAGAGAAAACTAAAAATTTGAGCAAATATTTAGAAATTAAAACCACTCTTGTATCCAAAAGAGCAGGTGCTTCTTTCTGACAGAGAAGAGTATTTACAGGGGTTATTTAAAAGCACTAATACAGTGACACGATATGCAATGCAAAATGAGCTGAAATAACATAAAAAGAAAATACAAGCAATAATATGAGAAGTAGTCGTACCAGAAAATCAAAGCCAAAAAGAGTAAAAAACCAATGCTCTTTCATTGCATAATGTTAAACTTTGCATTAATTATAGTAGAAGTAGGATTTAAGGATCTGTGATTTTCAAGATGACACTACATCTTTAAATAAAAAAAAATTAAAATATTTTGCAATTACTTTCCTGTCCCTTGGTTTTACACTGACACTAAATTTTTTGCATTTGAACTGTTGCTTCAGGTCAGAAGTGTGTCCTAATTGATGTGGCATGGCAGAGTAGGGCTCATTTTCAGCACAGCTTGAAGGAGAATTGAATGACTTTGATCACTATTAATAGGAGTCCTACCCCCTATCTCTGCTCAGTGTGTGCTGAAGATTTGCCCCAACGTCAGGACATATTTGCAACACTAATATAAGCCTTTGAGAAAAAAGCAGTGTTTTATGCAGTCTTGGAGGGCAAAGGTGGGGGTGGGTGGAAGAGGAAATAAGCGTTTGTAAAGGTCACATTTGATGTGGTTTTGAACTCTGTAGTGTTGTAGATAATAAGGTGAGACAACTGTCATGTCCACTGTTGATTCAGCCTGACCCTTGTCTGCTTGGGTTATAGGAACTGTGGGTCTGCGATGACCTCAATATATTGGAGACCATATCAATATCTGTCAGTATTTGAAGGGAGGGTGTCAAGAGGGTGGAGCCAGGCTCTGCTTGGTGGTGTCAAGCAATAGGACAAGAGACAACGGGCAGAACCTGATTCACAGGAAGTTGCACTTGAACATGAGGAAAACCTTTTCTGTGCAGGTGACCAAGCACTGGAACAGGTTGCCCAGAGGGGCTGTGGAGTCTCCCTCACTGGAGATATTCAAGAACTGCCTGGACACAATCCTGTGCCATCCGCTCTAGGATGACCCCTGCTTGAGCAGGGAGGTTGGACTGGATGTCCCACTGGAATCCCTTCCAATCTGACCCATTCTGAGATTCTGTGATTTTTTCACTGAAGACCAACGTAACTGGTATTTTATCTCTATATTGACCTCTTCTGACTGCTATCAAACAAAAACTAGAGAGTCCAGTAGAATAACTCATCTGCTTTATATTTTCATGGGGTTCACTGGCTCCCCCTCCATTTTCCCTCCCTTATCTTGCTTGTTTTTCTATACAGATATTATAGCTTGAATGGTGTGTTCTCTCATTTTCTGATTTGTACTCTGACATGGAGAAGTAAAACAAAGAACTGACCTCATCAGCAAACCAACTGCATGATTACTCATCCCTTGTCATCATTTCTATTCCTATCCCCTACCAGACCCAAGGGCTTTGGATGAGAAACAGCGGGGAAGAACCAGCAGAGAAATTGGATGTTGACCATGAGGAGAGAGCTTTGGGCCTTGAAGGTGTCTGAGGAAGGACTCAAGCTTTCATGGTTTTGTAAGAAAAGGTGCTGAACTGGCATATTTGGTGGAAAATAAAAAAAAGGACTGTGGCACAGAAACATTCCTACAGAACATCTTACAGGGAAACTAACAGAGGGTGGCAAGAGACTTATTTTTATGCCAAATGTACCTTTTAATTAGAGAATTTGACCCCAAGTCTGTGTCTTGTTTTATGTCACTAAGAAATGTGCTATACCTGAAACATTATTTGTGATTCGTGTGAGGCTTTTTCCCTTTTCTTTTTCCCTTTTCTTTTTCCCTTTTCTTTTTCCCTTTTCTTTTTCCCTTTTCTTTTTTTTTTTCCTGAATTACTGAAGCATTATTTTATTCTCGTTTCTGTCAGAAATGATTACATTTGTCATACATTAAGTTTTGGAAAACTGCCATAATTTTTATTTCATCATGCAAACTCATGTCACAGCTGGACATCTCTTATTGTCCCTGATGGCCTGAGGGTTATATCACACACTGTCAGTTTAAAGAATGTGACTTAAGCCCACCTAAAATGGGAAAGGTTAAACTCTGCAATTAATCCACTACATTGGGTGAGTTACACCACACACAGACATGCACTTGATACTATGAAGTTCTTTATCTTTTCCTCTTTAAAACTGCCATGATGGAGCTCTATTTCATGTAAAAATGTAGGGTCCAAATGTTAGGTTTTCACTTGTTTACTGCAAGCTTTTTTTCACTTTTTATCTTGTTTTGGGGACACCTATAATCTGTGAATGTTTCTTATTTTTCAGTACTTTACGCAGGAACATTTGGCCTTCAAACCTTCACACCATTGTAGCCCTGGAAGGGCCAATGCCTTAAGCTCCTGTGTAAACACGAAGAGCTTGTTCCTGCATCAGCCTTTCTTATGCTGCCTCAGAGAAGCTATTCTAGTCCCAGATTATTCCCTAGCCAACACAGCTGAAAAAAAAAAAAAGGTGGCAGTTGTTTCAATGAGGTATTTTAACTTCAGAGATATAGAGATTTATGGATTACAGAAGAGATAGATGTTTACAGGTACAGCAGCTCCAAATAATAGGAGCTTTTATAAAGGTTGAACTATTTTATACCAGCAGGTGTGTTGTTATGTGCTAGAAGAAGCTTTTCAACGTTTTTCAAATTAGTTTAGTTCTGCTCAGCTGCCAAGAGAAGCCAGTGTAGATCAAGAAAGGTTAAATAACCCAAAGCCAAAACACAGCCTTGCTCTCCAGATGTTGCCGTCTGGTCTCCAACATTCTTGTTACTTATTCATTTATCTTAAAATCCCTCCTCAAATCCCTTCTCTTTCAACCTGATTACAGAGTTCCAAGTGGGACAGAGTAGGCAGTGTGGCTTTTGTTTTGCTTGGAAAAGATTCACACCATCACTTCTTTGAAGAAGCCGCTGTTATGACTGACAGTTTTCAGATTTCTTCCCTGTGTTTGTTTGATAGCAGCCTCCAGGGGCTGCTGCAGCTGGGAGCAGAGGCTTGCTGCCGTCAGAGCCAGCCTGCAGGAACCCAGCAAGATCTTGGAGCACCTGCCTCAGCTACAGGAGGTAACACAATGGGATGGTTCTCCCCTGCACACTGACAGGCCCAAGCCCAGGGATCTTTGCATAGGGTTGCACCTCACCATTGTGCCCATGGCTGCTCACACTGCTGCATTGTGCAGACCTCCTGCTCTCAGGAATAGGCTGAGTGGAGTGCCTTCTCTTCCACTTCTGATTTCCTGGCTGGTCCTGACATGAAGCATTGCTCTAGTACTCCTCAGGTCTCACAGATCTACCTAATCTACATGCTGAGAAGAGGATCTGACACTGCTGCATGCCACAAAGCATCAGAACACTTTCCTGATACTCATTGGCAGCTCCACACCAAGCTCAATATCAACTGTTTTATTTGCTGTGTTTTTTTCCTCACATTTCTTTCAATTACTGTGTGGTTACACGTAGTAAATGAAAACTGCTGTATGCAGAGAGTTCTATTTTGCTATCAGTTAAACTCAGGCAGCTTGGCTGGCTTTTGAAATAAGCCAGAAGTGGTGGCAGTGATTAGCTTTCTGTTAAAATTTTCTCTTCCCTCAGGGAAGTGTGCAGGGAAATGTGTTGGTATGCAGCCATAAGTTCACCATGTAATTTGTCATTGCAAGTCAGTGCTTGCTGCCTCGGACTGCTCACAGCATTTTACCAAGGTGGATCAGTACGATCCTACCTGGATATGTCCCTGAAACCACTTTCCCTTTAGGACACAAATATCAGATCAGAATCAGCCCTGTCTTTAAGGGGTCTTATATCTCCAGATCCTAAACATGAAGGACTTGAAATTCCAGTTTACAGATGAACATTCTTCAAGTAGGAGTAGTTGTGAAATGGGCACAAGCTGCAAATTCAGATGAAAAGCGTGAATGCCAACTTTTTCTCAGACACTTTAGTGAGTCCTTGAGGAGTTGTGCTGTAGTTTGTCAGCTGTCCTACTAAAAATGCCCAACCACCAGGCATTTTTGTCAGCAATGTAGACAGTCTTCCCTTTTTTTTTTTTGGTGAAGGAAGGCAATGTTTATCTCTTGACTTTCTCTCCCATCCCGTTGCAGCAGAAGAACACAACAATACTGCAGCCAAGTCACTGTTCAATTTGACTAGTACTAGGAGAGAGGCATTAGCATTGAAAAATAAAAATCTACCAGTTTCCTGGCTTTCTGTGCCTCCATGTTCCATTAGGCATGCAAATAGTTAAAGATCCATGAAGCAAAACTGGATCTTGTACTGCTTTGGGGGAAACCAACAGACTAGTGGAGCTGTTTGAAGGTGATGGGATGTGTCTCCACCACTGGAATGGGAATAGAAGGATGGCTTTAGGGCCCATGTGAAACACACTGCACTAAGTAGAGATTTTTGTTTCCAGCAAAGGCATTTAATCATGTCTGAAATGCCTGTCTAAATCTGTAGCCCTGAAATTATCTCTATTCCTGTAGTAATAAAAATGGCTCCTATCCAGAAATGTAGGCCCCTGTGATATAAATCACAAACCACTATGGAATAGCAGTTAATCTACCAACAAACCTGACTTGTTTCAAAAGAGGCAATGCAGGCCATTCTGTCTTCACAGAGCCTCAAACAATGTCAAACTTGGCCCTTTGCATCATTATTCAACAAGAGTGAGTAAAATTGTGTCTTACACAGCACTAAACCTTTCCATGCTTTGACATAGGAAAAGATTCATTCTAGAATTTGTCTTGTACTGCACTAATGGTTCTCTGTGACAACAGCACCTAGGTGTTACCATGACATAAATTATTGCATGAGGGGAGGATCAAATATCTTAGTTAACCCGAGTAGATGAATTTAACAAAATTTCAGCCTTTCAGAAAGTCAAAGGACCAGTTCAGTTTGGTTCTCCAAAAGTCTGGCTCCAGACATCCATCTTGCCCATTGGCTTTAAAAAGTGTGGAGTCCTCTGGACCAGTTATGTGGAGCACTTAATCAGACAACAGGACTCCAGAAAAAAGCAGGAAGGGCTGAACTCCCACAACTTTTTCCATCATGATTTGATGCAAGCTGCCAAGAGTGATTTATTTCGAAACGTGTGAAGTTTGCTTTCGGCCTGAGAGATGTTGGTTTTCATAACATCACCGTGGAAACTGTTGACAGAACTGGCAGAAAGTGATCCACTTATCCCACAAGATCAAGCAAAAAGCAGTACAACACACAGTCTGTGCTATTCATTCATTGTTGCCATTCAACAAGACTAATCTCTAGGGGTTGTGAAGATCAGTTGTCCTCTTGCTGCAGCTTTTAACAGTCAGGGTAGTAATCAATTATACAAATCTCATTGAAAACTGTACAAAATCTATGCAGATAAAATCACTTGTAATTGTGAACTGAAAAAAAATCTAATAGAGATAATAAAGACTGATAAAGGCATTATGACATTTTACACTAAAACATCATAATTTATTACACTAAGATTGAAATGTTGTTACAGGTTGTTAAATACTGAAAACAGCTATCAGCTGAATTTATAATAAGGGACCTTCATTTTTTTGTTAAATTAAAGATGGCTGATCTCAGGAAACAGAAACTGTAATTGCAACCTCATTTATTTGTTTAATAACTTTCACAAACAGACGACAAAAACTCATTTTGATGAAACAGTCATCTGAGCACATCCCTGGAGTGGTAAATAGGAGAGCCATCAGGAGTTCAGCTCTTGAGCTGAGCGACCATTCATGTTGCATCAAAGTTGGGTGACAGCAGAACTCAGTAACAAGTGTAGCTTAAATGTAATTGGCTTCAAATATTTTAAGACAGCGTGGTTACTGGGGCACTCAAATGCATGGTGAAAGACACCCATGGTATGTAGGAGGTATGACCCAGGAGTGCTCTTGCAAGCCCTAAACAATATCCCCTGCAAAGAAGGATTTAAAAACACCTTGGACACTGCTTCCTCTCTCAATTCTAGACTTCAAGCAAGTCCTTCACATGTCTCTATTTTAGCAGATCACTTTTGAAAATTGGCAAATATTATCCCATTTTAGTTTTGGTTAATAAGATAATCACTGAAAAATACGCCTAACTTGTTTGTATATTTTTCTTACCTACTAACAATTGAATCCAAATTAATCAAGTAGTTTCCTTTTTTTTTCCCTAATCAAAATATGTAATTTTTACCACAGGTAACTCACAAACCTTATTTTTAGAGAAAACAAACCAAACAAAAATAACCCCAAACCATTTTTTATGATGTCACATGTTTTTTAGTAATACACTTCATCTGATCAAGAATCTACTGGTTTCAATTTGACGCTGCTTTTTCCAGGGGAGATTAGCAGTGCTCTGTACACTGGAAATTAATTGGAAGTTCACCTAGATTAGATGTTTCCATGCAGTGCACCACAATAATAATAGCAGCAGGGAAGGGCAATAGGTCTCAGGTTTTCTGCTCGTTGGAGCCTGACTTACAGCAGTGGTTAGGTGCAGGCATGACAGTCAAGTATCAGTGATTGTACGGCTACTTAGACTACCGCTCTGATAGGAGCCACATCCTGTTTTGTTGTCTGGAAGGTATTAAAGAAATAAAAGCAGATAGGAAGACATTCTTCAACATATGGCAACATTTTTTTCTGCAAACCACATTCCAGTGTAGGCGACCTCAATGTGAAAAGCATTTATATGCTTCTTACCACCAGCTCATCTGTCTTTTAACCCTCTGGGGAATTAAATGAAAAACCCCTGTTACAGGAAGGTTAAGGGTGAGCTTTTGTAGTATAAAACGCAGGAAATTCAGAGTTAAGAGTCTATTGTAACTTTGTAATAAGTTCCCTCGCTATGACCCAAAGAAGGGCAGTGAGGTACCTACGCACAAGGTAACCTTTAATCTTAAAATTGGGTGCCTTGCTTAAGCACAAGACCCATATGATCCTCTTGATCTATTATTATCTTTGGAAAAACACCAGGATAATACTTACCCTGAAATATGTTCCACAGGGCCTTGCCGAACACAAATTGTGAGAGTGCATTGCCATCATCCACAGGTTACAAAAGTCTGTTGGGTCTTGATAGCTCTTATCTGGTGATACCGATAATTGCTGCCACCTTCTAGACATCTGCTAAGACATAGTCACAAGAATGTGACTGACAGAGAAATCCCAGTGACTGGAAAATGAGTGGAAAAATCCAGGGGTTTTTTTGACAGGTGAGATTTGACTTTGAGAGACTTGTGGTTGGAAGTGGTCACATTTTATTGCAGGAACATAACATATCTGTGAACAGCACCTCTTAACATTGGCATAAATACAGTAAAGACTTGAAAGGTAGAAAACTCTTGCAAGAAATCTAGAAGTTTTTCATCAGATGATGAAAAAAGTAGTTTCTAAATGGAAAAATTACCAATAGGGCCCTGGAAAAATGTATTTGTTATCTTCAGTGATATAGTATATCACTGAAGAATTATAATGTCACAGAAACCAAACATCTTGTTTCACTGACAGTTCTACATATTTATTGTAAATATTTAAAAGCTTTTGGTTTTTTGTTTGGTTTAGAGGGAAAATTCTACTTTCATATTCCCTCCCTCTACCTCTTTTATGAAGTGGGAAAACCTAGAGAAAAGTACAGTTATTGTTTCTTCCTCAGCACAGCCAATCAATATCCTGGGCACCATGGGCTGTATCCTTTAACAGATGACATTGATGAGATATGTCAGGCATGTCTTGGGTAAAATCCAGGTTATAAACCAGAAACGTGCACTAGTGCCTATTTCACTCATCATGGAGGAAAACGTCAATAGCAAAGCAATTTCTTTGTCCAGGTATCTAATTTTCTCAAGCAAAGCATTAGATCTTTTAAGATCTCACATTCTGGTATCTCCTGGACCTGTTCAGCATCAGCAGCTTGGTGTATTCCTGCCTGGTAATTTTGTCTCTTACAGCAATGGAGGCACACGCTGCCCCAAAGAGCAAATCCCTTTGCTCCCCAGGGAAAGTACTTTCACAGACTTAGCTTCTCTCCAGAAACCAGTGACCCCATGCCAAGGACAACAGCTGCCATTTTCTCTAGTGATCCTTCTCTATGAATGGGGAGCATTTGAATCTTCCATTGCTGTGGGGTTTAGTTTCCAAACACATCAAGGTACACTAAAAAAAGTTGTCATTACAGCAATGAAAACCAACTAGGAGACAGTCATTATAGTCTTTCACTATAACAACATGGAGGAAAAGTTTCTCTTTACATGGTAGCATTTATTTCACTACAATTTTACCAGTGTGGACTTGTGAAAGTTAAAAGGTTTCTCCACAAAAAAACCCCAAACAAACGAATTAAAAATGTAAAATGACCTATTTGTCCTAGAATATTTAGATAGAAAAGCAATAGGTTTTCAAATTTGTTTAAAAAAAATAAAACAAAAACTAAACAAAACCAAAAAAAAATCTCAAATCCAAACTTTTGAAGCTTACTGGAAAATATCTTATTTTTAAGTTTTATTCCTTCAGAATTTTGAAAATTATATTTATATTTTTTCAATGCTTACTAATTTGAGTGAAACTTTAAAACATTCTGCTACTTCTGACATCTATTATACACAAATAGGTGAAATATCATAATATTACCTTTTAAACACAGTAATTTGAAGAAAAAATTATCACTGCCTTTAAAATGTAGGTTAACGCAATTATAAAAAAAGAAAACCACAGAAAAAGTCAGAGAGCAAATAAATAAATAAATATGCTTTTTAAAAATAATGGTTTCTTATTGTAAGTAGCTTAAAAAAATTCCTGGAAAGTGTTATTGTTTCCCCAAATCTGAAAATCAACTAGCTTTTCAGCTAGAGAATAATTCAAAAGTGTGCTGAGATTTAGGGGTGATCAAGTCTTCAGAGAAAAGACTATGCAAGCCTGTGACCATTCAGCTGTCTAACCAAAAAATATCCATTTAAAACAAGATTTTCTAATTTAGATATACCTTTCTGCCTAGTCAATTGCTTCATGTTGATTTTTTTCCAGACAGAAAGTACATCTCTGTGTGGACCGGTTCCAAAGAGGGCTGAGAAGGAAAAAAGCCTGATTTGAACAATCCAAAAGGATAGATATTAGTTGAATTTCTTGCATTTGACACCTCTGCTGGGTCAGCCCTCAATAGAACACCGAGTGTCTTGTTTCAGAGCATGCAGTGTGCAAGGGTGCATGTTATGCTGATACAAAGACTTCTCAAACCATATGATACCAGCTTTGAAGAGTAACTAGAAGCTCACTCTCCTAGAAAACTCATATAATTGATTTTTATTACTTGCTAGTCACTATGACTGTTTACAACCCAGGGTTTTCAAAGGATAGTCAATACAAAGGTAAAACAGAAAATACCTTTTCCATTTGTGTTTGTATTTCATTCATTTCGGAAAGTCACAAAAACCCAAACTACTATTTTGTCTCGTTAGAGAGTCTATGACAAGAATAGAGAGTTGCTCTCTTAGCAGACCATTAGCTGTTCTCCTGTGCTTAATTTGCGCTGCTATCTTAGAGCTTTGTTTCCAACCTCCGACTTAATTAGTAGATAGAGCCTGTTAGAGGTTATAAAGCAATCACTGGAAAACTAAGACTGCTGCAATCTCTGAAGCAATGAGATGACAGAGGTAGTTGAGAAGTGCAGAAAGGAGTTTCAGCTGATGTTGGGCTGTTGTGAAATGCTGTCCCCAAACAAGCCAGCCCCTGAACACCATTGCAAAGTGTTCTCAGCTATGTTTCAGCTGGCCATAAACACGGCAAACCTCTCACCCTGCACTGTGCTCTATTTACTCATCTTCACCACACACAGGAAGTCTCTTAAAACTCCATGGGACCTATAGAAGGAGATAACTCAGAGTGTCTGTGGAATATCAAGAGATTGCTTTGCTACATAAAAGAATTTTCCAAAAAACTGAGGAGTCAGTGAGTCTCAGCTAACATTAATCTAGACACTGAGTTTAAATGCATAAAACCAAATATACACATAGATTATCACAGTTGGAAGGGACCTATGACTATCATGAAGCCCAAGTGCCTGAAAAATTTATGCTAAGCAGATGATCTGAATTCTGAGGGTGCCTGGACAATGTAAAGGCCAAGGGACAGCAGCAAGAGTTGCCTTTTCGTCCATGGGCTGAAAGCATCTAGAAGAATAGCAACTGAAACATCTTTTAGTTGTACAAGGGGTAGTAGACATAATCATCTTCTTGTTCAGAGGTTTCGATCAAAAATACAAGTTTTCTGCCTCACTAAAAAAAAAAAAAACCAACAAAAATGAAAAAACAAAACCCAAACAAACATTTAGTTTAGTGGGAAAGTGAACTGAAATATGACACATTTCACTGTGTCATGGTATGACTTTCATGATCTCTAACACTAGCAACACTCTTGGTTAACAATTTGAAAAACAACAAACAGATGTGTCTGTTGATAACTGGCACCTGAGTGTTAACTAAGTTGCAATTAAAAAGTCAGAACTCGTTTGAGCATTTCAGTAGGCCTGCAACTTAATTTTTATGTGGATGCCAGAATAAGAAAAATTCAGCTGACTTTTTTAGTGTGTTTATCTTCGTGAAGTGTCTTTAGCAGGTTTCAGATAGATCTCCATCATGAAGCGTAAACTATGACTTTTGTAATTGGTTTTTAATAGCCTTCTGATGAAAAGAATGCAGAAATCTCAAATGCAAAAGGGTTTAGAAAGGTTATTTTCTAAAGGATAAGATGTATATTTCCTGATGTTGCGAAAGCTCCACCATCACAGAGCAGAAAACAGATTACAGAAAAAGGAGCTTATATTTCCACTTTCTTTCATGCTTAATTGAGGGTTCAAGCCTTGATAAAAAGAATTCTGACTCTGATGAGGCAGAGCAATTGTCTGGTGCACACCTAAGCCATCATTACACACAAAGCTTTCTTTGTTGACCTCGATATTCAGCAGGGTACAAAAAACCTACTAGAAATTCAGTAGACTGCTGAGCTGATTAACACATTTACACCAGTATTCATACTTTTGAATGCCATGAAGCTCTAGGAGTGAAATGCTGTGTTTGTGTGAATTAATTGATTTCACTTCTTTGTGAAAGAATACACAGCGCAAACGAATCTTCTGGTTCTATTTCTTCCTTAACATAGTGCTTGCTTGATACAATTTTCAGTGCTAGACTGTCAAAATTATTTTCCAAGAAAGCATTGCTTTTCATGGAATTCCTTTTCTTGCACCAAGCAGGGGAGCTTGCCAAAGAGACACTCCCTTATGTGCTGAGGAAGTATGGGATCGATGACTCGGTTATAAGACAGTCTATGAAATGGACTGGGTCGCCTGGAGCAGCAGAAGCAGTCTGATGCAGTGTCTTCTTGCAGTGCCCCCCACGTGATCACAGAATAGTTTGTGTTGGAAGGGACCTTAGAGATCATCTAGCTCCATCCCCACTGCAGGGACACTTTCCACTATACCAGGTTGCGCAAAGCCCCATCCAGCCTGGCCTTCAATGCTTCCAGGGATAGGGTATCCTCAGCTTCTCTGGGCAACCTGTTCCAGTGCCTCACCACCCTCACAGCAAAGAATTTCTTCCTAATATCTAACCTAAACCTACCCTGTTAGTTTTAAACCTTTTCTCCTTTGTCCTATCACTTTCTGCTTTTCTAAAAAGTCCTTCTCCATCTTTCTTGTAGGCTCCCTTCAGGTACAAGGCTGTAAATAAGTCACCTCTAAACCATCTGTTTTCCAGGTGGAACAAACCCAATTCTCTTAGCCTTTCCTTGTGGGAGAATTGCTCTGTCACTCTAATCATCTTGGCAGTCCTCCTCTAGACTTGCTTCAAGAGCTGGAAATCCTCCCTGTGCTGGGTACCCAAGCACTGGATGAAGAACTCCAGGTGGCATCTTATGAGACCAGAGCAGAGGGGCAGAATCCCCTCCCTGGCCCTGCTGGCCACGCTGCTTTTGATGCAGTCCAGGACACAACTGGCCTTCTGGGCTCTGAGTGTACATTGCCAGCTCATGTCCAGCCTCTCATCCACCAGCAGCCTCAAGTCCTTTCAGAAGGATGGCTCTTCATCTGCTCATTCCCAGCCTGGATTGACACAGGAGTTACCCCAACACACCTTGCACCTGGTATTGTTAAACCTCATTTCCACATGCCAACTTCTCTAGCTTGTCCAGGTCCCTCTGGATGGTGTCCTATCCTTCAGGTGCAGAAGGCCTCAAAAAATTTGCCCAACAAGTCTTTTAAAAGGGCTTATGGTTGTTCTTGCACTCTGAGTTAGACATACAGGAGAAGTGCTGACAAGATATATTCAAGAGGTGAAAACAACAAGAAAATACTTTACTGACAACTTTAGAGAATCAGAGAACTTTGGCAGAAGCTTTAGTGCAATATTCAATCACAGTAAAACCTTTCTCAAAGCACTAACTTGGCCCATTGAACTTAGCAAACTCTAAGCCCTTTTAATTTTAAATTACTCAAAAATTCTGAGGAGAGATAATTAGAAGAAAAAGAAAGACAAAAAAGATATAGAAAAGGGGACATATAGATACCAGGTCCAGGGGTGCTCAGCTGATAGGAACCCCCAGAGAAGGGAGGGCCAAAGACACATACTTGCCTCATGTTCAGCCTTAAATACCCCTTGGCCTTCCTGGGCCTGTCCCACAGGTGGGACTTCCAGTCATTTGGCCAATTAGGAGCTGAGGTAGGGGCTGAAGGGGCAGGTGTGGAGCACTGCCTCCAACATGGGATTGGCAGCCAGTGCCAGGCCAGGCTCTAGGGGTGGGGGTTGCAGAGAAGGGCAGAGAAGGGGGGGCTTCACTCAGGAAGGCCCAACCTGCCTCTGCTCCCCTGCACATGCACTCAAAAGGTCTTGAGACATCAATCTCTCCAGTCTCTCACACAGGTGTGCCAGCTGCCCCACACAGCTTGGTGTCATCAGCAAATGTGATGAGGGTGCACTCAATCCCTTCATCAATATCATTTAGGAAGATACTAAATAACACTGGTCCCAATACAGACCCCTGAGGGACACCACTTGTCACTGATGTCCATCACGACTCTGAGCCATTGACCACTACCCTCTGGATACTGCCAACCAACTGTTTTCTTTTATGATGTGACCCAGAATACAAAGTGGAGCCGTGAGTATTGCCCTGCCAGTTTAGACAGGTAGCACTGTTAAAGCATACAGACAGCAATTAACAGGGGATTGATTCAAAGAGGTGTAAGTTTTAATTCCACATGGAGGCTTTTCAGTCACCCAGCCTGCTCTCCCCAGCAATACTCTTCATTCAAATCTGCATTCTTGTGGGCAGAGGTTTTCTCTCTCTCAATGGCAGTACCTCTCAGTGTTTCCATTGCACACAAAAATGCAAGCTTGAACAGAAAATGAATTTTTAGTTGATGTGACTGTTCCTCCATTCTCGTTTCCATGACACATTTCTGTGTGCTTAGCAGTGAGCTACACCAGAGACTGTATGCATTGATGTACCAACAGGTTTGCTTGAACAGTCGTTTCTTTTCTATTTTATGTGAGGAGAAGAAAGATTTTCTTCAAAGGCTTCACCCAGCAGAGTTTTTAATAAGATAGCAAAATTGGTGCTCTGTGTGTCTTAAGCAGAATTCTCTTGACATTAGCAGTCATTCCCTCAATAGAGCTACTATGTTTTTATAATGTATGGCAATCATTTACTGTATGAAGGATTGTTTCTGACCAAGGAATTTACTATAATGCTGCAACTGGATGGGGAAATTTCTGATGTTACTTCAGGGACTGAGTTTATTTGTTAAACCAAAAACCGCTCCCAAAAAACCTTGCGTAACAATATGTCACCTCAGAGGTCCATCATTCCCTGTTCCATTTATTGTGTTCCCACAGGCTAAACTAGTCTAGCTCACAGGTGTTTTCTCTTGCACACATTTGTGTAGAGGAAGAGTGAGGAATGCACGAGGAGCCGACAGCATTTTAGCTTCTGCCACTTTCCTTGTTTAAACTGGGAATACACGCAGTCCAGCTTGGCATATACCAGCTACATAACTCAGCCACAAAAACTACAGTGACAAGTTGTGTGTGATTTATTGCTCAGAATGCATGTTTTCAATACAGTAAATAACATATTGACTTCAGGGCTTTAAAAACATGATTGCAAGTTTGGATGTTCAATAGTGATATCTTCCAGGTGGCTTGGATAAAGACTGGCTCAAATCACCCCCTAAGGATATTTTATTTTGAAAATGTTTATACTCTGCTGCTGAATACTGATGCAAAGAAGTAACTTTTTTTTTTTT
>VZRR01004098.1:407364-426025 GCA_013398015.1 Oreocharis arfaki | reverse complement strand
TTTTTTTTTTTTTTAGGTTATTTCTTACTTATTGTCAAAAATGGGTGGTTATCATAGACAAAGGTTGTCAATTTTTCATTCCCTATGTGGATAACATTATTATTTGATGCTTAGCAAAATACTGTGCTCATTTTTTCCCTGAATATTTAGAGGAATAATTGGTCCTCTACTGTATATTAATGCATCTCCATTAAGTGATATGAAAACTATCCTTGTCAGAAAAAAATTCTAGTAGTATTATTCTGCTTTTGTATCCATTTATTGTGTAGGTAAAAATGTCTAATGATCCATCCAGCTAAATAATGTGCAACTACAGTGAAATATTTTTCAACATTTAAGGATATATAATGTGTCAACACCTATGATTGGCAAAAAAACTCCAAATCTCCTTTTTGGCCTTATGACGTGGTTCAGGAGCTAGAGATTTTAAAGCCAATTCTCTCCTCTTTCATGGCTCTGATAATGTATCACTTTATTGCATCACACATGAAATCACACAGAAGATCACTGTAACATTGTGACGCATCTCTGGAATCTTGCTCAGTGCTCTGCTAACAAAGCTACTAGCCTTGCTGCCTGGGAGACTTATTTTTGCATGAAATGACTATCTGTTCGCTCTTAGTTACTATATGTGAAAGCTATCAGTTCATTTTGAATCCATCAGTCTCTGTAGGTGATAACTTTTGCCAGTTTGTTCTATTTGTGGTGATAGAAGCCATCTGTCTCTCTCTGCTTTGCACATGCTCAAATTAGTTCTTGCATACTAAGGAAACCTTTTCCCCTTTGCTGTTGATGTGCAGTTGCCGTTTTGATAGTAATTATAACACTTTCACTTAAAGTTTCCTTTGAACTCTATCCATTTTGAAAATATCTGCTTTGATGGGCTACTTATTTCTAGCTAGAAGCATGATTGAAATGTTTCATATTTCTCCAAGCTGTGAGTATTAAATAATTGATAGTTGGGAACAAATTCCTAAGCTGCTATTTAATCACGAATTTCTCAAGATGCCATTTGTATTGGCCCAAAAGCTGAAGCACAGCTTTTTATTTAATCAGGCCACATAATGTATTCTTTCCAGAACAATTTCAATCTTCCTCCTTCTCATTAGGCCCTTATACCAGAGACTTGCCTTGTCGATGGTTGAGATGCACTACCTCTGAGGAAAATCTGCCATAGCTTGGCCTTTGGAAAGGAGGAAGCATATATATTTGGTTGACTTTCCTGTGTAGGATTCTCTGCCTCACTTTGGCCTCTTGTTGATGAGAGCCTTGCTTCGTGCACAGCGAGCTCACTCCCACCCTTCCGCAGCTCAGACCTGGTGCATCTCATAAGGGTGGGGTGCTTCAAGCTGTAACAATATGAGGTTGCTGGCACTCTGCAGGTCACTGTTTTCTTTGGAGGCAGGTGATTATTGTACTTTCCAGTACAGCAGTGGAGTCTCTCGCTGAACAGCATGACCCTGGCTGCTGGGACTTCCAAAATACTGTCAAAAGTATTTTTTGTTGTTGCTGATGCTGCAGAAAGATACAAGTCATTGCTGAGTAAATGCAATGAAATAACATCAGGACAGAGACCACACTTCAAAAATTTCAGAGCTCAAAACAGGCAAAATTTGGACACCTAATCTGACACACTTCAACATGCATTTTCTGATTTCTTGCAATGTCCTAAAGATTGAGAGATTGAGAGATTTCTGATATTTACGACGCCAAAATTTGATAAAAACTGTCCTTATATTATTCTACCTAGAATCCAAAATTTCTAAGAAATGCAAAATGTGGAAAAACTTTTTAAAGACATTTTCTTTTTGTTTTGTGCGTTTCTCTTGTTTTGTTTCAAGTGCAAGAGCTTCAGCCTTTGGTTGAGTGAGACATCATACCTGTGTATCCAAGAAAAGTTGGCATTCTTGTACAACTTGCATATAAAAAGAGGTAATTTATATGTAGAAAATTGGAACAACCTATATTTGTTTTGGAATGGAGCAACCTATATTTGCAACACTGGAATAAACCTTACTGCAATGGGCTGTGGAAATAAGGGAAACATACCCAGCAGTATCTGTGAAAACTCTTGCCAGGGAGCTTCAGGTATTTGATGCATGTTGTGAGTTAACCACTGCCCACATGGGCCCCTTAATTTGCTGATAGGAAAGTGGGTGATGTGGGCAATTCACTCTTGAGAGCTGTAGAAGGAGCTTTTGCCTCTGTGAAAGATGTGTGTCCTGTTCCTGCTGACACTGGGAAACGCTGAGGAGGTATTGAAATAGAAGATCTTGTCAGGAATCCCCATGCACTCACAGAGCTGTAACAAAAGTATGATGCCAGCACAGATATTAATCTAAAACATCACAACAAGGTAATAATATAAGGACATGAGCCTGATATACACTGAATTAATTTAAATTTGGTCTCCACAAAATATGACACCCCTGTGTTTTCATCTATTAAACTCATGTGTCTTTAGGATCAGCACAAAGTCCTTCAAAGCATGTGTTTCATGTCTGCTGAATAAAGAGTCAGCAGTTGATGCATCATAGGAATCTTTGCTCAGATGTGCATGTGCCAAGGTTACCTTAGCAGGATCGAGCAGTAATCTTTCACCTAATTCTAATAATATGGAGACACATAGGTATAAATATTCCCCTCTATTGTGTTTTGACCTCTTTAAAAAAAGTGGAGAGTCCTACATTCCTAATTTTTATATGACTGTGGATGCAACCTAGGAACACATGGAATGTGTTACCCTGGTCTAGGTTGCTTGAGGGCATGAATGGTTCTTAAAGAGAGAGCACTGGTTGGACTGTGATGTCTCTAGTTCAGCAGAAATGTTGGCTGTAATCTGTAAATGCCCCTTGCAATCACGATAAATTTGAAAACCTATGCACCCACTCTGTAAAAAAAAAGTTTGTGGTGGGGAACACACTTATTTTGGGATGTGGAATGCTGGCTGAACAATATTCCTAAACAGACCAATTGGAAAAAGAAAAGGCTTTCTCTTCTAGAGGGAGAAAGGAGTCAGCGAAATGTAGAATAGATTATCAGGTGTTGCTTGATAAATTTAGCCTGTCATGGTAAGGCTGTACCAACAAAAACCATTTATGATTAACCAATCTCTTGGTTCCACAGAATTTCAAGTCCTTGGGTCTCCAAAAGTTCATCCTTAGTTCCTGGTGCATAAAAGGGAATAGATGTTTTCTTAAAGGAGTGTTCCATGCACAGCAGGATACTTCTTTTACCAAATATACTTTCTTGCAAAAAGAGTACGACAATCTGTTTAAGCCTCCAGGGAGAGGAAAGCTGGAAGGTCTTTTCTCATGGCTGCCTAATGCTGAAGCCAGAAATGCAGACTACCCTTGTCTTACTCAAGTCCGTACGCACATTCCATACATTTTCATACACTTTCCAGTGGCACATGCAGTGCTTAGCTGTTGTCATATGTAGATTGTCTAGTATTCTTTATCTGCTACTGCAGAAGTAGTTCGCTTGGTGCCTGCCTTTTTTCACAGTTTTTTTTGGAATATGACCAGTCGGTCATCATTGGTGAGGAAAGTTTAGAGCACTAGACAGTGAGGGGAAGCAATTACATAAACAGGGAAACAGGACTCTCCTATTCACCATAAGGGTGTGGTTGGAGGGAGGTACCTCTGCTGACCTTCATCTGTGATGTGAGTGGGAAGGAGCAAAATTATTCTATTTATATTCACAAATCCAGTAGCCTTCCAGTGGATGCCAGCTCAGATCAACACTTGACATAAGGCAAGGAATTTTCTTTACCCTGAAGTTCAAAACAAGCAGCAGTTGGAGGATAGGTTTGGCTGAGTCCTCCAGTCTCCTGACATGCCTGTTAGGTTCAGCTCCTGCTTGGCTGGGGTTAAACCATGACACCATGCTAACCCTTTCCAGCCATACTCAGGCCTTTGTTTTGCCACCAGGAGAGAAGGATGCTGGTTCTTCAGCAGGTGCTGCTGCTGCCTCTGGGAAAATAAACAACATCCTGCTGTGGACTGCAGGTGTTTGCCTTCCCTGCCTTCCCCAAGGCATCCCACCTTGAACATGTTGGGACAGACTGCAGCTTTCTGCAATACTCTGTCAGATGCCTCAGCCTCCTCCATGGGAACATGCTGCTGATATGCAAGGTGATGTGTTATTAATAAGTTTGCCTTTGTCCCAATTTTCTAAAAATACTTAGATAATGTTACAGAGGTTTGCATGGTTTGCCAACACATTTGGTTGAAACAAAAAATATCTGCTAGCAAGAACTAAGCCCTGGGAATGACTTTTCCATTGGGTTCAGTTAGTGGAATCCCATAGAATATTTTATAAGAACACTGTTATGGAAACAGAGTATTTGAATTTTAAAAAACCTTTGAAATTGGGTCAATTTGTGGCATTCTGCTTCTGCCCGTGGTGAGCCAAACATATTATTGTACTGCCTGGGGACAGCCTGGGAGGAAAATTCTTACCTAAAAGAAACAATTTCCCTTTAAAAATCACTTCACTCTCAAGAAAGGTTATGCTGTGGTAGGTCACTCTATTGTCTCCCATGTATTACTCTGCATCTATTCCATTGTGGAGTCTAGTTTCGATGACTGAGAGAAGTCCTGGGTAAAAATAGGAAGGCATGGGAGATACCAGGAGGGAGAAATACCTGGATCCATCCAGAATGCATCAGTCCTCACTGCGCTTTTGTATATTGCACAGCACCATCTGCCCATGTTCTGTTTAAGATTTCCTAGATGTACATAGAAAAGTTTACTTTGCTACTCACGTGGTGTGTTAAGCGACTGTAAGTTTATTCAAAATGCTTCAGAGTTATTATGTGTTGTGCCATGGATCTCAACATGTGTTGTTGCAATTTGTCAGAACTATTGCCAGATGTCCAGAAAGCTCTGTTGGATGTCCAAGTATGAGGGAAGGGGAGAATGGAGGAGTGGGATTTGTTCATTCTTTGATTCCAGCGTACTGGCTGTCATGGGAGATTGCAAAATACAAAAAGAAGGGAATGTCATGTCGTTTTGCACTGTAAAGTTTTTTACAGTACCCAAAACACTTTGCATCATCCTCTTACAGGCCTTACCAGGTCTGAAAAGATATTATCTGGAAATCCTAGTACACCAATGTTCTTAACAGCACAGAGCTGATAGCAGCAATATTTTAGAACAAACAAAACTTGGGGCCTCAGCCCGGCGGCCTTACCACTGCCACAAGCGCACAGCTTTGATAAAATAATGGATGCCATATGTTGTTTCTTAGAAATGTCATGCAGTTTGAGTAGGAGAATGACTTTCTAGTCCAAGAAAGCTCATGGGGAGCAGAAAAGTCAACAAAAAACTCCTTAAGTAAACAGTAACAGCTCCTTACCACCATGCCCTGGACTTATTTTGCATTTTCTTGAAAATTACTTTCAAAAGACATTATCTGGTGACCAAACTCTGTAACTTCCTCAGTTGATTCTGACTGCAAAAATCTCTGTTTCTGCTTTTTATATGCCATTTTTGCAAAAGTCATAGATTAACATAGTATCTGGGTCATCACAACTGATACTAGTTTGCAAGTGATTGGAGTACAGCTTCAGCATTGATTTAAGGTGCCAAATATTATTTTCAGTATTCAGTTCAAAAATATGATGTAGAAACCGTCTATTGTTTTTTTCATGAAGTGCTGTTTTTCTCATTAAGTGCTTTTCAGGTAAAAATATTTTGTGAAAAGAAAACCATGAGCAGTATAGTGCCAATAGATCATTGGCCATGGATTGTGGCCATTTTGTACTGACATTTTTTTGTCGTTCTTAACACCAATGTGATCAGTGTGATCTAAACAGCGCGGAAAATAACAGCCTTGGATGTTACACTAAAGCCAGGCAAAGGAAAAAAATTATTGTTCTTTTCCTAGAATCTGGAAAACATTTCTAAGCTCTTTGGAATGAACAGGGCCTTGAAATGTTTTGGGTTTTTTTTTTTTTTATTTCTCCACAAAACTCTTAGTATCTTTTGGTTTTGTTGCACATCCATGAGAGTTCCTTGTTGTAGGTAACAGTGCTTGAAAACACTTCAGAGACAAAATGAAGTGCCTAATTTTGTATGGTTGGGGAACTTCTTGCTCAGATAGCAATGTCCCTGCTAATTTAGGAGATGTAGTGACAAATTCCTAAAAGTTCTCTTCAGTCAAATGGATAGCAATTTTGATCAGGATTTTTCAGAAATCAGGGATTAAGATGTAGGTAAATAAGACCACTAATTAGGATGCAGAAGGCAGTGGAGATAAACAAAATGATAGCAGCAGGTACTGTAGGACTTTCTTTAATAGCTCTTTTCTCTTTAATGTTGAATTTAGTGTTTAAGACTCTGTGTGTGTACTTCTGTGCTAGTATTTATGATACAAATGGGATTTTTTAAAAATTTGTATTTCTGCAGCTGAATACAAAAACCCCCTGAAAATTACTTACAAACAAGATAAAAGATTTTACAATTCTTTAGAGCGTAACAGAAAACACTTGCCTGTTTCTTTTATCGCATAACTTGTACAAAAAAAATCATATGCAAGAGAGTACAGAGGAAGATGTAGAGGAAAAAAGCTCTTTTTTTTTGGGAGTAGGGGTGGCAGCAAATGTCATATTAAGGCTGTAGTTGGCTTGATTTTCACACATTAGTTTGCCCATTATGTGTATATATATGAACATATGGGAGAGTTACTGCTTGGGGCAGATGGGTCATGCTCCTCTGGGACACTCTGCATGCAGAGTGCTCTCTTTCAGATCATCTAAGGCTGCAGCAGACATCATGGATATCTTTGAAAAGCTTTGTCTCCTCTAGTGCATTTGCCCATGTGATTCTGTTATGTCTGAGATTGTAACTTCAAGCTGTCTGCAGCTGGGCCATTCTTATTTGGTAGTCTTGATAATAAATGGCATATGCATTTTTAATATAGGTCTAGTGTAGCGAGGGCATATATTTTTTTCACACCTGTTGGGAGCTGTGTCTCTACATATCTCTTCCTGAACTGTGTTTTGAAGACTGTGGTTCTAAATTACTGTTTTCATACTAAAGACAAAGTAGGTACCTTTACAGCTAGCAAGTTAGTATATTTTTTTCGTTATGTGTCAGGGAAAGCTTCTAAATAGCTGGTAAGAAGTGAGTTATAACAGTACAAAAGGGTAATTTTTTTTTCAAGTTTATGTGTCTTAGCGAGGCAGAAAAGGTGGAAAACATGCCTGTTAGTATATTTCTTCCATGGTAGTTTAGAGGAAAAAGTCTTAATGCCTAAGTAATCGTCAGGTGAAATTTGCTTGGCTGTCCCATTTATGTGCTGTCTGGGTGAGTTCTTTGATAGAATCATTGTATTTGTTACAAAGGGTAGGAGAATCTAAGGTTAAAGCTCTCAGATCATATATGGGTCGAATAAATTTTTTTGATTTTACTGTGTTTAATAGATCCATATTTATATAATATAGACATTTATTTAATATAGCCATAAACCCTCATGTAAATTAAGGAGAACTTCAGCATGTTTTAGCTACTGGAGAACAAAATTTACTTTATATACTCTTGCATGGTGTGGGGCATCACTCTTGAAAAACCTGTAGGGAAATAGGTGGTGCAAACCAGAAGAAAGCACATTGTGTTTCCCTGCTGAATGGCCACTGGTTAATGGCTGACTGCTGCTTCTGCCCTGCTAATTTGGTTATTAAGTCTTGTGACAAGTTTCTGACAGGGTTTATGTGAACTGGACTTTGAAAAGCATTTCAGACTCAGCCTTTATGTGAGCACAGCTATGATTCCACCAGATTCCAACCATGCATGCATTTTATAGACCATAAGTGACAAAAGAAAAGTGACTCAGATCATCACTGGAAGGGATATCTGGAAGTTTATCAATTTGTGTGATGCCAATAAAATTTAGAGTAGGAGCAAAATGATAAAAAACAAGGGCATTTGCTTGGCAGGTAAATGGATTAACAGTTCCTTCACTGAAAAAAGTTTGTTTCTTAGTTGATTTATTATTTGATTTGAAAATTATTTTGGCTGTTGATCTCTAGTAGAATTTGACCACCAAGTGGCTTTATGCAGGTTCATAGAGGGTTATAGAATAATAGGAGCAGGAAAGGATCCCAAGAGGCTTTGCACAGTCAGATCTGGAAAATATCCGAGGATGGAGATTGGACAACCTCTCTAGGCAGCCTGTTCCAGTGCCTACTGTCCTCATGAGCAAAATGACTTTTCTGATATCTGGTCTGATTGTCTCATTTCAGCTCGTGCTCGTTGTTCCTCACCCTACTGCCATGCACAGCTGAAGAGCCTGGCTCCTCCTCAGCTGCCTCCCTGTAGGGACTTGAGGCTGCTGTTGGATTTGTACAGATCTATCTTTCTCCAGGATGAGCCAGGCAGGATCTCTCATTCTCTCCTGGCAGGGCAGCTGCTCCAGCCCAAATGAGCTTGGGGGCCCTTCACTTAGGTCCTGCCAATTCATGAATGTCTGCTCTATACTGAAGGGCACTGAGCTTCATGCTGCGTGCCAGATGTGGTTGAAAGTACTGAGTGGAGGGGATTAGTTCTGGTACTAAATCGTTTGTATGTTCATGTTCTTCATCTAGAGGTTGTATTTTTTTATTTTTATTTTTTAATTTAAGAAAATGGTTTTGCATCTTCCATGAGTTCCAGTGTTCCAACAATCAGCCATGTGTATACTGACATTCTCATTAAGTATGTACAAATGGCACTTCTGGATAGCAGAGATCACATCGTGTGATTTCGCTGGTTGAAACTCATTAAAACATTCTAATAATTAGTGTTTCATGACCTTATCTCTTTTTAAAGAATGAAAAACATACATTGCCTCTTTTTGTACTTGCTCCATTCAGTGATTAGTCAGCCAAAAATGTCTACTGTCTGCCAGTTATTAGATAAGAATTTGAAGATATTCTGCAGGATTTATTTGTGAAGCTGATTTTGCTTCATTTAATTTTATAGACATACCCTACTCCCGTTTAAACAGACTCAAAAGCCAAATATGTGATTATCTTAATGGGTAACTAATTATATATTAATTGAAATCTTATTTCTGCCAGTAGAAGCAAACTGTAATATATTTCCTTTTCTATCAAGAATATTATTTTCTAGCACTTATTACCATCAGAAGACATTATCTTTTTGTTTAATTCCTTTTTATTACACATTACTTCTGCTAGAAAGCTGAGCAGTCAGGCATGAACTAACTTAGGTAAAATTAGAACTGATCTATATTCCGGTTGAAAGTCATATGCTATTGAACCATGGTTGCTTTAGATCTTGGAAATTTCTATTATCTTAGATGCTGAAAAATCCCGAAACAAAGAATCAATTAAAATCATTTAGTGTTCATGAAAGCTGCGAGACTGACAGTTCTGCCAGACTAAGTCTTGCTTTTTTCCAAGGCGGGATGGTTATAACATGCAAAATGATGGTACAAACTTACACACAGCATCTGCTTATGTGTTTCAAGCCTCACCTCAAGGAGGAAGAGATCATGCTGTTTACATGCCATCCTGTCCATATCATACACTGAGAAATGCAGCTAATATTGCTGACAATTTTCATAATCCACTAAGAGATTCATTAACTAGAAGTGAGAAAATAGTTGGGTTTTTTTGGTTTCAGTGGCAAAAAAGGAGAAGGGTGTTAGGTTGTAATAGACAAAACCATTTTAGTTATTTTCATCGGTCATTTTTTTAACATCAGAAAAAATAAAAAAAAAGGTGTTCACTTTGAAACTGGTAATAAATGACAGAGAAATGAAGATCCACATTCATAATGTCCATTACTTCTGCACTACTTTTGTGATTAGCCAATTCACTCATGGAGAGACATAAGTTCAGATTTTCCTCTGCAAAAAGTGAGTGAGGTCCTGTGTCCAGGAAAGTTTTCCATTTCCTTCTGTGCCTCATGGAGTAAGTAGGTTGGAATTCAATTTCCCATAATTTTTCAGTGATTTTACTCTTTAGAGTCACTGACTGTAGTGCATGGCAGTAGTCTACAGAAGGAGACATGGGGCAACAAAACTCAGTGTTCTCTGCACTGTGGCACTGGCATTGACAGTATCTAGCAGGAGAAAATAACCTGAGAAAAGTACTCTGCAGCCAGAGTAAAATGCCAGATTTGGGCTCTGAGACTCAGGCTGGTCAAACTACAATGCTCTTGGCTAAATAAACCTGTCTATGTTGGCAGTATGTGTGAATGCAGCCCTTCATTTGCTCAGCTCTTATTACAAGTGAATTCAAATAAAATATTTCTGAATTACTGAGTCAGTTTATCTCTGGAGGACTGGAGTTTCACCATTTTCCTTTTGGCTGCTACTGCTAGGTTAAACTGTATAATTTTGGTATCTGTGAGAAGCATTTTTACACACACACACACACACACACACAACTTTTGGGAAAAACTCCCATGCTGCCATTCATCTATACCATTAATGCAATACAGTCTAAATTGTGGGGAAGAAGAAAATATGATAAATATTTTGAGTCATATGCCTTATATACTTCTGTTGTTTGAGATTTGTAGTCACAGAATGAAACCACAGACTTCCCAGCCTCCAATTCTGCTTGTCAAAAGAAGTATACAGAGACACTCTGAGTTCATGTACATAAGCACTGCAAGAAGAAGATATATTCACCTGAATGGAAAGTACCACTCTCCTCTGGAATTGTATCGTACTTCGAACATTTAGACTCAAATGCCAGAATTTAAAAATTAGCAGTATGAGTGAGTCAGGCCAGCATTTACTTCAGGAATATAAGTGATGTCAAATCATGGGCTCCATGCAGCAGAAATCAATGACTCTCTAGAGAGTGATATAGTTGCTCTTCTCAGAAAAATCCAGTATGTTTGGGGAAACTTATATCTGATACATTCATCGGTGCAGAAGTGCTCTGTTTCTTTGCAAATTTATGTCATCAAGGTATTTTTTTGTGCATTATATAATATCCATGCTGTTTAATGACAGAACATCTCTGAATAGCACGTTTGAAAATCTACTTATAAATATAACTCACATCTTCAGGTTTATATATTATGTTTGTGTATATAAAATTTGGCACTTATAACCTAGTCAAGGGTCTTGACACAAAGGCTTTAATAGCCTTTGTGTAAAATTTTTTATAAATATCTCTTACATGATTCCTACAATGGATATGAACTCGATTCATACACCTAATTTTCACAAACATCATTTAGATATCTTTTCTAACAAATTAACCTTTGAAATGGCATGCTAAAAGTACAGGTAATAATTTTATTTATTTTAGTCCAATAGTTGTAAAAACTCAGTTTGCAGGAAAATTCTAGATATTTTATGTAGGTAAGTCATTTAGCAGTGATCTGAGCAGAAGCAGCAAATGATATTTTACATCCTAACTTTGTGCTCTTCCAGTTGTTTCTAACTCTTCATTTTTTAACTTGAAAACCTTTCTTAAAACTTGAATTTCTGGAAGGATGTGAATAGGTAAGGTCATGGCTTTTATGATGATTGTAACTTCTTAAAGAGCTCCAGCTATATTCTCAAATCATGCTTGGCTTTTCAAGTCTTTTCACATCGCCAAAATCACGTCAAGGGAATTTTTCTGGGAGCAGATACAGACAGCTGTGCATAAACTTTACTTGTGGTCTGACCCAGCTCAGGAGGAGAATCTGTATGGAGTGTCCATAGGGAGCCCAGGTTATGTAGTTGGCAACTTGCCCTCTGTCTTGAGAGTTTTTGAATTCCATTTCTGGCACAAAACCTTGCATAACCACTGTCATCAGATGGAAACAACATAAACAAAATCTTGTCCTGTCCCTCAGTGCTGTGAGAACCAGATTTCTTGGTTGCTCAGTATTCTTATGCAAAAAGCCTGTAAGTACATATCTTGTTATAGTTCAGTTGCCCGAACTAAACAACCGTCAAAATTTGTCTTAGGATTTTTTACAAAGGTAGGAAATATTGTGGTGTTTGTGTTGTTCATTATTTAAATATCAAACTATGTTTATATTCTCTAAATGAGAGATGCTGTGAAGACAGGATGATGTGTGTGGTGTTACTGAAACTGTATTGTTCCCTTCCCACTTTCCCTCCCTCTTATACACAAGTATTGGAGCTGGTGCCAGTTTTGTAATTTCAAAAGTTTCAAAATTGGAAGTAATTTGTATTTCTCAGAATGTTAAAAAGTATTGAAAAAGCACACACTGGAGAGCCAAAAAGTCTTATTGAAGATGGGAGGTAGAACATAATATGAGACTTGGAAACAACCTGTAGAAATCATCCCTTTCCAGGTGGGAGTGGACAGATTTCCAGTACTTTTTGAGTGGGGGACTTTGACAGTGTGTCACCTCAACAATTCAGAGTACCTTGTGCTGTCGTTTGGGAGGTGACACGAGTTAACACTATTAGCAGAGCCTCAAAGTGACTAAGGCATTGTGGTAATGGATATAGATCCCAGCTGCAGTCAGGATCAAATGGAAGATAAATGGGCTTCTGTTATGCTTAGCCCATTTTCCAGGAAGCACACTCCACTCAAGTTTGACATGCGCTTTGATGAGAGGGAGGTTTTGTTTCTTCTTCACAATATGCTGGTACATACCATATGTCTGCCTCAGACTCCCGGGGAGAAGAAAAGATCCAATACAGTGCTTCCAGGCAGACTGGACCTGGTGTCCCAAGGGGGCTTTACAATGTACTAGCTTTGTTCCTTCTGAAGGACTAATAACAATGTACTGTCTTTTATAAAAATGTTTTTGTGGGCTCATACAAATAGACAAATGCAATGTTAACATTTAATAACTTGTAGAAAAAAACCTATTACTTCTTAGGAGCAGAGCTGACTTGTTAATTTTATATGTAAAGTTGAGCAAATGATCAAAATAGTCCCCTCTTTATCCTTACTGAGAAACTGATAAATAAAATAAATAAAAGATTCTTTTGGAACAAGAATTCTGCTTTGCCGTTTTACATTCTCTACCCATAAGAACCCTGTTCCATATTTAAATTTAGGTTTCTGAGTAATAGGCAACCTTTTCAACAAAGAGTATAAGTCAGCAAATCAGGCTTTGATTTTCCCACTTCAACATCTGTATAATTTAAAGATTAATAAAATCATCTATCCCAAGACTTTTAACTTTAAGAAAAGGTTTCCTAGTTTGAAAGGAAAACAAAACATTTCTAGAAATATTACAAAATTTCTATCTATCTGCTCCAAAGCATAAACAGATTCTCCACAGGCTGGCTGATAAAAAGAAGGTGCCTCTTGCCTGCCATACAAATGGAAAGTTCAGTTCATAAAGCTGTTATGCATAATTTACATGGATGTTCCATAAAATCTGCTTGGGAGTAACATAGAGGAAAAATTTATTAACTGCTTTTAATATTCATTAAGCGTTTTTTCCCTCTGAGCATGTGTTGCAATTTCAACAGTACATTTCTAAAACTGCATAAACCCAAGCACAGCAGCTAGATGAGGATTGTGTATCACTGCAGAAGGGCAGTAAAGGAATATTGCCCCCAGGTCAGCTCAGCTCCTGGCTTTGGGCTTATGTGTGGCAGAGAGGATAAGGCAGCTGCAGCCAGCTCACTCTGCATCCACCCTGGTGTATGGGAAAGGGGAGCATTCCCTTGCTGCTGCTTTTAAGGAAAGAAATGTGATCACTTGCTCCTACAGGTCGAAGGAGCTCCTTCCTACCTTTCCAGAAGGAACCATTTCAAGACAGCGGTGCTAGAAAAGTTTTGTAAAAGGTGTGTTTTAATCCAATGACCCCCAAAATATCACCCCTTCTTCTTTATTTCCCTTTACAGAATATGTGGCTTGGTTTAGAATAATGAAATAGCCCACCCAGACATGGGGCATATGCTGACCTAAGGGAGTTTATAAACTTGGCATTTAGAGGAGAGTTTATTTTTAATCCCTAGTCTCTGAACAAATGGGAAATACACACCTTGTAACCTATATTCATCATGTAAACAGAAATACTGAAAATTATTATAACTCTTTCTTTTGTAGTTTCATTCATATGATTGGTGTCATTGTTTTCAGTTCCTGAAATTAAGAACAAATCACACCTTGAGGATGAGAAATCAGAAAGTGGGAAGACTGTTCTAAAGACCTTTAACAAGATAAAAAAGGAATATTGCTGCAAAACTAGCAGTACTTCTAAAAGATTAGATGGTTGCAAGAACAACTTCAGATTCAATTTCTGTGACTGCTGAAAGCTTCTTGGATAAACTTAGGCATGCCACTTAATCTTTTTGTGCCTTAGTTCCCAATCTGCAATACGAAGATAACATTTCTTTCTTTCCTTCAGACTTTACCTTTTTGAAAGCTCATGGAAGCTCTGGGCATCTCTGTGGCTGGCTATTAACTGGTGATAAATTTATATGCAGTGATGTTGAGAAGAACAGGAAGAAAAGGTGGGTTAGATTTAGAACTGCAAAGACATAAAAATTTTTGCTTTGGGAACACATAAAAATATTTTTATTTCTGAATCAGGACATAAAGTTTAAAACTGAAATACTTTTATAGATAAACTGCCATAGGTTGAATCATTTTGGCATTATGGAAATAAATAATTTCAATGATTTTTAAGATTTGATGTCCCCTTCCTGGCTTGCAAGGCCTTATTGTGCATCCAATGATGCTTTGGTGGTCCCATGATTCCCAGTAGGCGCTACCTCTCCTACTTACTCAGCAGAGAAACAATTTTGCATCACAGGATTTGCCCTCCATTGATGGAGTCCATCCCACAAGGCAGAATGGAGGGAACCTGAATTAGAGTTGTCGTTGTGCAATGCGAGTGTCAGAGGGTACCACATGGACAAAAGGAAGGCAGAAGAACTGATAAAAGACAATGTCTGGCAGCTCCTTCAGTGAATACTGCTCTGCCCTAAGCACTGACGGAATAAAGCAGGGTGATGTAGGAGTTTGCAACTGTGCAAACAAAGACTGAAACATAGTGCTTGTAGTCAAGGTGTCCAAATTAAGGACTTGAGGAAAAGTGTTTACTACATTAGCATTTTCCACATAATCTTTATTTTTTATGTCAGTTCTTGCTGACTTTAGAGAGAAGAAAATATTACAAGGATTTATTTTTTTTAATCCTTTCCTAGCAAAAGCTAACTTATTTCTACCAAATTACTTAAGGGATTCCTCCTTCAAGGACTGTATTCTTTAAATTCTTGTTTAACCTCTTAGCAAATTTTAAAATGTAATTACGTTTATACTAATACCTAAAGATATTTAAAAATAATTAATTCACAATCCATCATCTTCTGAGACTAGTGAGACCTTTTCCTTGATCCCATTGAGCTCATATAGCTATTACTTCTGCAAGTGCTACTATTATTTACTGTTTACAGTTTCTTTTCTAATTGTGTGCTTTTAAGATAAAATGAACTGAATGAAATATGAAATCACTCTACATCATCCTGACTCAAAGACACCAGTTTATAAAGTAAGAAAAATAATGAGATTTGTGAAACAATTATGAGAACTTGCAATATTATACAGAATATCTATCTACATGGTATTACTTGGCTTGTAGTAGTTATCCCTAACTTTAGGACAAGAAGCTAGCTTTTAGATCTTTGCATGATTTGAATGGAGGCTTAATCTGATTTGGAAAATGAATTTATTGATAATCACACTTGTGAATGGTGCAGTTCTGTATCTCTGATACATCAGTTTGCAAAGTTCTAGAGATTTCAGAGGGAGGTCTATTTTATCCTCAATATAGAATATACTATCTATGAAAATTTCAAATTGAAGCAAATATGGTGAGATTTTGATGCCATCTTTAGTTTCAGTCATACACAGTTTAATTCTTCAGATAGCCCGAAACCTGCTGGTCTTCATTTGCTGAAAAACTGGTTGCTTGTTGTACTTTTGTCTGAGTCAAACCTCTCTAAACAGAAAGTGAGGGCTTAGTGATTTGTTCAGTTTCTTAGAAGCTCCCAGCAGCAACATGTCTAATGAATTCCTCTTTCCAGCAAATGTGCACAACTGCTTTCCTTCTGGGGCGTAGGTAGGAGATCCTTTTCTTCTTTATCTCTACTACCTAATCTTGTCTGGTAATAGAAGTGACCTTCACTTCCAGCTGGAAAGTGAGGTGCCAAGGAATGAGAAGCATGCATGACTGTAGGTGCTTATTAAAAGTGTACCAACCTTTTAGAGGCCTTCCTCAAGCTGAACTTGATGTGCTTCAGCCAAGTGCTGAAAGCTCAATGCCTTCAATTCAAAACAATAAGCAGGGTCATTTTGAGCTTACAGGAAATTTGGGTTGTTTGGAATTTTTAGCTGAATATAAGACTGGAAAGTTCAGAACAGGTCCAGTTCTAACAGGCTTCTAAAAATACAAGGAACCATATTTACTAAGTCAGTCTCCTGGGAAGGTGGGGCGAGAATAGAAGTCCTTTATGTTGATCACCCATTTTTTTTGTTCCCAGTCATGCTAGAGACAAAGAATTGCAAGTAGTCCCATAATTACTTATTTCTGGACATAACAAGAGCCAGAAAAAATAGTAGTAATGAGAAAGAACCTTTTAGAATGCTTTCAAAATATGCTGTGCAGATGTCTTGATGTTAAAACAGCACTGTTCCAACAACTGTGCTCAGGAACAGTGCCTCAGTCATACTCTCAGGTCTTAATTCCTTGCCAGCTTCTTCCTTGAACCCAGAGAGCTGGAATTTAAAGTTGTTCTATATTGGATGACATGCACTTCCTCTTTTGAAGGAATGCAGATCCCCTGTCACGATCTATCACTTTATTGTAGAAGAAATTTGAGTCTTAACATGAGTCACACTTTCCTATCCTACTAAACAGAAAATGCCAACAACTATTTTCTTGTTCAACTTTTTCACAGCAGCTAGGGAAAAAGAATACAAACCAAGCTAATGGCGTACTTCAGCTTGCCTTTGAACAGCAGGTATAATTTATTTAATCCTTCTTGGAGTCCCAGGTGTGTGACACTATCTGGGTTCTGGGAGGAAACTGTTTCTTCCCAGTCTCACGGTGTTTTTGAAAATATCTGTGGCAAACTGCTGCAATTTCAGCTGTGAAACTCTATGAGAGCAGATGACAGGGATCATAGAACTTTTTTCAGGTTGGAAAGAACCTTGAAAGATGAACTGATCTAACCTTTTGGGGGAAGGGGAGACTAGGTGACATTATTAGGCACTGTGAACAAATAAAACTCAAAAACTTCCAGAAACAGAGTCTCTACCACATCCCTAGAAAAGTTGCTCCAGTGAGTGATTATTCCTACAAACTGTAAAAAATGTCTTTCTTACGTGAAGATGAAACTTCTCTCAGTGAAATTTGTACCCATTGTCCCTTCTCCATCCAATCCTCTGTCCTCTTTCTAGATGCCCTCTAAGTATTGGAATACTGTGAGGTGCCCTCTGAACCTTCTCTTAGGAAGAAAAGACCTAACTCCTTCAGTCTTTCTCATAGGGCAGGTTCTCTAACATTTTGGTCATCAGATCTCAGTTAAAAAAATAGATAAGGCAAGCCTGAAATGTTTGCCCCCTTGCTGCATAATAATAAAATAACATGAGCCCAAATTAGAAGTATATGGAAAAGAATACACAAAAGATCCAGAGAAGAGCTTTAATTCAATACAATTGCATTAAATATAAAACATAAACATCAAAAGATCCACGGGTTTGCCCCTTATATTTTATTTAGCTACAAATTGTCAACGCTTGGACCATCACCAGGTTAAAGTAGCAAACTCAATGCATACAGCAAACATTTCACCAAGTCCCATGGTTGATAGGAGAATAAAATCTTATTTGCCTGACTAATGATCATTTTATGAGGTCAGGTGGGTACATCAAGGGAGCTGCTGCCATTTCACCCCTCTAGGCCATCCAGCTTTCCTGCTTTGACAAGGACATGTTACTAACCAAGCAAAGTGAGGAAGGGAGTGGTTAGGAGAAGGAACCATCTGGAATTTCTGTAGGGCAACTTCACAATAATCCTATGACTGGATTTCCTCTGGTGTGTTTAATGGTTCTGTTTTGGAATTGCTTTCTATTGAAAAAAAACCCCATCACTTCAGCTAGTGTAATCCCATTAGTCTGAGATGTTTCTGAGGCTGGAGCTGTCAGAAATATGCTTCAAGTGTGTTTCAGCTCGAGAGGCAGCTGGAACACATGAACAAATGCGTCTGAATATGGAGGTACCCTCTGATTTCGATTTAAAATGATATACTGCTCCACTAAAAGACTCATTCAGAGGCATCCTGAGCTTTCGGTTTGGAAACCGTAGCCCTGAAACTGGGTGAGCAATCCATAGCAGACTTCAGTGAACACTGCATCCAAGAAAAAATATCAGGAGATAAGTACATATGGCAGCTCCCAAGAACATGTCAGACAGGCAGATGCTGTGTGAAAGGAAGATAGATTCTTCAGCTTGGCAGCTGGGGATTGTGGTTGTTCATCAGATGGAGAAGCATGAGGAAGAAGTATAAGAAACATTATGTGATCTTACCTCTTATGCACCCGTTTTGCAAAAGCTCCAGAGAGACACCCCCCTGCAAACACATTTAATAGTGTCCAAAGCTAGGGAACTAAATGCGTCTCTAAGAGACTAAATCTATAGTCTAATTTTCCAAAGTCACCCAAAACCTCAGCTGGATGTCTGTATTTATCTACTCCCCCCCC
>VZRR01004098.1:393818-407354 GCA_013398015.1 Oreocharis arfaki | reverse complement strand
CGCCAATCTGTTTCTGAGTACTCAGCACCTCTCTGTGCAGAAAGGCCTAGGGATATGTGTGTTCTGCGGGGTTGTCTGTTGGCAAAATATTAATTCAGGAAACACCACAATTATTTGACACAGTAATAAGCATGGGAAATGAAGACAGGATGAAAATGTGATCAATCTAGTCATGAACTGGATGGTAGCCATCGGAGTTAATCATAGTGTGGGGAGCTGGGAAGGAGGAGGCAATGCCTGTGATTGTAAGTGGTAAGGAAAGAGGAGGAATGTTTTAAAGTTGTGATGAATTAATTCACGGAACTCACTGATACAAACAATTATCTGTGTAGAAAGTATAAGGTAAACAGTGCCAACACTCCTTGGCAAAAGCTGAACCGTAGATAAGGTCTGTGGGGACACTTCCACCCTGATGTAGTTCTGAGCTTTGTGTGTATTGTGGGACATTTTGAGCCTCAGTCAACAAACCAATGAATATCACCTGAGGACACCAGTTTCATGATGCTTGTGATCTCCTTATACCTTTCATTCCAGTAGAAATCTATACTCTCTGGGGCTTATATTTCTGTTTAGTATTTTGAATATTATTTTTCTTTCATCCCTCTATCTGCATCCCAGACACAAAGCCAGGTTCATTTCCGCAGAGGAGGAACAAACCTAAAGGTGTTTACTAGCTCTCTTTGCTGGCTTCTGCTAGGTTTTTCCAGGCACAAAGCAGAAATATCCTATGCAAACCTTCTGCTGAGGCAGTCTTTAGGGTCTGTGAACCTCTTACATAAACTTCAGCAGTGTTTGGTAGCAATGTATGCCCCGACAGTGAAGGCACTACCTTCTCACACTGGCTCCTCAGGCCTCCTCCCTTTCCATCAGCCAGTCTTTGTGCTTTCAGGCTTACCAGCAAAAAATTTAGCAGTTAGTCATCTAGTGTAAGTTGTCTCTGCCCATTGCAGAAGTGTTAGAACTAGATAGTTTTTAAGGTCCCTTTCCACCCAAGCCACTCTGTAATAATTTTATGATCTTCACTTCCTGAAGTCAGTTAAAGAAAAATCATATACACTTATTTTCCTAGTTATTAGATGTGTTGTGCAGCTAAAGTGTTCCATGCTCACTTAAAATATGGTGCACTGCTGCTGAATGGGGGGCCAACCTTTCAAATGCTCTCTGTGCAAGGTGATCTTGTTAAAAATATTCTTTCTGTCCTTAAATTTATTTTGAAGAATAGCTTGAGGCTTTCAAACATCAATACTTCAGGAGCAACATGTGTGCTGGTTCGCAGTTAACCAGCCAGCTTTAAAGCAGTTGCAGGCTCAGCCTGAGATGAAAGTTTTTCAGTTCATCAGGTGGAACGCAATGATGTCTCAGCTAATAAACATGTTACTCTGTTTCACATAATTAGAATGAACAGGGACTGCAGAGGCCACTGGCTTCACCAAGATATTCCCTCCATCAGGGAGCAGTTTCCAATTTTTACAGGTTTTGTGAAAAATCAAGAATCTTTGCATGGTCCCAGGGACATTTGCTTGTGCAAATGGACCTTATTCATTCAAAAGTAATGGCATGAGCTATTAGAAACTAGTCCCCAGTACTGAACCATTCTTGATAGAGAAAAATGCTTTTCTTGAAGCCATTCTGTAGCTCAAGCAGTTTTTGACTGAAAGAGGTGATAGGGCCTGATTTACGCAAAAGCTGAGTAGGGTTAGTAACCCCCAGGTTCAGTGTCACAAGGACATGACTCACCACAGGCTGAGCTAGGATCTCACAGCAAATGTTTCCGTTAAAAAACAAGCCTCAAGTGTAACTGATTCAAGAAAAAAAGCATCCTGCACTGGTGTTTTAGGAACTGCACTTGCTAATTAGCAATAGGTCTGTCATTACAGAACTTTATAGCCTGTCTTTAACTAAACTAATGTTCAAAAAGGATTTGAGCTTGTATTTTAAAACCTATAGATAATCTTATGCTTCCTGCACCTCTAGTGCTGGAAGACAGATCTTTTAAACAATGAAATACAACTTAATATATCCTTGTGATGCTGCTGATGGAGGACAATGTACAGACATAACATGACAGATTAAGAAGATAGCAGTGGTGTTTCTCCAATCCTTCTTTCCCTTCTTTAACCATGCTGCTTCCAGTTATGATCCTGCTTAAGTCAGGATTTCTTCTGCTTTGGCCATGACTTTCTTCAGTGTGAATGTGGATCACATTGTGCTTGATTGTGTCTAGAAAAGCAGTATGTATTTAGGATTTTATTCTTTACTGTAATACATGAAGATCATGGTGCCCTTTCTCTGCAGAAATCAATAGGATTGCTGTGAAAAGAACATTTATTTTTACCCTGTCTTAGGAAAAAAAACCTATAAAAATGTTAAGGATGGCTCTAGACAAGTAATTAATAGACAAGTAATTCTCAGAAGAGATATCAGTGGCCTCAACCCACGAAGAACATTTACTGTAAAACAGCGAAAACCTCTTCAAACTTCTGGGAGTGAACAAATGCCCATTACACAGTCCATTTCAGTAGAAGAGAGGATTATTTGATTGAACATGATGGTGAAGACCAAAGCAAAAGATTCCTTAAAAGTGTTTATTGTTTCCTATCAAGCCCTCTGATCCTTTGCATCCAAATTATTCAAGTTCCAGTTTTAGATGTTTCAAGACAGACTCTGATCTTAGTCACATTGCTGTAAGTAGGATGTAACTAGAATATCCTTCCCCTGTAACATCTGTGTTATTAAAATCTGACTTCTTCACAAAGATTGCATTCAGAAAACTGGCAAATGCAAGTGTGATTTCATCCACTATGAATTTTTCTTTGCTGACAGCTTTGTCCCTCACACACTTCATCCTGTAAACAGGGACACTGTGCAGTAACAGGCATGACTTCTCTTTTGGACACCTCCCCAAGCAGCCTGACATATCCTCTCAGCAAACTGTGACAGCAAACAGGAGCCTCCTTCAGATATTGTCTGTGATGTGATTAAATGTCTGACAGTTTCTTTTGATCTTGGCACTGGTGGACTTAATCACGGATATCCCACCTTGTGTGGCCAAAGAATTAGTACTGATGTGTCTCTAATAGAGCAGTTAGATATTTGGTTCAAATTTATTGGCTTATAATGAATAGATTTGCTTTAGTTCTTGAGGATTTAGAGGATTTTCCTTTTGCTTTATTCCCTGATATTACATTTCTCTTAGCCAGAGTGATATTTTATTCTACTGAAATGGTACACTTCAATTTAACAGCCAAAGTACCATTATTATGTCTTTGCATGCCAACAACTGATATAAAGTGCTTCTTAAAATTTTCTCCCTTTTTTTGTGTTATCTGGGTTTCTTCTGCATGACCTTGGTAGAAAGGAACTTACTCCCTGCCAGCAGAAAACAGGTTATTGCAATTGCCATGAAATACTATGGTAGTAAAGAAGGGTTAGGCAAATTTATTCTTTAAAAAGATGGAATTTTTGTTGTGGTTATGGAGAAGTAGTATAATTAGCTTTGTGCTACTATTGTGGTATAAATTTGTATCCATTTAACCAGAATTACTCTTAAATTTTAACCAGAAACAAACAAGATCACTATTTCGGCTGTCACTGAGAATTATAGGCTGACTTGCAGTACTGTACCTCAGGACTGCCTACACAAAAAGGATTTAAGTGTTAAGGCTGTTGGCAGTGTTTGTGGTACCTAAATTAGGTAGTGCTGTGTGTGCTGCATGGATACTACTACACTGTGGGTTGCCAGCATGACCTCTGGCACTGCTTTATGGAAACTCAGCCAGGAAGGCCTCCTCTGATAACAATCGTTGCCTGGGGGCTTTAAAGGGCATGAGCAGGTTTATGGGTGGGGCTAGGGGCTGGAAGTAAGCTGGACTACAGTTCTCCAGTGGTGTGAAGACTGAAGGACTTACAGGCTGCTGTGGAAGGGAGAGGTTTGGTATCTAGGGAAGGTTCATATCAAAGGCACATGTCAAGTGTCCCCACCCTAAATACAGCCAAGTCCTTTTGTTGATGTAGCCAAATACTTCCATGTCAAGCTGTATCATCAAAAGCTCTCAAGAGGAAAATGAGAGAGTCACAACCTCTTCCATGCTGATCCAGGACATGATCTTCTATCCATGCCCTAAGACTACCCCTATTGATATTAAACTTTACTCTCCACTATTCAATTGACCCCTTTAAAATTAGACTGGCAAAAATCCTGGTATAGCCCAGAGCAGAACCTGGCCCTCTGTTGCTGGAAAAATAAAAAAGGAGATATCTCTTAGCAAAGAGATAATGAGAAGATATTGCTGTGTTGGTTTTCAGTGGCTCAGCATAGTTCTGTCATCTCATTGAACGTATGGGGGAAAAGTGGCGTGACGTAGGAGAGGCAGGGTCTGATTGATGTTCCACTGTTGCAGAGCCATGTTTAGGCTCCAGATGTTACAAATGTTAGAATCTCTAACCGGGGGAATATATATAGATTGTTTGGTCTGGTAGGTGTTTTTAGTAGGAGTTTACATTATTGCTTCTTCTTATTTTGTAGTGACAGTAGTGACTGTCACAGTCCTGGTGAATTCTTAGTCAGAAAATTTCCTTTCAGAATGGCACTTCAGGCTAAAATAAAATCCTTTTCCCAAACAGACCTTGCCTTTTTTTTTTTTTTCCTATCGGCAGAATAGATACAATGGGCTATTCAACTGAATTCTATTGACTCTGTAGATTCAAGTCTTAATGTTCCTTTTTTATCATCTCCTCCTTTTCATTTTAGTATTGTTCTGCTTTTCCTTTTTTGTACTGTGCACATCCTATTTTGTTCCACTGAAATAATTTGGTAAGAAGTCCTTCATCAGGATAATGCTGTCCATTCAGTCATAACAGGCAGAGTTTTGTTCTGTGAGCTTTGGCTAGCTAACACCCACACTCCTACACTTCCAGTGATTACTTCCAGTGCCAGCTGGGATACCTATTGGTGAATTCAGATTAACTGAACAAGACTGTTGTTGCTCCAATTAACCTACTCCACGTTTCAAAAGATTTCATTTTTTTTCATTAAGGAGACCAGAAGTGGAGGTAGAGACTTTCTTAGCCAAATTGTTCCATCCTTCTCCCCACAGGAGAAAAAAAAAGTCAATTTGGTGAAGAAAGAGCAATCATTACTGGACGTCTGTGGCTAATAACTGAGACACAGCAGAAATTTGAGGGCTGGATTCTTAGCAGCACACTGTGTGTTTTACTTGTATATACAAAGCTCCTTCCCAGTAGACTGTGAAAAGAAAAATTCTTCTAGCTTGTTCAGCTAAAATTTGCTGGTTTTCTACATGGTGAACAAATGTGTTAAAAAATTAATGTAACCATGAAGTTGCTGTGCTTAAATGCCAGCTTTCAAAATCAATGTACTTTGCTTTATAGAGGTGTTTTACTTGTGTAATTTACAAGGTAGGACTGCAACTGACCTCTGTGGGAATGCAGAGAAAGTAATGTTTCCGTGGGTTTCCCCCTTTCACCCTCTCTATAGGAAGAAATAAACAATTGCAGTCCTTGTCTTCTAGCTCAATGCTGACATACAAGCTCTGGAGAAACTTGGTCAGCAGCACGAGAGGTTAACACACCCAGAGGTTCACTTCAACCCATTATTGGTTATTTCTACTCGCACAGCTCGGTCAGCAGAAGGGAACATACGTCCACACCAGAACTGTCCTGGGAAGGAGAGTGCACACACACTCAACACCTCTGTGTAGATTCAGGGTCCTATTCGTGTGGCCTGGATAGAGCAGCTGCACGAATCTCTGTTCAGCCTCACAAGCTCTTCCTGAGGTCATTGTGAATGTTGGTGCTTGAGGCGGCATGGTGACAACCAACTGCATGTCTGGAAGCAAAATAAAACACAAGTCTCTGCATTTTATGGTAGAGTTACATTCTGGAACCACTGAGCCCCTTCTTTACTTTAAAATGTTGTTAATATTTCAGTTAAATGGTAACAAAAGTTTGCAGGGTTTCACAATGATGGTAGTGACAAAAATAGCTACTGATGTCACAGTAAGCTCTCAGCCTTTGTTGGATCTATATTGCCTTCCCTTTAGGGGAAAAGACATTGATCAGAAGCAATGTGAAATAAAAGCTTTATTTGCTAAAGAAGTATGTTGGTGTTAAGGGTTAATTCATACAGCTGGCCTGGAACAGACTATTACTGATTCAAAGGAAATGGTTGGTTTCAGTATCAGTTTTTGTTCTGATTACAAATAAAGTTAGAAAACCCCCAATCTTATGACTAATTTATCTTATTTTGGTGTCAGCTTATGTCTGTTTTGTTCTGGAACATTTTTGCTGCTTGAGTCATGTCCAGCTCCAGAAAACCTTCCTCCAAGGTCTTGCTGCTGGGGCAAAGACCTTGTGCATCCTGCTTCCCCTTAAACTCTCTCCCAGCAAAACTCATCTGCCTGTGGTTCATTGGCTTTTACCGAAACTGAGATGCCTCCATAAAACATTTCAGTCTTTTAGCTGAAACTGTTCCATTGAAACACTTCCAAACACCTCTATTTATTGACAAATGCGCTGTTTGTTTATTGGCACGCTGCTGCTTCATCTCTGACTATAGTCAAGGATTTAAACCACATCAACTGAAAGTGCTTTCGTTTGTATATCAGAAACCCCAACTTCACCAAAACCCTCCACCTAATACTTAGAGGCAAATAGCTTACGCCTTGTTCTTAACCAGTTAGAGCCTTGTACTCTGTAGCTGATGCTCCACAGATCTTCTCATTTAGACACAGCTCATATATGAGGTCAATGTCCAAAGCCCTCTATTTTTAGTGCCAGCTACTTAAATACAGGACCTAGATTGACAGATTGGACCGAAACAACAACAACAAAGCTACACTATACTATTAATTATATAATTTGTAGCTGTTTTTAAAACGCAGCATTGTGATTGTCAAGCAGGTGCAAAAAGGCAATTTCTGTCTTCTTTTCTGTAGCGTAGGGCAGGAGTTCCAACATATGTTTCAGAAGCTGGAATTCCCCAGATTCAAGTCTCTTGTCCATATGATTCAAAGCAGTGAGGTGATATTCACGTTTTTGGATTCCAGCTGACAGCTTCAGCTGTTACTGGACAGCTTTGAGAAAAGTAGATGATCACTGGTCAATTTCTTTTCTGAGACACTGTTGCCGTGAAAAGCTATTCAGTGTTAGAATGAGAGGAGGGAAAATGACTTCACAGACAGGTGGGTGAGGTAAATGAGACCTTCTCTTGAAGCTTCTATTAACGAATGAATTTGTGCATTGAGATGATATCGCAACTCTTTTTTTTTTTTAATTTTTTTTTTTAGGATATAAGGACACAGTTTTTGGATGATCCTTGAAGCAAATACACTGCCGGCATTATCACATTAATATGATAGTCTCAGATATTCTACTGACTCACCTTGAGGGTCTAAGTGCACACTGAGGTTATATTCTCCATCTTTCACCCACTGTATTCACTTATAATCTCTCCCTTCAGGCATACCCTCATTTCAAGACACCTTCTCTGTCATAATCACAAAAAACTCTTCATACCAGAAATGAAGTCTTCTGTGATCGAGCATTGTGTCTCTGACATATCTGTGCACTGCAATACAATAAATGATTATAAAGTCTGTATGCATTATGCATATGGAGGAAAAAGACCATTTATGCCATTTTTTGGAACAAAGCATGCCTGCTACAAAAACGGAGAAAACATGGCTTGAGACACCACACTGCAAAGTGAATTGTGAGAGCAAAGGATTTCAATGCAGTCAGAGATCTTACAGCTTTCCAAAGGGTTTATTTAACTTTCCTATCAGTGCAGTAGCCTGTGGTGATAGCATCAGTCAAAACATGATGCTTCTCCTTTTCCGCTACATCTCCCTGCCTTTCACGCCACCTCCCCTGCTCTGGTCCAAATGGCTCAGGGAAGCAGCATCAATGAACGTGGTCAATGAAGTACTAAAAGGCTCTTTCCCTGCACCATAATACTAAAACCTCAGGGATGTGAGGAAAGGGAAGTCGGCTGCTGTGGTCAGTGATACGGACTGGGGGTCCCTGCTGGCCTGTGCCTGTGCTCTGCTGTCAGCCCATCTCTGCCCTGTGCCCTGGAGAGAGCGCTGGGCTGAACCAGCAGGGCCATCCATCATTAACAAGTGGGGTGTAATGACTTGCTGTGCCTCTCACAAAGGCGGGGAGAGAGGGAAGAGGCAGTTTAAATTTCACCAAAGCTGGGGGGGTGTCAGGAGAGGTTTAATCAGACAGCAGACTCTCCTGATTGCGTATTCTAGTGTCAGCTCCCAGGCACAGACATCACAGCCCAGATATTCTGGGCTCTCCCTGAGGTTAGTCTAGAGTCAGTCAAAATATAAAAAATGAATATGGAAAGCAGTAATCTCTTCCTTGCCGGATCAGAAGAATTTAAATTGAATGCCCTGCTTGACAGTTCTTTCAGCATGGTCTTGTGTTCTGAGAAGTCATTTATTTCTGTATTTTGCTCCTGTAAATACGTAATTAATGCTGCTGCTGTGTTTAGGATTCAGCAGGGTGTGTGGATCTCTGTGATAGGAAGTTAACAAAAGCACGAGGGCTAAATCCTGATTTCAAGTAGGTAGCAACACAGGGACTCAACACAAAGCAGAGTGTTTTTGGAAACCGAAACCACAGGAGACATAATCTTAAATGAAATGTTAGACTTTGTCTGAAATGAAATGTTAGTGTCTGTGTGAAGCAGACTGTCTCCATTGAGGCATGAATCAGTTCCCTCATGGAAAATCATTCACTGACATCTTTAAGGGACTGGGCTTTAAAATTTCTATCCCTTTATAACTGAAAGTACCATTCTACAGAGTATTCACAGAGGTCTGGTAAGAAATTAAGCCACAATTGTATTTACACTTATTATAAAATTAAAATTATGTTGTTGCCTATATCTACTTGGTGTCACTCTATATCACTTGCTGCAGGAATCCCACTGCAGTGAAATGAGAGTCACATTGAGTTTGGTCTCAATATGTGTAGCAAGAAGGTTACTGAGCTAGATAATTCCAGAGATAACTTTTCCCACAGTTGCACTACTTCCTGAGATCTGCTCTCTTCCAAAGTGGTGTGTCAGAAAGAAATGTGACTTTTTTTCCCCAGCTATATGACAGCCTGAGATAATTTTATTTATTTCTGGGAGAGTCCATGTGTTACACTTCACCGCGTAAGCAGAGTGCTGACACTGGGACAACCTCGTGGTATTTCCAAACTTTATGGACTTGAAAATAACACAGTGCACAGGAATGCATTTACAGAGATAGTATGTTGTCCACTTGGAGGTACTTAAATGCAGGCACAGGGAACATCTGCAAAATGTAGTTGTAATATTGCAATACCTTACTGAACAGCTGTGGCAGAATAAAATTGCAGAATTTATAGGCTTTATTTTGGCAACGCGATATATGATTTTTATTGAGCCTTGGATATACTCAACACAGAATACTCCCATGAATGGAAGTTGCATACAAACACTTAGGAATAAAATAAATATGTTATAATGCCTTTACCTGTATGTAAGAGTGGATACAGTCAGCATAATCAGAGGCTGCAGGGTTCTGCAAAAATGCAGTTGTGGCCTTTCTTTTGTTTTGTGCTATGTCTTGATGGTGCATTCTCTGCACTAAAGAACAGATGCAGCGAAAATATACATTCATATCTTATCTGTGTTATTTTTCAGAAAATGCCCTGCAAAACTGGGCAACATGGTGCAGTGAACCTAATCAAAACCGTGTGGATGATGATTGATGGTACGAGACTTCAGAGGAAATACCATTGTTCAATAAGAGTTCTTGCAGCTGAATGTTGCATACAATAGTTAGCTAGTAACTTCCAGGTGAAAATCTTTCTTTGTTGGGAAAGGCTGTTAGGTGGAAACTGCTAGGAATACTAAGCACTGGCTTAGCTAGCCTTGGAATTAAATGTTATGATCCAAACATTTTGCAATCAGAAATTGCTGCTCTTAACTTCCCAGTCTGCAATTTGAAACATCCCATAAAAATGTCCCATATTTACTCTTACTCTAGATTCTAGTCATTGGTTGCCAAATTATACCCTTCCAAAATGTTATTAATCTTTCAGGCTTCTCGCAAAGGAAGACTTAGGATGGACTAAACTAAAGCTGACAAAATGTTGGAGGATGCTTTCATTATCAGGTGTCTGGCAAACAAAATTGGGGATGAAAATCAGTATTGATACAGTCAGAGTTAGGTGCATGGGAAGAAAACGCTGTAGTTCTGCGTACTTAATGATTGGCTTTTTCCAGCTGGAAGAAGGAATAAGTAGTTACTGTGGACAGCTTTGTGCAATGCCAGCTCCATGCCCGGTGCCAGCCAGAGAGGTTACAGAAAGGTGGAAACAGCTAGGGAAGGAAAAAAGAACCAAACCAAATAGTTTCGTATCTTCATAAAAGTTGATACATGCTCTGTGCCCCAAAGTGTTGGCTCTGCAGTTTTCCTCTCACAGAGAATCAGCAATGGAATGGGGAAAAGTACAGGCAAAGGTGACTGGTGGCTTCTGTAAGGGGACAGAGAAATACACTAATATTTTTCAGTATGGAAAAAAATTATCAAGTGGAGAGATGACAACAAAAACCGACACTGTAAGCTGGAAATGATATTTACTGCTTTTCATAACAGAGCAACTAATAGAACCAAATTAAACAACAAGACTAAAAGTCTGAGACAAACGAGCACTTTTCTCTGTCAAATCTTCAAGACTGCATAAATGTACTGCCAGTGGACTAGGTACCATTACTGTAGCTTTTTTTTGTATTTGCTCTTATGCTTTTAGGAACTTTGGAATTACAATAAAGTTTCTGTATGATGCAATAAGACACTTAATCAATTCAGCACTTCAACTTGAAATTAAATTTACCCTGTGAAAACATGCTTTCCAAAATGAAGCTGAAGAAATGAAGTTGAAGTAGCCTTTAACCAATTTCAAAGCAGCTCAGTCTGAATATGTTGCTGTAGTGCTCCCTTGGAGTCTTAAACTGTGTTCACAGTGAATGCCCTGAAATTGCAAAAATTGATTCAGTTCAATTCACATGCTCAGAAAATTTATTCAGTCAAAACACATCTCCATGCTATTTCCTGTAATGAAGGGTTTGGATCTGAAATATAGTTGTTAAAGAATGAAATAAGTTTTCATTGAATTTTTGAACACAAACAAGAAAATTGCTCTTTTTTTGCTGTAAACACTTTATATTGTCTAGTTAATACATTGGATACACTTGCCCTACCTGGAAGAAATTCAGTGCTCTGTCTTGACCTTAAACTTTGCATGAGGTTTTATCAACACAGAAAAGTTGGTGTGCAGTGAGATTTGGGTTTCTTTATGAGTTTTATATCACTTCACCTTCCTATGTGACTCTTGATAGCAAGTATGAGGTATGTGCAAGGTTGCTACCCCATTGCAAAGTGGAAATGAAATGTTTTGCACTTAGGAGACAGGATTATATGCTTATGTATTGGCCTGTAAAGCAGTCTTGTGTAGACTCCAGATCTCCCCCTAACACTGAATTTCTTAGGTATTGCAGACCTTAAAGCAAGGAAAAGAGACACAAGAGGACTGTATATTAAATGAAAATAACTAAGAGAAAATACTGATTAGAGAACACATGAACTACTGCCCTTAAATCAGAGATAAAACTGTAGTCTTGACACTACATTATGAAGTGAAAAGGAAGTTAAGAAAGAACCAGGCAGTTCATAGTTTTTGTTCACCAAACAGCTTTTGTAAACATGGGTTATTATTTTCTGTTTAAGCCAAGCAGCTCTTTGGTTGCCCTGACAAACAATCGTAAGAGAAAGACTCTGAAATGGTCTTATAAGCCTGATTTATTCAGACAATAACCTCCTGTAAAAGAACTGTATTGTGCATTCCTTTATTCCACATTGTAGCCTGTGCTGAAAAGAGGATGGGGTAGAGTACTTAAATAATACATGTCAGGAAACAGAAATCTTTTTCCTGATGGAAGGAATGCAGATTTACACCTAGAGCTGCTGTCTGTAACACACTAAACGGGAAATACTAAGTTTCAGTGCTATTTTGGGTGAGAAAAAGACACTGGGTGAAACCCTGGCTTTGAAATCAGAACCCAGGATTCCTCTTCTGCTCCATTCTGCATATTAATCTACCACTAGGTTGCAGCTCCAGGATATCTCCTTCCTTTCTCTCTGGGTTCCTAAACCTTGAACTCCTTTTTGCTCCGTTACACAACTTTCATTAGAGTGGTGGAGAAACTACCATACAGCCGGGTATCAAACATTAGCTCTGGGGGGATAGAAGACGCCTATCAAAATTCCTTTAGCCTCTAGAAAGCTTGCATCCCAGCTTCCTCCCAATTTCCAGGCATGTATTTCAGGTACTGAGCTCTGTGCAAAATGTGTCTTCTTCTCACCATGCTTTAAAGCAAAGCCAACCCAAACAAAGTGAATTTCAACAGGTCTTTGGAGCTTTTAAGTTTGAGTTGTGGCCAACGCCCCAAGAAGAAGAAATCGTGTGATTTTCCAGAATTTTTATTTAAAATAAAGTCCTAGATGAAAAGAGAAGTGAACATTTTTTCATTTAGTTTTAAATTTCAGTATAAATAAGTAGGTATTTGCCAAAACCAGAGAGACACATAAATTATATGGGAGATACAGAAGTGATAAGGAAATATGAAATCCTTGCAATCATGCAGAAAATCTATACTTTAGTTGCCTGATATTGAATAAGCAGAAAATTAGTCAAGGAATGATTTTAAAGGTGAGTTATACTGAGGTATAAAACAATCCTCCTAAAAAAACTAGTGGAAGAACCTTCCTTTGGGAATTTTTAAAGGAATCGGGAGAAATGGTAGAAGTATAGTCTTAGCCACTGGCTTAAAAAGGTGGGCAGACTTGGTGACCTACTTAAAAGATAAGAAATGACAGGATGTGCATTATGGTTTTGCAATGACATGCCTTGGTGCCTTTAAAGGTAAGACAGAGTACACCAAGCTGTTAAACATTGTGGTGTGCCACCACTAGATTTTACAACCCTTAGATGCCCTCAAATCTTGTTTCTAAAATACTAATTTCCAAAGGTAAACTGTCAATTATTAGAAAGAAAAATATTCCCCACATAAAGCAATGACTTTTTTTTTTCTTTTTAATGCACTATAAGATCATATCAAGGGAAATTGTCTAGACAGGGTTTATTTTACTAATTCTCAATGACAATAAGAATTAACGAGTTAAAAAAAGTGTGGTGGAATGCAAACATTTAATATTTAAGGCTGAAGCTGAAGTGCATGTAGGAGGAAGGGCTGCTTGGGAGGGAGAACTTACAACCCCTTTAGGTCTTCCTGCTGCCTTTCTCCCTGATGTTGCTGCTCTCTGAACGCAGAAAGCATTGGGGAAATAGGATAGAGATGATGGGGCCATTTAGTGACTGACATCTTGCAAGCTTAAGAGACAGAATTTTCTTTAAGGGTTTCAGGAGTGGTTTTTTTTCCCATTTTCAAATGCCCCTCCCCTCCCCCCCCCC
>VZRR01004098.1:367805-393808 GCA_013398015.1 Oreocharis arfaki | reverse complement strand
CCCCCATCTTCCCACCCAGATGTCTGTCTGCTAGCTGCCTGAAACAGAATGCAGGTGAATGTCAGAGGTTCTCATCAAGACACTTGTGATATGAAAACACCTGTGCACCACTACTGCAAGCAAGGAGAGTGATAACATTTCCTAGTGGCATCTTCCCTGTGCTTGGGGACATGGTTCACTGATGCACATGGTACTGCCAGTTAATGTTTGGACCCTATGATCTTAGAGGTCTTTTCCAAGCTTAGCAATTCTATGATTCTATGATTCCAAGTACATTTCTAAGTGTTTTATCAACAATTATTTCCAGAAGTGAGCTTAGTCCTTGGCTTAGGAAAATAAAGTGAAAAGCTAACGATACCACTTGGTATAAATTAAATACTTATTTTTACTCCTTACCAGCTATGAGCAACTCCTTTGTTGACAGTTCACCATTTCCAGTGGTGGGTCCTGTGTCTCTGTGGTTCCCTCTGGGCTTTTTCTCTCCCTGAAACCAAATGAAATTTGAAGTACACACCACTTCAATTGCTTGCCAACTTGAAAGTCTTTGCCCCAAAGGCCAGCCTCACACAGGGGCACTTGTACACACAGACCTGACAAATCACCTGTGTTTCTGAAAGGTTTTGGGCTAATTACATTTTTGTTTACTTTGTTTCTTGGGTAGGTTTAATATCCCTGGGACACTTATGGCACCTTGTATTTTTTTTTAAGGATGACTTTCAAAACTTTGTTATACCTATTAATTGAAGTATTTTCATTCCTGACAAAACATTTGCAATGACAAGGAAATTTTTTCATTTTCTAAAAATATTGCTGCACTGAGAAGGGATAGGAACTATACTAGGATTTCTGCAGGATTTAATACTCTTTGTGCTGAACAGGCAACTATTCAAGTTCATTTTGCACTTTACGTGTGAGAAAGAGAAACTTGGAAGGTAGCTAATGTTTTTCAAAAGCAAAATTATTCAGATTCCATTTCCACCTTAATCTATCAAAGACTCAATTCAAAAAAACAACCCAAAACCCATACTGGCAATTTTTGTTTTAAAGTTTTTTAAATCCTCTATGAACCCATATGCTTCTTTATCTACGTAGTTGTGGCTGACAGAAGCAGATTCATGGAATATCTAAGTAGAGCATTGAAATTTCATCATTATTTGTTCAGCGTGCTGGTCAGTCATGCTGCATGTGTATTTCTTCCACACAAAGAGAAAGGGTGGTATATGCAGTCAATCCCCATCACATTCTGCTGATGTTAATTCTCCTGCATATTCCGTTTTCAATGTCAGCACAGTCTCCACTGTGTCGCTTGAAACCCAACTTTTTCTTAAAATCTGTGTTACATTTCCTCCTATGACCTCACCACACATCCACCTAAATACCTTATCCAAAATTTAATTCAGATTATAATCTGGTGACTTCATTATGAACTTGACTTCTCTTTCAACAGGTCTGTTGGATCCAGTGTTGGCAGAAGCTGTGTTTTCATCATCCAGTAGACTGGGTGGTGCTAATTTTAATTATTTCCTTCAGCACTGTTTTACTGCAAGCCTATACACATATCACACAAGTACAATAGCTGCCATTTCTCTTCAGCTGTCCTTAAAGCATATATTCCTCTCATTACCTAACCATTCCTCATCGTTAGGTAAACAATTATATTAACTTGTAGATTTAAGTGTCCTCTGAATGCCCCATGTAAGATATTTAGAAATACTGGATACCCTAATAAGCAAGATATTTTTGAAGTTGTTTGTGTGGGAATTCTCAGAATTAGGAGGCAAAGAACTACATTTCTCTCAACAAATATTAATTTGTAGAAAGGCTATAAACAGAGGTTACCCAAGAGAAGGGTCAGGAGGAAAATGCAGAGATTCCTTGTTGCAATATGGAGAAACCAAACGTGTCTTAGTACTCAATAACATGACTAGGATTTAGTAAACCTAAAAATCCATTAATATTCTGAAACAATTAGTTACAATCATATCTACTAAAGAAACCTGATAATGATTTTCCTTTATTAATTCTGGTAGTATAACTGCCTAATATATAATTATCAAATTATATATTCATATAAAAATACAAGGTTTTGGTAAAGGCTCCACTTTGGCATTTTGAATAATGAAGTTCTTCTCTTTGCAGGGCTTAGTCATTAGCACATTCCATTCAATTTTGGGGCAAAAGATGACCTTGTCTGAGCATGTCCAAAGCATATTAGTATTTCCAAAGCAGAAGTAGTCAAGCAATCGTTTGTAGAGAGAATTTTGAAACTACCTCTTGTTGGAAGTTATCTATAAGAAGTCCTGGAAGAGTACAAGAAGGAGCTGGACTTGCGTTTCAACTCACCCCAAAAACCAGGTTAGGGCATGAAAAGGAAGAGAAGCCACCAAATCTGGCCTTCTGTGAGATAAGGTAAGGACGCAGGATTTGCGTAGAATGATACTGACAAGTCCACAAGCACCCCATCAGCTTGCCAGCTGCACATTGCAGAGGAAGAGGAAAACTTGAACCTTTTCTAAGTAGTAGAGAGTATCTACAGGCTTCTATCTCTTTCTGGGGATTTTCAGTGGCATTTTTTGCATTAGATAATAAACTTTCTATTTTTCTTTCATCTTAATCGCACTTGCACTAAAGGTGATCTCAATATGACAAGAAAATTCATAGGCCTTTTATTTCTTGAAGAAGAAATTAGAAGTAGCAAAATGACCTGTCTCATGAAATGGACTGTATCATCTCATGTTGATCAGCTGTCAAATGATATTTCATGGAATATCTAAAGTATAACAGGATGTGCGTCTGTACAGAATGGTTTGGGAGTTTTCAATTCAGCTGTTTGCTGACTATAAATGTCTTGAGGACTAACATTATTTAGGAAATTTTCTTTTGCAGTACAACAGTGGTGAATGTGCCTCAAACATATGGAACCAAATGAAGTATGCAGCCAAATTAATCTAGGAAATCTAATGTCAGCTACAACACCAAGTCTTCCACGTATGGGAAAGAGATTTACACAAGGCAAAGGAGTATACCAGTTGCAGAGTAGATCACATCACGCACAAATCACCTTTGTGGGTCTCAGTTTCCACTTGCTATGGCAAGATTTCTTCAAGATATATAGGATGCCATGGAGACTGAGATAAAGCCCTTAATCCTTGCTTTGCTGGTGCTGACAGAATAGGTCTCCAGACATAACATGGGATGTTTACATGCAGGAAACGGGACTGAGGTGCACAAAGGGATAAAAGGTTGCATGCATGTAGAAGTCCAAGTTCTCCTTATAATAATGCAACAGGATATTAATTTGCTGAACTGGCTTTAATTCAACTCCAAAAATATGAGCTTTAGGGCATGCTTATCATGAAGCATATAACTTCACAAAAAAATACAAAACCAGTGAGTGGTTTTATGCCTGGAATAGAAGAAAGTTAGCTTAGAAAAGATTTATAGCCAAAAGATTAACTTCACAAATGTAAAGAAGTGTGAGCCTTTTATCTTCTATGCACTTATATTAAAATGCTGAGACAACCCTGAGAATCTTCTTGGACAGGGTTCCATTTCATTTTTCTTTTCTTCTACTTCTTGTTCCATATGCTTCTAGTGCCATATGTTTCTTCTGATATTATTACTGAACACGAACAATTTTTATGTTAGAGTTGTACCATCAACTTGTACTTGGCTGTGTTTGGATCATATAGGTCACAAATTACTGGTCCACATCTGTACAGCAGGAATGGTTCGGAGAGGTGTGTAAAGTAAAGTGTGGTGTCTCATGGACTGCTGTCAGTACGATCTGGTGCCAGTCCTGACTGGTGACCTCTGGAATTATTGTGCTGTTACTCTGAGGTCAGGAAGATGTCTCAGTTGCAGGGGGTGCTAACTGGCATGCACTAAATCAGGGAATGCAGGGATATTTTCCTTTACAGGTTTCACATCTAGAAGAGTTTCTCCCAGAAAAATTCCAGGCAGAGCTACCGTCCTTGCCCTCTTCCTCTGGGTGTCAGAAGGGTCCTGTGCTGCTGCCAGCCCTGGTAAGAAGACGGGGTGGTGTTACTGGCAGCCCCAGTAAGCGGCTCACCAAGCATTAACAATGCTCCATTGCACCAAGTGAGCCAAGCAGACCCAGACTGACTTCTCATGAAGCCAAGGGTATGTCTGTGTCCCAAGTGCCTAAGGGGACACTGCACTACTCTGTCACTCAGGGCTGTGCATAATTCAGGATAACTGAGCCCCCAGAGTCAGAATATCTGACTGGTTTCTGTCACCTACTTATTCACCTTAGAAATATTCTGAATTGCATTGTTGCATATTCTTGAAAAATATTCAAAAGTAGGCAACAAATACCAGATGCAGAACATTTATGTTTTAATGCAGCAGATTTGTGACTGTAAATTAAGGATAAGACATTAAAAAAAAAAAGGAAGACTTTCCATTGACTTTGTTGTTTTCATGACTTCTCTTACTCTCCTCCTTGTTAGTAAGATATTTGGATTACTCTCTCCAGAGACATAAATTGATTGCTAATGCTGAAAGACAAAATAAAGTAATTATGTTTTCGACACATGTTAACTTAGAGATGGTCTCTTAGGGGCTAACACATTACTTGCAATTTTACTTTAAAATGACTTTGTAATTGACTACTATTAATCTGCTTTATTTGTAGGTTATGTGTACGAAAGAGATGATACAAATATTTGTTTCTATTGATAAGCATTCAATTGCCAATAAAATTCAAATTCAAAACTGGTGAGTCTGCTTTTTAGACAGCACTCCAATTAATCCAGAAGGAGTTGATTCCCAAAGCATCCTCTGCAGTCATTAAATAATATCTCCTTACCGTGGAATTTACTGATCAGGGCAATTAATCTCTTAGAAACATCTGCTTTGACTCAGAGCACATACCTCTCATGTATAAGTTAGAGAAGCATTTCTCTGGCTTTACGTGATTAGGCCTCAGTTTAAAGTCAACAGAAAGTTACCCACTGATTTATAAGATTTTGGATTAGGTCTTTGGCTGCTGTGCTAGACAGCAGGGAAAACTATACCTCATCAGTCCTGTATTGTGTCTGGAATATGATCATGCAAACTGTACACAGGCCTCATACTGCTTCCTATGTTTTGATAATCCAGGGCAAGGGAAGGCTTAGCTGTGTTGTACAATGGGAAACAATGGATAAAACAAGTATATCAGGGTCTGCTGTGGATGATACAGAAATACTGCTGCAAGGAACCATGTTTCTGTGCTGGGCTGGCATGACTCAGGCTATTCTCTAACACTCTTTATTGTCAACATAAGCTTGCGCACAGATAAGACTTGGATCCAGCAGAGTGTTTTACTCAAAGCTCTGTGGGAAAGTAGGTATTGTAGTCCTGGGTCTGTTCCAGCCCTGGAAGCAGTAAACCTGTATTCACGGTGTTCTTCATGTATTAATAAACACCCTGCTGGCCATAAGGCTTTGTATCCCTGGCATGGATGATCAAAGAGCACATTACCTGCTCAGAGAAAAAGGAGAGGTTGCCAAACACAAATATGTATATGTAATGGACAGGCATGTTAACTTGGAGTTATATACGGAATTTTTAGACTATAAACTCTCTGGGATGCTTATTGACTTCTTCATTGTTAGCACAAAAAGAATGCTGGCAAAAAAAAAAAAAGGAAAATTGTGATTTCATCATATATTGAGAAAACCCTTTGTAATATCTTCAAGATTTTAATAGGCTTTTGCTTTACTTTTGTTACATATTGAAAACAGTTAGAATTTGGTGTTTGACAGTATCACTTTGAGTATTTTATTGCATTTCTGTAAGAAGACCTGAACCAAGATGTTGGAGAATAATGGGAAAAGAAAATAAACCAGACAGAAAAAAATGAGGAGTGTACATTATAGTTGATCATATTTGGGTCAGGTCAAGTTAGGCTGCAGGATGAACAGATCAAGAGCAGCCCTGCTGAGAAGGACTTGGGGCTGCTGGTGGATGAGAGGCTGGACATGACCCAGCAATGAGCATTCACAGCCCAGAAAGCCAAACATGTCCTGGGCTGTAGCCAAAGCAGCGTGGGCAGCAGGGCGAGGGAGGGGATTCTGCCCCCTGTTCTGCTCTCCTGAGGTCCCATCTAGAGCGTTGCAAACTGCTCTGGGGCCCCCAGCACAGGAAGGACCATGGACCTGTTGGGAGAAATCCAGAAGAGGGTCACCAACATGTTTAGAGGGATAGAGTACCTCTCCTATGAGGAAAGGCTGGGCAAATTAGGTTTGTTCAGCCTGGCCTTGGGGTGACCTTTTTGCTACCTCTCAGTACCTGAATGAAGGCTACAAGAAAGATGGAGAGGGACTTTTTACAAGAGCATGTAGTGACAAGAGAAGGAGGAACAGTTTCAAATTGAAAGTGAGTAGGTTTAGATAAGACCTTAGGAAGAAATTCTTTACTATGAGGGTAGTGAGGCACTGGAACCTATTGCCCAGAGAAGCTGTGGATTCCTGGCAGTATTCGAGGCCAGGCTGCATGGTGCTCTGAGCAACCTGGTCCAGCAGAAGGTGTCCCTGCCCATGGCAGGGGGTTGGAACTGGATGATCTTTAAGATCCCTTCCAACCCCAGCCTTTTTATGATTTTATGGTTTAATCATGTTGATCTGTTGAACTACAGCCATTTGGATTCAATTAAGATAATTCTGATATTATTTGTACTGATACTATGCTAATAGTTTATTTTTAAAGGGTGGCCACAGGGAAATTATTGCTGTCTTTAAAATCATTCTACTGTCATTCTGTACTTTGTATGAATATATTTAAAACAAATGCACAAATATCAAAGGGCCTTGGAAAGACAGGGACACAAATTTTCTCTGAGTCTCTTGAATCTGCTTGGTAATCCAAAATTCCAGGAGCCTTTCAGGATTAAGCTCACCTTGGATACAATAAGAAGAAACATATATTTTTACAATTTTTACAATTTTACAATAAGAATTTTCATATATTTGATTCAAGGTTGGATAGTAATCCATTTCAGTCTAATATTAATGACAAAATTTGCCTTCTAGGTATAGCTTCTATACCTAGAAGGTATAGAACCACCGGTGTGGTTCTACTCTTGTTACTAGACCTGCACATCTTCATCTGGAGCCCTGGCTCAGCTACAGAGACTTACTCACGTGACTAACCTTTCCACATTAATATCCTCCTGAAGCCCAGAGAGTGACACTTGAGTAAAGAAAGGCATGCTATGCATCTACAGCATCATGCTCAATTCCCACCATGTTTTTATTTTTAATAGGTTACCCATCCATAGGTCACTGATAAAGACTCCTGCACACTGCAATGCTTGTATTCAGGAAAGAGGGTGTCACAAACTGCTGTGTATCTCAGGGGATTACATCCTTTCTAAGGAAACAGAAAACTGTTGTGGACAGCATCCAAGAAGTTGCCTGGTGCAAACTGAAACCAAAATTGGTTTTTTGAAATGAGGTAAGCAAGAAAGGGCTGAGAGGGAGTATTTGCCTGATCCAAACACACTGGCAGCTAGTTTGGTATTTTTATTTTGGATTGTGGGTCCAAAGCATAATCCTGTTTTCATTGGCAGTGAAGATCTTAACAAGCGTAGATAATTCTTGGCTGGATGATGCTACCAAAATCTCAGCAGTCTGCCAGTTAACTCAAGCAGCTGCACTTTCTCCAAAAAAGAATTACCTGAAAATAGATTGACAACACTGAATTGTTCCAAGTCAATTTCTAATAAAAGAAATTAGATGGTTTAACTCTTGTTTTGCTCTGTGATACTCGGTTCTATTACACTTTGTATACTTCCCCAGAAATATAGCGAATCATGTACAACATGTAATAAAATGGAAGACTGCAAGCAATATTAGAAATCATTCAGAGGGCAGTGGAAATATAATATTTGTTTCTTTTAAGCTTTGAAAATTCAAAGCCAGACAATATAAATCGCAGGTACTTTTCTTACCTGTTTCACTCTAACCTGGACAGGTTCAAAACTTCAGAAACTTGGGTGAAAAGACAAAAAGTAGCTAATTTGAGACACCTTGTTCATGAAGAGGAGTTGCTGGCAATGAATGTCCAGCGTAAGGAGGTAGAGACACTAAGAAGAATGTGGTTGGGTGTGGTGGGTGACTTGCCTGGGCTTAGGTATGAGAAACCCAAGTAAGAGCTTTCTTGTTGATCTTGAAAACCAATTCACTAACAGGCTAAGATGAGTCACATGGAGTGATAAATAATCATCATCATCAAGGCATTATAATTATTTCTATTTGTAAATATTTGCAAGATGTTAAAATAGATAAACTGCATAAATACCTCAACAAAGACAGAAATAACAAACCCACCATTTCTTTGGTAAAAAAATCAAGCCACAATTTTTTCTGTTTGATGACACTTGCTTTGGCTGCAAAAGTTAAAGTTGTGGTTGTTTTTACTTCCAGCTAGAGAATTTCTTTGCTCTGTCAGATGCCCAGGATTTTGTGGTTTGCATGAACTTATTTCTCCTTTAGTGTATCAGGTAGCCAGGGAAGAGTAAAAGAAAGGGTGTGAAGTTACTTATCTTGGTTATTCTATACATCAGAAAGTATTGTGGTATTCTAGTGCATACTGATGGCATGAATATACATTTTTCTTTCTGTCAGAGGTTTTTTAGTTTTGAAATACGTGCTTTGACAAATCAGGTGTTCAGGAGGACCTAGGCTTAGGTTATATTCCTCACATCCAAAACACTGCCTGAATAATTTTCTTCCAATTTCCAGCTTGGTGTAATTTGTTACAAACATGTCAGTAGTTCATGTTTTCCTCTGTTTTAAATGACAACACAATGAATGACCATAACCTGTTTTTTTTATTGATTAGTAAACAGTTTTACATTGACCAGCCATAGACAGCCATTTGAAAGGTATGAGATAAGAAATCCTAAAATTGTCAGAGTCTGAACATTTCACCATTCTTGCAATATTTATACCAGACCTTTTCTCCTTTAGCAAAGGGTTTGCCATGTAGTTACTAAGCACAAACCTGAGCTCCAATAAAAGGTCGAATTAGCAGCAAAGCACATGAAGCTCAGTACACCAAAACTGAAAAAAAGAAAAAAGGTAAAAAAGAAGGACCAGGCTAGTTAATACATCCACTATCCAAGTATTATCTCTGCTTATTGGGCCCTGTGTTTTTTGTGCATTCTGCATAGCTGCAAAAGAGGCCTGTACGTCAGGAGACACAACTGCTTACCCTATCCAGCAACCCTAACTGAGAATGGTAGCACAAAGGAGAGATTAATCCTAATGGGAAACTGCAGGTTTTTTCAGGTGACCTGACTCAGGAGGTGAAAGAAGCAGTTATTTGCATAGGTATGCTGCCAGGGAATTCCCTGAAGTGGTGAGACCTGGGGAACTCCTTGCAAAGGCTGGTGCTATAAGCTGTGGAGCAGATCTTATCTCCCTTTACTTCTTCTGGTTTCCACCCGGTTTCAAATATGCTTTAATCTCCACCCCTGCTGTAACTGTAAGCAGGAATTTATTCTTAGTTACTAGCATAGAGGTAAGAAAAGAGTTTTAACCCTAACTCTTACGAAGTTTTAATGAGATGACACAAATAAATTCCTTAATCTAGCTAGAGATTTATTAATGAGGTCTTTCTTTCTTTAAATGAAAAGAAAAAAGAAACCAGAAGTAATGCCAGTCTGACAAACGGAAGTTGTGCTTTTACTTTGATTGAAAAGAAAGACTACAACTTTCAATAGCAGTACTGGCTTTGCCCAGGCATCCTGAGCAAATGCAGAAATGCAATTTCTAACTCACCTGGAATCAGCTTTCTCCTTTCTGTGTCATTCAAAACCATACGAAGTAATGCTGTTGTTTTGATTCATTCATGTAAAAATATCATGTAACTGAGTTATGGTGAGGAGGAAGCAGTGCTGTTTTCCTTTCAGTTATGTGATTTGCACAGGGGAGGTGTTTCTGATTCGTTGTTGTTTGTGTCTGTATAAGATATATATTCCCTGCTGATAATTAAACTTTTGTTAGTAGAAATCTTTAAAAGAAGATGCATTTGAGTTATTCAAGTATTAAAAAAACTTGCAGAAATACTGTGCTCTGCAAGTTAACTGTAATTTTCAGGGAGCTTTCAAAATGTTTACGCGTAAAAACGTTTAGAGGGAAAATTTCCCACCAGTTATTGCAGCTATTGCAATATTGTATGAATAAAAAGGTAAGTTTACTGATCTTGTTTTCCTTTTCCGGTCCCTGTAATCTGCAGTGAACCATGAACTGCCTCTGGTGGTTTAATGTTTCCTCTTCCATTATAATATGCTCTGCAAAGGGCAGAAGACAAATAACATGATAAGAAACAGTTACTCAAAATTTTACTCTATTTTCCTCCCTTCCTATTCAGAATAATAAAACAGAGGCTACCAGCTTGTGTATCTTATTTCTGAGTTGATAATAAAGGATGGTACAGAGATGGAGGACAGGGATCTCTCCATTTAGGTAGTTTAAATTACAGCTTAATGGGTTAACTCCACACTAACCTAATTTTATATTCTTTATCTTCTGCTCTGTATTACTGATCCTAGTCCCACATGGATTCTCTTGCCATTCAATACTGAGAAAGTGCTTCTCTGCTTTATCTTTTAGGGACTAAATAACATTCATAACCTCGCCATAAGAAGCTGACCTCACTGGCTGCTGATTCCCCCTCCCCACACAACCACTTGACACTGAGAGGCATAGAGGCATGAAAAGTGATACCCCAGCTGCGGCGTGGGAGTGATTGCTGGGTGGTGTCAGACTCTTCCAGACAACCCTGGAAATCCCCTTCACTCTGCATCCGTTGAAACTACACTGACTAAAAGCACTGGTGAAGAAACTTCGACGAATATCAGGTAAACCTGTCCTGGCATAGGGTTATAAGGCTCGACCTAAGGGATATCCTTAAGGGACCAATGTCTGAGTCAGTATATTATAAATGGCAATCTTGGATCTAGCACTGTTTCTAGCTCTTCTTACCCCACTTCTTTAGAAGTGACCCAGGTGTGAGTACCCCCAATCCCTTATCACCATTGCTAATTGCTATTAAGCACTTTTTCAAATGAGCTGAGAATATTTGGCTGCTTTTATTCCACTAAAATAAACCAATAAATAAATATTATTAAAAAAAAAAAGTGGAAGACAGAGAGCATAAAATAGTTGCAAGATCCTGTGTTCCTGGGAGATACCTAGCAAGGAGGCAAGACAGTGGCGTCCTCCCATCCCAGTGTTTGCTTCTCCAGAGCGTGCTGGCTTTGTCACTGCTTGGGTCCAGGCACAGACAGTGTTTCATGGTCTTGAAAGTTTTAGGAAGTGGACAACCAGTTCTGCAGTGCAGTGCTCAGGTGTAGGATGGGGCCTCAGCTGGCACCACAGGCAGCACAAACAATAATAAGTGATTGAACTGCCTGTTAGGTTACATTTGTTTTGTAATATTTATTATAGTGTAAGTCTAATGTAACATTGTGAAAATATGAGATTCACTGAAATCAGAGGGATTATATAAAGAGTGCAGTGTTTGCTGCATGAGTTTTATATTGGTTATATTGGTTAGGTATAGCCTTTTTCATTCACTTTGGGGGATTTCTGAGATTCATTAACCTTTCAGAGCGAGTTTTATGCCAAATGTTCATTTTGTCTCAGAGGTTAATTTGATTTGCTATTCTCTAGTGCAAACAAGGCAATAGTTCATTTTGAACAAAACCTTAGGTCATCCTGCAGCGAGTCACTTACAGTGGTTAAAAGAAAGCAGTGTAAGATAGAAAAGGAATTGCGACAGAATGAAAATGCCTCGGAAACTTCAAGGGAGGAACCAATTAGTGAAGCAAGTCAGCATGAGAGAGGTAAAAACACTGAGAGTGATTCATCTAGCTGTTGAGCCAGTTTTACACCAACGTGGTGCAAATGTCTCGAAGGAGCTATGTTAGTGTCGCTGGTATCCCGAGCCAGCAGTTTCAGTGCAGTGTAATGACACACCTTAGTCTTCACAACTGTTTCTAGTTGAGACTATTTTCCGTGAAGCTTGGAAGTGGCATTCAAACCATATATTTATTCATTTCCACGAAACATGGACCCATAAAGTCTGAATAAATTTGAGAATTTCTTGACACAAAGCTAATGAAAAAGCTCTTTAGGTTTTCAGTTTTCATGGAGAACCGTTAATTTAACAGAACTCAGCTTGGAATAATTCAGTTTTCCTAAATAACAGTATTAGGGTTTTTTTGTACCAGGAAATAGCAAAACAGTTGGTTTTCTATTCAGCTAGCTTAAGCCCCATTACATTTATCAGAAGATACACATACATTTGTAGTGAAAAGGATACACTTTTTGGTTATCTCCGAAAAACCCCTCAACAAATGCCAAAAATTTAGAGTTAGGGTTAAACTTCAAAACAATTTTAAAAGTATTTGGTGGAAATATGAGTTTGAATCCATCAGTTACACCCTCCCCACTCCCCCCCAAACTCTAACCTGAAGCTGGACCATAATTTAAACAGACATTTAACCATAAATTCCTAATAGCTTCCATCATTTGAACTGGACTCGCCTAATCTTTAGCCCAACTCCCATTAGAAAGAAGATATGTATGATAACATTCTGCCACTAGATTTGTCTTGCCATTTATTTCTGAATCTGATGGCCAGTTTTAAGTCAAGTTAACTAAAGGTCTGATCTGTCTGAGTTCCCATCACTTTTATGGAATGAGGAACTAAACCAGAGGAGGGAAAGCTTATAACATCTTCTGTAAATACTGTAGCTGAAGGAAAGGCTACAGCATCAGTTTGTGCACTATTAGACACCAGAAAAGTTGCATTGGAGATAAACTTTTCTGATATCCCCTGTCATGAATGGAGCTTCAGCTGGAGATCACAGGGTACATAGCATTGGCTAAATCCACACAAAACCACAGTTTGTTACTGGATCCCTCTTTCTTGGTGGTGCCTCTTTGGAGTCTACAATGCAGATTTGCTCTGTTTGAAATGCTAAGTAAGTTTGTCTTCCCATCTGTTTGAATATTTCTGTGCACTGTTGGGGAGTAGAATTGTTTAGTATTCTTTGGCTCCAGGAAGAGGAATGCTGTGGCAGCGGGCTTAGTGTCTGTTCTGGGAAGCAGCACAGAGGGTCTCTCCCCCCAGTGCAGCAAGCACCAGGCAACTGGTCCCATTTGGTACCTTGGCTGGGGACAGAGTTCCTGGGTTTTGCCTCCTGGACGATAGAGGCTTCGCAGTTTCTTAGAAAGAAACAGTGTGTCAGTGGTCCTGTTTCTGGTTTCCTTGCCTCCTTTCCAGTGGAGACATTCCTCTATCCATTTTTCTACTGAGGTCCAGGAAGTGTTTTCTGGCTGAGCTGAATGCTTTCCCCTTTGCACAAGAATACTTAGCACTGTGCAATACATTTTTAAAACACTAGAGAGATTAGACTGTGCGTTCTGGGCCCGACACTCGCTGCTTCTACAGCCCTCACAGTACCACTGGTAAATGCCAGTAGCACCACTGGGATCACAGACCTGAGCACGGAAGCTGCTGGAGTATAAATGCATAGAGCTTCACACATGAAATGAAAGCCAAGTGACAATGAATTCATGTTTACTTAATTTTACATTCACTATGTGAAACCTACTTGCAAAAGATAATGACCACTCTAAATATCCTTGTGAAACACCACGACCATTGTTGAGAACTGTCAAATTTTGTCTAACTCTTCATTTTTGCTTTGTTTAAATTCATGAAAGGACTATAGGTTCCTTTAGTACTATCTGCAACTGTTCAGCACTTCTCAGAAAAAAAAAATAAAATTAAGACATAATTAATTAAATGTTAACTAAACAATTAAATCCAAAATATTAGTACCTGTCAAAAATAATCCTGGTAGAGTAATCAGTAGAGTTTTTTTTTTGCTGACCTGCAATATGTTAACAAATGCAGTATGAAAGAGTTTTTATTCTGCACAAGAGATTTATAAAATGAAATTAAATATGTTTTTGAAATAAGCATAAATTCACAGGTGTTATTTTAGTCAAATATAAAATATTTTACTTGTTGATTACTGGAAGAATAGCAAGCAAAATCCACCTTCCAAGCCTTGTTAAATCCTTCCTTCAGAGAATGCATGTAAATAGAGCTTGGTTTTAATTCCAGGGGGTTTCAATAAGGATTTTTCAAGGAACATGTTAGTTCTCTCTTAGTGATGATTCAAGAGAGCAACCACTGATTTAAAAATGTACCAGCTCCTTACAACCAACACTGATCTGTTAGAATAATAAGGATTTTATTTTCACTTTCTCTGTTTTGTGTCACAATTTATTGGAGGTTCACACAAAATGTCATAAGGAATTTTGGTCTTGGGGGAAAAAAGAAACAAAAATGAAAAACATTCTTGTATTTGTCTAACAGTTTGTGTGAGCATTAGGGTTTGAATGGAGTCTAGAGGCTGAGACCTGAGCTGTAGCTCGATGTTAAATAAGAAATATGTTTTTGATTTGTTTTTGCTTAGCTACAGTGATGGAGAGACCTAGTGCGGTAAGTGCGTTCTGCTGTACAATCCATGACCTCAATGATGAGGGAGAAAATGGGCTTTTGCTGTCAGCTTCTCATCCTATTACAGATTTGAGTTTTACTCCAACATTACTTCCAGTCTAATTGCATTTGACCCAGCATTCTTGCTGTGCTAGTGTCAGGCAACATATCTGGAGGCATATGCAACAGCTAGTGTTTATAGAGTAAATATAATTACTTGCTAAACCCTGGAAGCATCAGCCTTATGAACTTCCTAATTTTCATTAAAATACAGGTTTCCTTCTACTTACCTTTGGAGGCAATACAGACAAGGTATTTATGTGTCCTAAGTGGAAGTTGTCTGCATTGAGAAATTAAGCTAGGGAATTAGAAGAAGGTTGCCCTATTTAGTGTAAATTCAAACTAAAAGTAGCAAGTTTTGGTCAGGTGTAAAGACTCATGTATATGTTTACTCTCAAAATATTGATATATGCAGATTACTGATGTCTGCATATTTGCATCTTAAAACCGCAGACCTGTTTATACATTTGCACAGCTTAGGGAATATTCTTTTAATTCCCTGCTTTCTTCTATGGGGACAAATTCAGTCTTCAACATAAAAGGTTTTGTGTTTCTGATGTTACAAACCAAAAGTATCTATATCTGTTTATATGTATATATATCTATGCTTACCTTTGCATCCTTTAAGTTTTTCTTCATTTTGAGAAGGCATCTGATACTTCAGAATGAAAACTTGCAACTCACTATTTTCTGATATTCTGTTAACACCTGAAATGAAACGTAGGCTAGACCTGCTCTTCCCCTGTTTGAGGCAGATTTTTATTGCCCTATGATCAGCATAATCTATAAACAATAAAGTGAACACATGACTTTTCATATCTCTAAAGCGATGCCTACAGCAAGTTGCAGTATTAGTGTTTTCAGGCTCAGCTCTGCATGATTCAAAGTGCATCTGTAAGGATGATTGGCATCCTCAGCTTGGGGCTTGTGTTTTCACCCATGAGAGGTGAAATTGTAGAACATTTTGCAGTAGCAAGCTTTGCATTATGCATATCCATTACCCTCCCAACTTAGGAAATGGCAGTGGGTGTGTCACAGCACAAGGGGGTGTGTATGCTGACCTCAGTTCTCTCTCTTTCCAGCCATTTTTATGTAATAAACCAAAACAATCTATCTTCAACATGTAAGCTGGTTCATTTTCATAGTGCAACCTTTCCCTTCCCACTCAAACTACAGCATAGCAAAGAGCCATAAGACAGCAGAGCATCCACAGCTATGCATTGATTCACACGTGTATTGAAAATCTGAAGGTTTGTGCCTCTTTTCAATGATGGTAATTTAAGGTCTTTAGAATTTTACTACTCAGGATTCTATTCTATAAAATAAAAAATGAGCCAGTGCAAGATCCGCCTACTGGGATCCTCTTGTCATACAGCCCTATGACTTTCCTGTGATTAACATTCCTACCTTTCCCCTCAAAATAAATTTTATTTTCTGTATTTTAAGCCTCAGTGTAAGATGCTCCAAATAGTATCCCTCCTTTGCCTGGATGCTCAGATTGATGCTTTTACTTATTAAAGAGTATGAATTATTTCTAGGTTTCTGGTAAGTCTTGCCTTTCTTTGTCTTTGAGTTTTTTGTTTTTTTTTTCTTTACGTAAGGACTCTATTTTTGTCCTGGTGTAACACTGAACACGTAACAAGCACACAAGGATACACACAGGGCTTAGTGAGCCCTGATTCTCAAAGGGAGTGCTAGGTGAAAACAGCTGGGGGGTCCCCAATTATATGATAAAGTGGCTTAGGGCTCCTATTCTTTTTCTCTGAAATACTAGACAGAAAACGGCTGTGTGCAATGCAGAGCATGTGTGCTGTTAGTCTGTCTATATTCTGGATGTGTCAGACTTCCAGCACATGAGCAGATGAGTTTTCCAGCCCGTGTACGTTGAATCTAACAAATCCAGCTCTGAAGTGTATGGATAGCAGAATGGGCAGGCTCACGGGATTCATTTCCACAAGGACAAGTGTGTTATGCATGTGGTTTGCTGTGTGTGGGTCCATTTTTCTGCACATCAAGAAGTTGGGTCAGATCTACTGCCAGGATTTCTGCCATCTCTTACAAAACAGTGTCAGCAAGCAAGTAGTGGGTGGCTCTTGCCCTGCAGCTGGCACCGTAGATGTGCTCCAGGCTTCAGCATTCTGCTGCTCCTGCAAGGGCATCCTCAGGTCTGGATGGCCCCATCTCATGGAGAATATTTACTTCTGCTCAGCACAGGTGTGGGAGGCACAGAGGAAACTGGTTTCAGCCAATACCTCCAGGATGTTTTGGCACCCAGGGGCATGAAGGACCCTATGGGCATCCCGAAATAGGGTAAAAAGTAGGAGTCCAACATGGAGCCCTGGCATCAGTGTTCTGTAGCTTTATTGAGAGTGCACTTCTCTTGCATGGCAGCATCTGTGCAGTGCTCTGCAGCTTCCTCATGCTCCCTGGGCTCCAGCTGTGGTGTTTAGCACGACTGGTCCTGAGGTCTTGCTCCTTACTTTATGAACACAATTCCTCCCCCAATGAAAACAGTATGATGCCAGCTGAATGTCAAGGTTTTGCTCTTCACCTCTTAAAACATCTATGAATGTTACAAAAGCCTGTAGTGCTACATTTTTAATGTGCATCACATCTGTACATCTCTAGAATGATCTGTCTATATGAACAACAGCTGAAACACCTCGATCTGTACGGCTGCCAAAACACTTCATGTACATCACATTAGTCAACACAGAAGGAACTGGTTATTTTTATAAGGAAAATGACACCAAGTCATCTTTCAAATATTTGAAATATTTTTGGCAAATCACATTTTTATAATCCTTATGCAGCTGTTTCACACTGAAACAAAACATTATACTGCACACCATGAACATCCCAAGACCTCCCCTCTGATTTTATTAGCTCCTTTGCACAAACATATGAGAGATGAGACTTAAGACACAAAAAAGCGCAATGTGATATAAATCCATGTTTCTGCATGCAGTCAGCTTGTTATGCACCACATTGGCAGTATCAGCAGCTCATGTGGGACCATGCCACAAGGGCATAACATGGAGGCACCTAAAACGTGAGGCGAAAGAAGTGGAAAAGTGCATGGTCTTTTATGGAACTACTGGGGGTTGGCTTCTCTCCTGGTGTTGTTCCGCCAGTGGTGAGGGACTGCGGACACTGCAAGTATCTGACCATCCCAGTACTTCAGCTGTAAAAAAGACTGCAAGGTGTGATCTGTGGAGCTGGTGTGAATGAATGTAGGAACGGTCAAACCTGATTAGAGCAGACTGTACTCTGTTCATTTTGCTGAAGTGAAACATGCACCGCTGGCAAGACTCAAAAAACTGATACTTGTTTCTGCCCTAGCAGCCCAGAAACCAGTGATCACTGTGGCACAGCCTATCTTCTTTCCATTTTATTATCTTATTTCTTCTATGTCTTGTTATTACCCAATGGACCAAACGATATTGTTTTATATTGTTCCAGAACACCCATGAAGGGAGTGAGTAGATTTACCCCAGACTTATACTGCTAGGATTGATATCAGTATCTGGCACATTTTGTTTGTGAACACTTCTTTTCTTTGCCCTCCCAGCTGGGTGGCTTCAGAGCCTGGAAAATGAGAGGCACTATTTTTAATGTCTCATTCAGCAATGTGGTAGAAGTGGCAAATAATAGTTGCTTTCAATACAGGAAACAACACACAGTGCAACTGGTCTTATTTTATAACTTATTTTTAAAAATCTCTTCATGTTGATTGTAATAATTATTTGTGCTACTCTAGCCCATAAACTTTAATTTATGAGTTTACTGTTAACAAGTGCTGTAGTTATAGCTCTTTTTTTGTGTGCGTGTGTGCATAAGTTTGTGAGTTTTAAAATGCTAAAGAAGCTACTCAGTAAGGTATAAAAGGCGATTTGGAAAATAAGTTTTTAAAGTACTTTAATAAAATAGCACATATAAAAATATACTGAAAACATTATCAATAAGACTTACAAATGAAGCACTAAAATGTTATGTTTGCATAGATATCTTTAATCCTTATCCTTAATAAATGCATTTTTTTTCCTGAAATTTGGCTTATAAAAGAGAATTTTGCTTTGACTGGCAAAAGGTTTGCATTAGTGCTAAGGCTACAATGCCACAAAATTTCCAGGCCCTGCTAGGAGATAGAAAGACTTTGCATACTATAGAGGTATCAGAAAATAACTTTAATACGGGAAATAACAAACCTTATTCTCAGCTTTGCTCCAAGAAATGGGATTTGGGCTGATTTTGAAAAAAAATCACTCAAAAATAAAATCAGCCAGAGGAAAGCGCTTTGTGTGAGAACATGAGAATTTGGCAGAGAAACAAGCAAATAGAAGCAGTATTATACTGATGTGTTGGACAACATTAATAATGGGAGGTTTTAAATATCATATAAACAAAAGTAATGATACAATTAGACAAATGCTTTTCATATTAAAGAAAAATAAAATTACCAATTGCCCTCTGAGACAGAGGGTGTAATGTGTAGGGAGTTCTTCTCCTTCATATTCAACTTTCAAGCACTGGGGTGCTTCGTGATGCTCAAGCTGTTGGAAGAGAAAGTAAACTCAGAGACAGATGGGGAACAGGGTTAGAAGGGAACCTAAAGTCTTACTGAGCAGAGGACTAACTAAACAGCCTTTATTTTTCTGCTACAGAGGGAAAATAGTCACAAGTAACTGCTGGGTGAATGCTTGTAATCACAGCTTGGGCTACTGAGCATGGTTGCCTTCACAGACCTTTGTGGAGAAACTAATTTTCTTTCCTGGGGTAAAACTGTTTCTATGAGTCAGATCAGGAGATTTTACGTTAATCCTTTCTTTTTGCAAATTATTAAAACACCATGCAGAGTGTGTGTTTGCATAGCTGGCAACTTTATCACGTGCTGGGCCAAGCACATGGGGGCTGTGGAAACCTGCTGAGAAAATCCTGAAGAAAGCCTGGTGCTCTAATGCTGGCAGAACTTGTGCCAGGCAGAGCTGTCGCAGGGAACAGATGAGATGTGCACCCTCTTCACACCTCTGCTTTGTGGATTGTTTGCCTTTTCTGTTTGGGGATGTTGAGATGAAGAGGAAGACCCAGACCCGTGTAGGAGTAATTAAAAATTCCACAGGGATCTCTTCCCTGAGCTGCTTATATCCCTACGCAGTCTCTTAAGAGGCAAAGAAACCCCAGGAGCTTCCAAGTCAGCTTGAGAGGATGTTAATTATGATTGCTATAAATACAGAGCAGCTCTGGATTGGTTAGTGTTTTGGTTCTTTTCTTTTTTATCTCAGAGACAAGAAGCTGAGGAAGTGCATACCCTGTCCCTGACCTATGTGTTCCTGGACATCTGACTGGAGGAAAAAGCTTCAGCATAGAGTAGAGGGAAGTCTGAGCAAAGAGGTAGGGGGAGAAGGGTTGCAGAGCCAGAAAAGCTGTTGTTCAAATAGGAGCAGGAAGATCATCTAGCTGTGAAACTGCTCTTTAGTGCTTTCTTTTTCCACAAAGGTGGTGTTTTCTCACTGTCATCAGGACATGAGAAATCCCCACTTCACTGTCTGCTGCTTGGTGCTGAACATTCAACCAAGAGCTTATATTTTTTTTTTTTTGTGAAAGGTAATTATAAGGAAAAATGCAAAATTATTATGTCTTATAGTGGTGTCTGCACCCTTTGACAAAAAGCTACAGCTTCCTACCAGAGGCCTCTTTTAATTTTTTTCTCCAGGCTGAAACTATTGTTCTGCTACAGAAAGCAAAGGGTTTGTCTCCCTTCTCATAAAATCTCCACCCATTTTAATGGAGAAAGAGAAACTTTTAGCTTCTGGTCCCCATCCAGACCTTCACAGTCTTGCAATGTGTTTATCCTGGAAAACAGGGAAGCATATGTATTTTCCCCATATTGCAGATGAAAAATTAAGGCAGAAGCGGACTAAACACCACTGATTGGAGCCCAGCTCAGCAGCCCCAGGATCAACACCAAAGTTCATGAGCCTGAGTTAGGAGCTATGATTAAGCTGTTGCAAAACATGGAGGAAGTGATGCTCTGACAGCCAAACACCCACATTTGTGAGTGTCTGTGTAGACCTAGAGCTCCTGGTCCCACCATCACCTTGCCAGTGACACTCAAACATGCACGCCTTAAGGGTACTTTACTTGGAGAAAAGATCTAGGTGGCGTGTGTCTGCAAATAGCCTTTAATGGCAGGCATAGCATAGTGCTGACCTTTGGTAGTGCAATGTGCCTGGTCGTCCCTAGGAGGTTAAGGAAGGAGAGTTGTGCAGGGATAGAGCCCATTTCCTCTGTGCTTCATGACAAACCCTGGGGACCTTCTCTCCTCCCAGATAAGCAGGGCTGGGCTGTGCATACTCACATCTACATCCTCTCCTTCGTCCCACATGAGAGCATTGCTCTCCCCTGCTTACCTGTCTCCTGCTCCTCCTGGCAAGCCATCAGAAGGATAGTACCAGCAGTGGCAGCTCCTGCTGCAGGGATGTTTCAGGAGGGCTGCTATGTTTGTGATGGGGAAACGTGGAGAAGGAGGTAGCTGCCAAGACAGGCAAAGGGCAATGAGGAGACAGATGGCTGTGTGCACAGGGAGCAGTGCCTGTGTGGGGAGCAGCGTGTGGGAGGTTGCACAACTCGGAGCTGCTTTCCCCTTAGCAGTCCAGGCTGGATTACTGCTGTGGGCACGTACATGATGATAACAATCTCCTTCCCTGGATGGCTCTGCTAGTATGGGGTGGCCACACAACCAGTGACCTCCCGACAAGCTTTATCTCTTCTTTCTAGCCTTTGGTTTTGATTTGGGATTTTTCTGGATGCAACACTCCTTTCTGATTATTCTGGAAGCTCTTGGGGGATTTGTAACAACAATAATATATGGTAGGTTTGGCTGGGAAAATTCTGTTTAACAAAAAATGTTGAGGTTTGGAAACTTATTTTTGTTCTCTGTTGAAATAAAATCAAAGTCTTCCAAAAACTGTTTTGGAAACAGAGCAGAGCAATCTGTTAGGGACCCTCTGGGTGACAGGAATTCCTTGTTTGGAGCTGAGCAGAACCGGATTATGGGTCTTGGTCTCTGCCCCCCTAAAAGTGGGCCCTAGGCAGGGACTATTCAGAGGTGCTGCTCCTTTGTTCTGGTTCAGACTAGAAATTCCATTCTGGATGTCATTATGGAAAACCAATATATTTTCATTAGAAAAATTTCATTGCAATGTATTTGTATTTTCTTTTGAAGAACTCCAGGTCAACCTGAGGTTGAGGCCATGCCACAGAAATTAAGTTCTGCAGGTTCTCAGAATGCATTTCACTTTTCTTTTAAGCATGTGTTAGGCTACATAACTTAACTTGGTGTTTATTTTTTAAATTTTAAAATGTGCCATTTACAAAATAACTATATAAATCAAAAGCACAGCCACTGAACTTCTGTGGGAAATGGCCTGGCTTGCCTCTCGGCTACTGCTTGCCAGCTTCACTTCAGAAAGTCATCTGGCTCTGGAGCTGCCTTCAGAAATGTGCTGAAGGGATTCCAAGGCATGTACAAGATTAGCAAAATCATTTCAAGAGCAACAACAACACAGCTCTCCACCTCAGGGCCCAGTCAGGCTGGAGGGGTGAGCCAACAGCAATCTTGTGAAATTCAAGGAGGATCAATGCAAACTCCTGGACCTCTGAGGGAAANTGGGGAGCAGCTCTGTGGGAGTCGCTGGTGCCTTGGGGCATCATGAGCCATTCAGGAGGCAGCAGACACCAGACATGGTCCATCCATGCATCTGGGGATTGGATTAACCCCCTCTACTCTGCACTCATGAGACCATGGCCCAATACGGTGTCTGGTTTTGGGGCTCCCTCAATACAAAACACGGACAAGCTGGTGTACGTTCAGTGAGGGGCCCCCAGGGTGCTCAGGCCTGGAGCAGTTCCCCATGAGGAGAGGCTGAAGAATGGGCTATCTAAGTGTGGGGCAGAGATGGCTCCAGGGGGGCTGGAGAAGCGTGGCCCAGTCTCTCACAGCAGTGGAACAACAACGTTGATTTTGCTGTTATGTACTCCATTTCTCATAAAACCGCACACTAATGGTTGTGTGATTTGTTAGAGCTTTATTCTGACAGTCGTAGAAAGAAGAGACCACCTAATGTGGATTGAAAGACAGGTTATTTCACCTCCCCCTGGCAAAGGGAAGAGTACTGCCTGGGAAGCCACAGTCCATCACCTGGACCTGTGGCTTTTGAAGCTGTCCCATGGTGGAAGACACATATCACACGTTTTAGAAGGATGAGGAAAGTTTTGCTGCCACATACACTCTCCTGGAGTAGGAAAATACCCACTGAAAAATGCCACTATTTTGTTTAAACCCACAGAGAAATTTCACACCCCCATACCTCCCTACCTGCCTCAGTGTGTCTCCTAATAACATGGTCTAGCCCTAGAGATGGAACAGATCTACGAGTTCATGTCATCCATCTATTTTCTAATTCAGTGTTGTGTCCTATAATGGGTAATTTCAAATGATTTTGTTGGTCAAGTTTGAATAGACTCCTGTTTTCCATTTTCTTTCTAATCCCCAATAGATGTCACTGTTTAGTAAATGTCGCATGGAGAAAACTACTTTAAGAGATATCTCTGTTAAGAGGGACAAGTTGTGTTGCACTATCTTGCATCTTCAACTGGTAAGAAGAAGTAAAGGGTACATATTCCTTTCAGGGTGAGGGAGGATTTTCTTTCATTGGCTTTGTTTAGTTTTTACTTGCTGTATACATTGTGGATATTTATTACATGATCCTAGTCTTCATGTAATAAGATCAATTTGAACTCAATTTCTCAGTCTTTGATTGGATCAATCTCTTTGCAAATGAATCCATTGTAAATGAATTTACAGCATGAGACTTTTTTTCTCATTCGTTGGAAAGTGGTCTTATTTCACTATCAATCATGTGTGACAATCTAATACAGGCATGATACAGACACTCATGCAGGTGAGAGACCACTTTGCCTATTAGGGGCCATTAATGACATTTATTCCTCATTTTACAGAAGGCTTTTGTTGTAATATCACCTCTAATCTTATTTTCTGTGTCTAACAGGAAATATATTAATACTCGCTTCTTAAAGAAATGTTGCAGCTTCTTCTTGATGTTGCCCTAGGCTTATCTTCAGCCGTGTGTGGCTGGGGCTGAGAACATGCTCAGCATTTAGAAGAGAGGAGCTGGGGACTTAGAGTGAGAAACGTTTCCATCTGCGGGGAAACCAGACTGCAAGACTCTGCTAAAAATTTCAGCCCTTGAAAGTTGTGGGGCTTGCTGAACTGGGGTTTTGTTTCAGCCCCGGAAAATGACAGGAATCCGTTGTGCAAATTGTGTGCAGATGTGGGGCTGAGTATCCCACATAACCCGCATTCTTAGCTGTTTGCATGTCGGATTTCATTTGCAGACCAAATCCAATTTTCAAATTGCACTCTCTTTCAGTTGCAGAAGTGGCAGCAACTGTGGCCAAATCCCAAAGCTCCCTGGTTGGTGGAGGGGGACCCTGCTTGGGAAAGAAGTTTTTCCTTGCCTTGTCCCCTCAGAGGGGATGGAGGAAGAGGGGGAGAGAGGTCGGAGCACAGCACACCCAGTCTTGTGGGTGCACAGCATCCCTTTGTGATGGATGGCCTTCCCTGCTGCCCCAGGGCTGGATGTGCCCACACGGCTGGGCAGAGGGCCAGCAGGACTGTGACCATGCCGTGACCCCATCTAAACTCCACAATGTGACACGTCCACCTTATGTACTCCTGAGAACATGTGGCTGCCTGTCCTGCACAGTAAAGCTGGAAGAGAAGGCAAAACCAGGTTACATCGAGGTTGGCTGACCCGTAGTTGTATTCTGGGTATGGTTTCTTACACACACAGTGTGCAGAGTATGCTATCTACCAGCAAAGCATTCCAGTTATCCCAGGGAGGGCTGGGCTGTTCCAATTTATCTTATATAGAGCAGATTTTTGTTGTCTGCAATAGACAGAGATAAGCCTTGAGGGAATTGATAAATCTCATGCCGAGAAGTTTTAACTTAGACATGCATAAGGAATAAATTAATTTTTAATACATTTTTCAAGAAGTACTTTTTTGGCTCAAGACCATCATGCCTGGTATGTTTATAAAGGCACACGTAGCATGCTCCAGTTAAGAGTCTGTCAGTGTTTCCATTGTAAACCCTATTTTCAGAGGCTTATATTATAATTTCAATATAAAACTCAATCCAGGCAAGAAAAAACTGTCATCAGTGTTGGCCTGGGAGTGATGTTTTCTTAATGATTTTTTAAATTTAGTTTTTCTCTTATCAATGTTTGATTAATGTTAATTAATAAGAATACTTTCATCTTTAGTCATTGTTAAACTTCAAATCATAACGTACCTTGTATCCTAACGAGTTATTTGGTGTATAAATGAACTTCTGTTTTTTTCACTTGCACAGCTTAAAAAACATTTTCAGAGATCTAGTTTGTATTTTGTAAGCCATTAACTAATTTTCTGCAATGTCCTACTGTACCATTTAGGAAAAAATATTATCCCAGGTAGGAGCTGGAACCACAAAGTCCCACAGAAGCTCTCCAGCTATGCCCCCAGAAGTGCTATGGTGTGATTTGCAGTTGGGACTCCTGGCCCTGCTGCGCAGCTGTTGCAGTCCTGCTGGCAGGTGATGGATGGTGAAAGCTCACTGGGTGAAGTTCAGCTCTCCAGCAGAGAGCAGGCTTAATTGGCATCACTGAGAGGTGGAGAGACCAGTGCACACACCAACCCTCCCTTTATGCAGTTTTTTCCTTCTCTTAAACACACATGCTCACAAGACCTCCACAGGAAAAGAGGGCTCACAGTTTCATTCACGGAGTCTAAAAAAGGCTAATATTAGTTTTAAATAAAAAGCTTTTTAATTCAATATCTGCTCATGAAAGCAGAAAAATCCATTGTTAGCCTAATGATGCAGTTTTGCCCTTATCAGCTCCTTTTTGCCCATAGGCTTTATAAAAATCCCCTAGCACTGGTTAACATTATATACCATATGCGTTGCCTGCAGTACCTCAGCACAACAGGGCAGAATAAGGACAGAGTTTCCGCCCACCCTTTGAAGATTTATGTCAGACCTTTTAACCTCCTGTGAAAACAGTTTGGCGATTTAATTCTTTTTATGATATTCAACAACAGCTTTCATACTTCCACAAACACTATGTAGCTCTCATATCATAAACAGTCATAAACTGAGCCAGACTTCTCCATGTTGAAGCAAGCTATGACAGAAAGCAATGGGGTTCAAGGATTTGTGAATTTTCTTTCCTGACAGCTGGGGTTCACAAAACTTGTTGAGTTCGTAAACTTTTCCCTCCACCTTAATCCTCTTTTCACCCCAATTTAAATAAACAAATACGCTTTTTTTTTTTTTTTTTTTTTTTT
>VZRR01004098.1:205634-358764 GCA_013398015.1 Oreocharis arfaki | reverse complement strand
TGCAGTTTTTCAGCAGAACGGGGGCGGGGGGGGGTGGGTGTTGAGAATACATTGGTTGATCTTCCTGGAAGGATGGAAGGAGTAGAGAGCACCTGTGGTATGATTGCTACTAGACATCCCCTGTCCACTTCCTCTTCTGCATGTGTCAGGAAAGGTTCCATATTTCATAGGGAAATATGATATGCAAAATAACAGACGAGAAGGTATATCACAACAACAGGCTGGAATACTGGCACTTTTTTTTTCCTCAGTGTCAAAAGTGGTTAAACATGTATCATATTTGCCTGATCAATCTGAAATGGAATCTATGCATATGCCTGTAATAACTTCCTGTGAATAGCTGTTAAGGCAAACAGGTGAGTTCTTCACTCATGGAAAAAGGGAAATAATGTTGCTATGCAAAATGGCACCTGTGAAGAGAAGAAACAAACTCAAGGAGCCAAGGAAAGAAAAGAACGATGCACATGAAAATATATTTGTACATGTGCCCACACAAAGGCATACACCTGTGTGTGTGCATATCTTCATTCCAAATGCAAAGTGGGATTGATCTTGGTTAACATTGGACAAAAAAAGTAGACTACATCTGTAAAATTATGCTCTGCAGTCATATTAATATGTAGAGACAAGTAGGGAACTCCCATAGTATGTGTAGATTCATCCTAAAGCAGAAATTTAAGATCAGTCTAACTAATTCCTCCTCCCTCTTTTCCCCTCAGCCACACAGTAATTTCTGGCTTTCTCTTCTACAACCTGTAAGAGTGTCATCGTCTTTCCAATTAATTTAGGAAAGGCAAATCCCAGAGCTGTGATGTGCCATACCAATGCAGCTCTGAAGGAATAGCCCAGGGATATAGCACAGCTGCTCTCCACCATGTAGACTAGGACCAAGCTATATCAAGCCTTGTGGAATAAATTTTAATACTCACAGCCTTTTTGCATAAAGTCTGCTCCTACTCTTCCTAAAAATTAAAATAAATAAACTGCCTAATGGGAAGATTGCAAAATCTGAACGCATTTTTTATTTTCTTAAATGCTCTCCTTATATCAAAGGTGTTTTCCTGAAGCCCTTAAAATGATCAACTGAGAGCCATTTTCCAGCCCAGGCTGTAATTTAGAAATATCCAGAACATAAGCCTGTTTTATTTTCTGAGTGTATAGGAGTGACATGATGGTCTCTAGTAGTTCACCAGATAACACTGCTGTTGGCAAAGCCTTCAGACAACATAGGAGCTGATCTAAAGCAATATAAAATCAGCTTCAATTTAAGTTAAAATTTTAGCTGAATCCATTTTATTTTAGTCAACTTTTTCATTAATATATATTTCTTTACCTTTTCATTTCCCAGTCAGGAACAGAGGTGGAAGTTCAGAAAAGCTTTTTCTTTTTCTTGTTTGCTGAGAAAGGAGATCTCAAAAATCTGTCAGAAAATTTGGCTCTTTTAAGGATTTCAACACTCTGAACAGAATCACATGGTCTTCAAGAAGAGAATTTATACTCATAAAGGTAAATAACTGCATTTACAGAAGAAAGTTTTACTTTCTGGATGCATTTCCAGTGAACATCACATGTATAGCAGCAATAATGATACAACCACTAACAGAAGAAATGTGCCTTTGGAGTGTACTACATTTGAAATTTCCTTCTTCTCAGTAAGGAAAAGATCCATCTGGATGCAAGGTTTTCTAGTCTACACCTACATTAATAAATTCAAAATGCATGTCACAGCCTTTACACTGTCTAATTACTAGCATCATTTTGTCCTTAACCCATTGGTGCTCTCCGAGGGATGTTCTAGGGAGCATAAACCAATCCTGAAAAATAATCTAGATTCAGCCACCCTGTTTTGGAAGGTAAGAGTCTTTAAAAGCATGGCTGTGGGCCAGTCCCCACACATCCAAACCCAGAGAATGGGCCCCGACGTAATGGCCTCTAATGGGGTAGATGTTGCTTGAGAATTTTTACTGCCTGTGACTATACGAAACAGCAAAGTATGATGAAGTGAAATAAAATACTGAACCTAAATTAATGTACCTTTGGGGCAATAAGAGTAAATTTTTGGTGACAAAAGTGGAGTCAGGGATTGTTGCCTTGAATTCATACTTTCCATTCCTCTCCTGCTCTAACTAGAAACAGATGACCTGAAAATCACAATACTTAACCCATGATGAGGTCTCTGATGGGTTCTGGTTTGACCATACATAAGCCTTTTGGCAAGGTTCATTTTGAAAGGAATCAGGAAGCCAAGCCAAAGACTTATTGGGGGGTATTTCTGCCCTTGCTATGTTGTGGTCTCATCATGTCACTCAGGAATGAGGCACTTGCTGTTACATTAAACACAAAAATAACACAGGAAATTGATTTATGTTGGCACAGTTTTCCTATTTTAAATTATTTACCTGAAATCCAAACCAGAGCTGCAGTCAAAGTATAGTTCAGAGCTCAGATTTCTTGGGCTTACATGTTAGAGAACTTGACATTTGATCCAGATGGTCCATCTGCCTTTGATTACTGTTTTCTGGTAAATAAAATGAAGAGGATACATACATTCATGGCCATGTTGGAAAAAGCTAAAATAATGTCAAGAGGTTTATAAAATAAGTTAATGAAAGTAGCCAGAAAGTGAGAACAAATATGTCTGCTTTAGTATCCTCATTTATCCACTGATGCTGGTGTTGGTGCTTGGAGCCAAGAGAAAAGTGCATGAAGATGCCCCACACATTAGTGGGTAACTAGCAAATTCCACCAGCTGCAGCTGCACATCTTTGGCAAATACGGACTGAAGTGAAAAAATATTTTTCATTTTTTAATAAAATGCTTTATCAGCAGAGATAGAAAACTACCAGATAAAAACGAGGCAACTGGAAGTCAGAGGGCACCTGCCTATAAGGCTGCTGAGATGGGGAATATGTTAAGATATCACATTTGATTGTGATCAATTTGATACCAGATTTTAATGAGTGCCTGCCAAACTGTAGTGCAAGTATTAGTGGGAGCATTTTTGAGATAGGAGGCTTTTGGTTAACTTTATGATTATCATTAGGTTTTTCCCTCATTCTTTTGCACTTTGGGTCCTAGCCAGAACCTGGAAAGGAAATACCACTGTACCCCGAGAGAAACTATTTGTGAAGAATTTCTGGCTTGACCTTAAACAGGAATTGTCTGGAATTACAGGAAAGACTTTTTACAAGACTTCCCTCCTAGCTTTGCAAATGCAAGCCATTCAGAGGTATTGGGTGCTTATCAGCAGCTCCGGGAAGCATTTAAGATTTGTCCAGTTTATAGCTAACAGGGAGAGGTTCTTGCAACGGCAAAGAATAGTGCCATTTTCTCTGAAAGTTGTTAGTTTCCTGACTATGGGCTGGGTTGGAACAGTATTGAAGCAACAGTAAAAACATGTAGGCAAAATAATTTAATTTTCAACCTCAATGTTTTAAGCACGACCATTCAGTGCTACCGTAGCCAAGGAAAATCTCTAAAAAAGGAAAATATGTGTGTGCTTTATTCAGTTAATATTAGCTCTTTAAATTAGGGTCCCAAAGTAGACCTTTCCCACTGTGCATTCAGAAGGTATTATCTCTCCATATCCAAACAATCTTAAAGCAGCTCTGTGTTACAAAAAGGTTTATTTTGCAAAGCATTCTGAAAAAGTAGGTAAATATGTCTGCAAAGCAGAGGTTTCCAAATTCATGGTTAACTGTCCCTGCACTGAGCAATTAAGAGGAAATTTAAGATGCTCGTCAGACGCTGATGTGATTGAAAATGTTGCTGTGTAAATGCCAGTCTGTAAGCACGTTGACCTTAGAAGAACTACTGGCATGCTTCAGTCTGTGTTGCACTCATAGCTTCATGCCTCCCAGGAGGTTTCTGAAGCATTAGCATGCCCAGATGGCTGGGTCCTCCTGTTTGTTTTGCCTGTGGCCCTGTTCTTTGTTACTGGATATTTACTACAGATTTGAGGAGAGTTGCTTGCCTTGTGCATTTACTGGGTGAAGACTTTGGTTACTTCATCTGAACTACAAAGTGAGAAACTGAGAGAGGTGTTCCAGTCAAAATGACTAGCCCTATTCATTTCCATGAATGAAGGCTCGTGTTTGCTTGGGGAAATCTCCAACTGTTTTGCTATTGTCTCCCTCAAGGAGTAAAGGAAGCAGTCTCCCAAATTCAACATTTTGGAGAATGCCTTTATAACCTAATTTCAAGAGAGAGAAGAGGGTTGCCACCTCATCAGAGCTTTTCTTTATTAATATATATGAGTTTTGCATCATTGGGATCATTACCTCCTCTTGAAATTTTATTGTTGACAACTAATAAAGTACGCTTATGCATGCATTACTATGTTACACTGAAGAGCTGTTTATTTGAATCTGAAATTTATTGAGATATTAACTGAGATACAGTTTAAGATCTAAGAGCCAATCTACATAAATATTCAGCAATTTTTCATCAATTTTCAAACTTCCTAATAGTGATTATCTATGGGCCCTTTTCAGATCTACCTGCAAGCCTGCAAGTTGTTGCTGTTGCTGTTATTATTATTAAACCTTACTACTAATTAGTTTTACCCCCTTGATTAGGTACAGAACGTGTCCACAGGAGATGCTTTTGCTCTAGGGAATTTACAATGGAATTAGCTCGTGTTCTAAAGAGTCTAGTGACATTTAATCACAGAATCGTAGAAGAGATTGGATTGGAAGGGCCCTTAAAGATCACCCAGTTCCAACCCTCCTGGTATGGTTGGGTGCACCTTTCACTAGACCAGGTTGCCCAGAGCCCCAACTAACCTGGCCTTCAGCACTTGCAGAGATGGGGCATCCATAACTTCTTTGGGCAAACAGTTCCAGTGTCTCACCACACTCACAATAAAGAATTTCTTCCAAACATCTAATCTAAACCTACTGTCATTTAGTTTGAATTAATATCCCTTTGTCCTGTCACTACATTCTCTTTTAAATAGTGTCTCTCCATCTTTCCTGTAAGATCCCTTCAGGTACTGGAAGGCCCACAATTAGGTCTCTCAAAGTCTTTTCTTTTCCAACCTGTACAATCCCAACTCTCTCAGCCTTTTCTGGTAGGAGAGGTCCTCCATCCGTGTAATCACCTTGGTATCCCTTCTCTGGATTTGCTACAACAGGTCCATGTCCTTAATATGCTGGGGGCCCCAGAGCAGTTTACAGTGCTCCAGATGGGGCCTCAGGAGAGCAGAACAGAGGGGCAGAATCTCCTCCCTTGCCCAGCTGCCCATACTGCTTTGGATACAGCCAACATGAGGTTGGCTTTCTGGGTTGTGAGTGCTCATTGCTGGGTCATGTCCAGCCTCTCACCTACCAGCACCCCCAAGTCCTTCTCTACAGGGCTGCTCTCAAGCCCTTCACTCCTCCCCGTGTATTGACATCCAGCATAGGTACTTTACACTAGACAACACAGGCCCCAGCATTTAGTGCTTTGCTTAAGGTAGATTTTTGAGCAGTAATCGATTAGAACAAGCTTTGCATAGCTTTATTTGAAATAAATTGTGTATCAGTGTTACACCTGCAAGCATAGAATACTCCACTACTGACCTTGTGTGACTCTCTCACTGGCATATCAGTATTCCCAAAAGTGAAGGAATGTCAGGCATAGATTTACCAGAGGAGAAAGGATTTTTTTCACTTTTTCCTGTTGGTCATTGTAGTGAGCTGGTTGTGACATGAGGGAAGAACTAAGCTGAGCTGAGCTGAGCTGCAAGGATTCCTGAGAGCACATCTTTCTTTCAAGCTCAATCTGATAGAAATTAGCTATAAAAAATAATCCTATTTTTAATTCCTTACTAACCTTTGCTAATAGCATAAATGTATTTATCTAAGCTACTGGAAGTGGCAAAATCCATGCACTGTTTCTTTAAACATTGATCCATCTCAAACTGTGAAAGATTCTTCAGCAAAAGATAGTTGGCAGCTCAACCAATAACATGCTTGTCTTAATGTTTTTCTTGCTTCGCTAGTTAAGCATTCTGTCTCCTACCCACTGAAGAGATGTATTTTTAAACACACAACCAGGGCCAGTTCCAGGACTTACATACAATAACGAATTGAATACATTTTCATTAATTCACCAGTATTGTTTCTCCATATTTTATATTTTAAAGCAAAATCTATGAATAGTAGAAATTAGTTTTTTGAGCTAGGAAATTCAAATAATTTTATTTTTTTGTAATCAAAAATTAGGTGTCTTAATTGTTTCATGTGTGGTTGCACACTGATGTCGTTGTAGTGATGAATGAGTGGTAAAACTATTGGTGAAGCTATGAGGTGCCTGGCAGAGCCCCAAGCAGTAAAGGCCAACTCTCCTGCTGGAGCAGCTCTTTCCAACTCCTTCCACTGAATTCTTGAGTAAAAATTGCTCCAGGATGATAAACCACACAATGCTGACCAACAGAGAGCTGCGCCAGGGTTGCGAACCTGGAAAAGGCTGCACATGAAGAGGTGGTCATTTTGTTACACTCAACTAGCAGCCCCTGCAGGGGGCTCCTCTCAAGGACATTGATGATAGCCTGTCCGATTTTAGAAATCAAGCAGTATTGTTTGGGCATGCATACAAGAAATTTTTCATCTGATATCTTTGTTCTGGAAAGAAACACTTGTCAGGAATTACTCCATTTTTCATTTTATTTAAAAGGAAGACAATTCTGCCAAATATTGCCCCTCCCATCTGGACTTTTTCCTATCCAGACACCAGCCTCTAACTGAACATTTCCCACTTTTGATAGCTTCTGAATGGCATCTGTTAAGTATTGGAATAATTATTATTTATAAGAATGACATTTTCATAATATATATATTGCATATTACTGAATAGTAACTTTTAAGTACCTCCATCATTGGCAACAGTAGATAATATTACTGTTACCACTGACAACTTCTAGACCTGTACTGGTAACTAGTGCTTTGGAGTAGTATATGTTCCACAAATTAAGAATTATGGTATTCTATTACTTAGTATATCTAATATTTTATTTTATCATGTTATAATTAAAATTTCTTCTGCAGTTGCATTTGAAAGCAGGCAAGTTGTAGAAACTCCAGGGCTAATGAAATGTGTTAGTCAGAGGAAAAATCTCAGATTTTATGTATCTCAGATATATACTTTTATTTTGCCCACATGGTCAAATACTCATCCTTGTCCATGGACTCCAAGTAAACATGGCTACTCTTGCTTTCCTCACATTCTCCTTTGTGGTTTCAAAAAATGACAGAATGCTGAGACCATTCCATATCGTCCCCCTCACTTTAAAATTTATCCAATATTTTCAGTAAAGGAATACTTTTTTCCTTACTGGCTGATTCTCTGTTATGAAATTTACCCCACTTTTGTGTGCAGGGAGAACATCTCAATTTTTCAGGCCAAAATATGTAGTTTTGTGCCAGAGTCAACAGGAAAAGAAGACTTACAGGATCCAACTGACTTAGTTTTGTATTTCCCTGATGCCCGAACAACCGGAAAGCAGCAGGACCGAAGCATTTCATAAATTTCTTCATAGGTGGTACAGACACTAAAGCAGGATGTTTGGATCTTTGGCCAGTCCCAGCAGGAATATTACAATACAGGAAAAATTTGTGCACACTACACACATTTATGAGGGATTTTTAAAACTTATCTGGGCAACACATTAGTGAATATGCTTTAGGGAACAGTCCTGATCTGCCAAGCAGTTGAACCACTTCACGTATAAGGCTTTTGCACTTTCTAATCTTATTATTGGATCCATTGTTACTGCGTGGCTCAGTGGCCACACAGGTGGTAAATCTCTTCCCTTCACCACCCTTTTCAGTTGCCTTAGGTTATGAATCAGGTAACTCCGATCGCTTCCATTACTTTCAATGTGCGAATAACAATTTCTGCAATAATAAAAGCTTAAAAATTTCCTAGTAAGAGGGGAAGTTTAATAGAGAGAGAAGACACCAGTGGATGTTATGCACAGATGTTCACCTGTATGTCCGTGTCAGCGATTTCATTTGCACTTCTGGAGGGAAGTAGAAGACTTGGTTTAGTTTCTTGTATTAGATGCATGTGGTTAATAGAATATTCATTGATATTTCTCTCTGCAGTAAGAAGTCAAACGATACTCAGTGGCGTGCTTCTGTTTTATGCACTGAATAGATCTTTCTTTAGTTATTATTAACTTTTGTGTTCCTCTAGACATCTCTTTCTGCTAGGCATTACACAATCACCAGAAAAGTCATATCCTAAGATACATCCTAAAGAACTTACGATCTAAGTGGTCAAGGTAAAACCAGAGATATAGTGGCTTTTCCTACACCACCTAATAAGCAGGAGGATAGAAAAAAAAAATGAAGTGCTGTCTTCATGATTCTTGGTCTCCCTCTTTTTTTTCTGAACCACACAATTTTTCTTGGAAATACTCTTTGAAATCTGTTTTCTTTTGATGTAAAAAGAAACGTGGCACACTATGTTATTACTTTGTACTGTTCACTCATGTGAGTTGAGTTGATATATGCTTCAGCTGATCAAGCTGTTTGTTTTTGAGGATGTCTTCACATTAGAAGCAAAAATAAAAAAGGTTTTGCCTGAAATCAAAGCCATAGTTATTCTGTTTGGAAATAGGTGGGAATTCGAACAAAGTTTGTGTGAAGAAGGATAAATTCCCAATATTTGAAACACATTTGAGGCACATAATCTCTTTTTCTATACGCAAATCCTGATCAGTTTGAGCCTATAAAACATATTGACTATAGTTCTCACACATCTTCAACCTTTTTGGTGATTTTTGTGGGGGGTCATTAGCAGGTTTTCTTCTACAAATTGTTTCAAAGCATTGTAACACGTAGGATTTTACTGCCCAGAAGAATTTTATCAAGTCAGAGCGTTAGAAAATTGTCTGTGATGTTTTGTCCCATCTCTCCTAAGTTCACAATCTGATTTCACCATCTGTTGGGCCTGGAAGAGAAGCTAGTGGTGTAAACTGTCTTCCTGGTCAACCATGACCAGGTCAACTAGAGCTCTCCAGGGAAAATGTTGCCTGAGTTCTCTCCACTGACTGCACAGAGGATAAGATGATGATCTTAGTTTAGATAGCAACTTGCAGTTAGCTAAATCTAGATGGGATTAATTTTTCCACTCAATAGGTACATATCTTAACAACAAAAAGAAAAAAACCCTGCAGTTCAGTGACGGTATAGTAATTTATGATAATTATTAATTCTATAATCCTGCCATGATGACTTTAGTTTTTCTGTGGTGTGTGGCATTCTTCTATGCATGTTGAAACTTCAGAATATCACAATTTTTTCTTTAAGCACCAAAATATGCTTGAAAAACCTCCATGGGTTTAATCAAGCACTTAAAGTCTAAGCTTCCTTCAGCAGGTCTGCTGAGTCAGAACCCCTATTCTCATCTATAAAAAAAGGCTATGTGTTCATAGTAGTTTACTTCCCTTGCTTTTCCTCCTTTTATGCTTAATGTCTGTGGATATTCTATTAAATGAAATTACTGATCATAGGTTTTGCAGGAACATTGAATCTTAGGAGATATTAATGGAAAACTAATTTTGATTTTGTGTAAGGCACCTCTGTAGGGGGAAATCTGGGTTCTAAAAGCTTTGGTCAAAAGCTGGAGAGCAAAAGTAATGTTTTGTGAGCACTGTCTCATCTGAAATATGTAGAGCGGCTCAGATTCTACATATTTGGAAGGCTCTTCTAGAGTACAATTGAAATACTACAAAGCATTTGCACAAAATAGACAGCAATTTGAATCACTGATGTGCACGAGAAAATTGTAAACTGCTTATAAAAAATGAAGCAGAACATGTCAAATGACAATGATCCAAAGGCTTCCAACCCCATTGTTTCACATTTGGATGGTAAGTGAGGACTGAAAACATTCCTTCTAAACTAAATACTACCCATGTTTTGCAGGACTACAGTAAATTTGAAAGACATCAATGGCTGCAACCGAAGCTAAAGGATGATCTACTTCTCTGTACAAGTGAAACCAAGGTGAAATCTTGGTTCTTAGAGAATGTGGAGTTAAGTAAGTTATGTATGGCTGAGATGCTGGATTCTAGAGTCTTGGTTTAGAATAGCATATGGAAGATTTATGAAGAGTTTTGTGCAAGGAGAAGTGTCTGTACTGCTCTGATGCTGTGGACAGCTAATACGTTAGTATTGTTTGATTGGTGATCAGACCGAAAAACTAAGTCCTTAGAAATTTTGTGATTGCTTTAAAAGTCAAGAAATATTACAAACTAGTACTGAGTATCATACGATTTGTGATAAAATCTCAGGAGCTGGCAACACGAAGTGTAAATTGCACTCAGATTTTTTTTCCGGTAACAAGAACCTTTCTACTTTTTTTCAATGACTTAAAATTAGTCCATACAGATGAATAAGTTCTTTCATTTGACTTTAGTAGAAAATAAAAAAATAATTTTTCACTGACTATTGCAGTTTAGCATTGTTTACATTTTTGTAGTGAATTCCCATTGCTTATTTCAGATAGTATGCACTAAACAATTTTTTGCAGCTATTATATAATGGAAATGATTGTCTGCATGAGCATTTTGTTGCTAAGATTCATTTAGTTTTAGATCAGTCCAAACAACTGCAAGTTTTTATTTTCCATATATTACTCGTCTGAACTAAAAAATTGTTTCGGAAGCCTGGGGAAGGAGAGCAAAACCTGGGCCATGCTTCATATGAATCCTTCCTTGTTTCTCCTGCACTGTTTCCCAGACACAGCACTGCAGGAGACCTGTGCGACTTTGTGACTTTGCCACTCTTGAACAGTCAGCAATGGGGACGATAGGGAGAAAATGCAAGCATGAATGTGCACACACATCGATCGCTAATGCATTTCCTCCGTCAGCAGTTGTACACCTTAGAAGTCACTATAACAAAACAGGAGTTTAGTGGCTTTCATAACTTGGAAATACTGTCAGAATCACACTCAGGAGGCATTAATGTTATTTCATATAGAGTTTTCTTTTTGAAACTGAAGAGTTAGCGCCCACTGCTATAGAAACTGCCAGGTCTGGAAGACGGTGTAGATGAGTTACTTCTGCAACTATAAATGTTTTAGAGAGAATACAGTGAAAAACCACATGAACTATTACCTTTTTTTATTATAAGCAAAATTTCTTATCCAGAAATTATAATCTTTTTCATGTGTTGCACAGATAAATATACTTCTTTGCTAAGTACCAATGAAGAAATAATCAGGAAAAATAAACCTGTTGCTGTCAAAGTTTTGTAAAACTATCCTTCGATACACTGAACAAAATGATAAAAAGAAATAAATAGCTTTGAGGGCACTCTGAAGTGAAAGCAATTTTAGTATCACTGGTGAAATGCAAAATTCAGAAAAAATCACCTCGATGCATTCAGAAATGAAAAATGTTACTTCATATTAGGTTTTTCATGGACTTGTAATGAAACCTGGCCAATGCTGAAAGAAAGAATCATTTAAACACAGAGAAAATTGAAAGATTAAAGTGAAATACTAAAAGTGTTCACCTTTCCTTTTATTAGGTTTAACTCATGACTTTCCTTCTTTTTTTTCCCTTATTCAGCAAGAATATGGTAACAGTTTTGGTCAACCAATGACTTTTGGTTAAACACAAATTTTGCCCAGCTCTAGTAATCCTACTTTTGCTTTATGTAACCTGAGATGCCATTTTGTCACACACAAAACCCGCAATGAATCAATAGCAGATCACAAGTGAAGAAAATAGACAGAAAATAGGGAGTGTGAAAAGAACTCAACAAGAGTTTAGACTTTACCTAACAGGAATTTTGGCTGCACCTAGCTTAATAGTGAAGCATGATCATTTTCTGCTTGCTGCCTTGTTATAAAGATATTATTATTTGCTTTTATAAAATGCATCAAGGATCAATGCTTAAATGTCCTGAGTATAATTTGAACACCAAGATCACTCAGTCATGAAATTTTTCAGTAAAATATGGAGGCTAATATGGTTTGACTATGGTAAGTATTTCATTTTCTGTGATGTCCTTTTGAAATAAATTGGATAGCATCTGAGGAAATGAATGCTTCAAAGTATTAGAGTATATGCTGTGGAGTATATATATTCATGCTACTGATTTCCATGCATCCCTGATTTGAAATTGCATCCCTTTCTTGGGATGGAATTTCCATGCATACCTTTCTTGAAATTGCTGACAATATCAGGATTGTCTCCAATAGTGACAAGTTATTTGGCTTTATTCTAGGACTTCTCCACAGTCACTGATCTAAATGTCCTGATGTTTCGAGTCACTGAGATCAAAGCATGGCTAGAGGTTTAAAAAGCAACACTCTGTAAAAACATTTTAAAAAATGAGAACTTTAGCAAATTTTAAAATGCGAGGTACGTTTAGACTCTAAATAAGCATATGAATGAAGTGGTTTTATCAGATTTATTTCTATGCTGAGTCTCAAATTTTTAAATCTCAGTGGAATTGATATTACAGGACTAACATACCATTCAATCAATGAAAAAAATTAGACACTGTAAAAATACTTTGTCAGTATAAAGCCTATTCTTTAGCGGGTAAAGGCACATCTCTTCACTACTGCGGCAGTCCTTTGGGCCACTGAATGTGATCAAATGTGCATGATGAGCAATCAACTGTTTAAACCAGTGTTATGGCATTTGTTCTTAGGTAATGTATGGAATAGACAAGTGAGTATTTAAAAGTGTTAATGAATACTGAAGACATCTTACATTTAGCAGGAACAACAAAAAATAATTCAAAGACTTGTGCCAGGACTGTGTTTTGGCACAAATTTTCCTGCTATTATATTTTTAGAGATCATGATTCTAGATTTAGTATACTATTAATTGGCTGTTGCATTTCCTAAGTGTCTTGCAATTTTCAAGCTTTTGGTTATGACCGTGTTAAGGAATTATGACTAAGTGAGAGAATAAATATTCTTTGTCAGAATTTTTTAGCCATGTTTAATCGTGAAGTAGACCTGAGTTTCAGATCTGCAGATCAAGTTGCAGATCTGCCGCATTTCTATAGTAACAGCCGTGGCTTCTTGCGGTGCTGAGGTCCTGGCATCATTTCCAGCCTAGAGGTTACTCAAAAAGCATAGACTTTTTTATTTATTGGGAATGAAAACAGTCACTAAAAGGTCATCTGGAAGCCTTGTAGTCAGAAGAAGTAACGAAAGCTGAGGAGGGTAATTATCGGAAAGGCTATGTATAAGTTGCAGCTTTCCCACATGCCTATCAGTACATGAACTGAGGATTGGATAAGGACTGTGCAGTTTGGTAAAACAAGAGTCATACTTGCTTTGTCAGCAAAGTTTGATTTTCCACAGAAATTTGGGAAAATTACAGGGAAGACAGAATAAGAAATTCTCTTGAAGTATCTAAAAGTCTTTGTTGCAAGACAGAAGGAAAAATAAGAAAACATCCCCAATGCAAACTTTAAGCACAGCCCTTTCATTAAGCCAAATAGAATTCATCATTCCCTGTTAACAAAGTTGTAGCTCTTATGTTCATGAACTATTAAACACTCGAATTTTCTACAAGATCTAAGTCTCATTGTTTACACTAGTCTGTTACAAGTACAGGAAAAGGTGAAGTCCAGAATACAATGTCTAATGAATTCTGGAATTTTGAAAACGGGCATTTTACCCTTATTTGATGAATGCATATTGGTCAGAAAACTACCTCATGTCCATGTACCCTGTTTTTTCATTTCACCTTTCAGGTACCCTTGTTATTTAAATCATAAATGTATGTGGGTGTGTATAATGTCCCTCTCAACAGGACTTAACGAGATCTGCTAAGATATATTTTAATATTACAAATCTAAGAGAAGTGTCAATGCATGTGTTGCCCTTTGACCCAAATGTTCTGGAATGAAAGGAAAATCTAAAGGCTACCTAGATGTGAAGCTGAAATGATACAGCATTTACAGCAGTTTCATGATAAGTAACTATATTTGGCAGCCTTAGATTAATCTTTTGTATTTCATATAGGACTTTTATATGTCTTAGAGGTAGTTTGAAGTTTGGTTTAACATATTTTGTCAGTGTTTCTGAAGATCCAGTGAACACTAGTAAACCAACAGAGGTCTTCCAACACTCTTGTCATGAAAGACTGAGATTTTTGCAGAAACTTGGTGTCCAGTGATGTCCTGTTGGATGAGTCCAGTGCTCAGATTCATGGGACCCTCAGAGGCAGGCCAGAACCAGAAGAGGCTGTAGGATTTGGTCATAGAATCATTTGAATGATTTGGGTTGGAAGGGACCTTTAAAGAATATCTCCTTACACCTCTCCTGCCACAGGCAGGGAGATCTACTGAACCAAGTTGCTTAAAGCAAAGATGGGGCATCCACAGATTCTATGGGCAGTTTGTTCCAACGTCTCACCACCTCGATTGTAAAGAGTTTCCTTCTTATACCTAAGCTACATCTAAGCTCTTCTAATTTAGGACTGTTACCCTTCATCCTACTAGTACATGTACCGCCGATACCACTAATAATGGTACTGAACAGTACGAGCCCCTAAGGGTCACCCCTGGTTACTCATCTCCATTTGGACATTGAGACATTGACTACAACTCTGTGGATGCAGCCACCCAGTCAATTCCAACCAGTTCCTTATCCGTAAAACCATCCATCCATCAAATCTGTATCTCTTCAATCTGGCAACAAAGATGCTCTGTGGGATCATGGCAAAGGCCTGGCAGAAGCTGAAGTGGGTGGTATCAGTTGCTCTTCCCTTATCCACCAACAGAGTCACTCCATCGCAGAAGATGACCAGATTAGTCAGGCCTTTTGTGGAGCCATGTTGTCTCTCTCTAGTCTCCTCTGTCATCCGTATGCCCTGCACATCTTCCAAGAAGATCTGTTTAATGATCTTATCGAGCACAGAAGTGAAGGCAACTAGTAGGTAGTTCCCAGGGTCCTTAATTTGCCCTTTGTAAAAATGGGTGTGATGTTTTCCTTTTCTGGTCACTGGTGATTTTGCCTAACTGGTGTGATTTTTCTAATATTATGAAGAGTGGCTTAGCAACTGTATTTGCTGGTTCCTTCAAGACCCTTGTCACATTTATCAGAGACACATACAGTTTCTTTTGCCATCTTTTTCTGAGTAATGTACCTGTAGAAGTCCTTTTCATCATTCTTCTCATCCTTTGACAAGGTTCAACTATGCCTTAGCTTTTCTGATCCCACCATACACTCTGGAGAAGTATCTCTATATTCTTCCTGGGAAGCATAACCTTTTTCCACTCCCTGTGTATTTCCTTCTTGTGCTTCTGTTTGACCAGGAGGTCCTTACTCAGCTGTGCCGGTCTCCTGCCTTCCTCTTGTCATCCATGAGGCTTTCCTGCAAGGCCTGCAGTATCTCCTTCTCTATGTTCCAAATTTATGGCCAACATTGTTTTCGTCTTACAGATCTGTGGGGAAGTATCAGCACATTTCCAAGAATTTAAATTCTTGAAGTTAACAATAGTATGGTGTACTCTGTCAAGGGGACTCTGTAAAGTTGTATAGACAAAAAAGACAAATGGACCCCCTTTCTTTTAAGTGAAATTGCTTGGGTGGGAGGCTGTTGTCCTGAGGCAGCAGGCTTCACTTAATGATGCTTTTTATATTTTGTTTAGTATGGAGAATAGATAGCTGAAAAAGAGAAACAAATTTTCAAAGGTTGTCTCAAAGATAGAATATAACGTGTCCTATAGTCAAGCAACCAAGGCTGGAAACAAAAGAAAATTGGGATAACCACTCACACTGCATTTATTCAACTGTTCATTCAGCTACTTATATTTTATTGTCATTTAGTTCCTTGGAAATTAGTTTTTCCTTGTTAAAAATATGTTTGGTTTTGTTTAAGTCTATTTTAAACTGTTCTTGGGAATAATCATTAATTTAAAATTCAGAATATGATGGCAGGGACGGTGTCAGCTGGAACCTTTACATTGGTCTTGTTGGCATACTGAATGTATGTAATTAGTCATTTTTCCACCTCTGGCCATGTCATTCTGGGTCCAGCTCTCAATAAAACCAATGTATGCCAATATATGTGGTGATACTGTACATATTTTCTCACAGTTTACAATAGAACTAAGCTTGACAATACTAAGAGGTTTCAGCTACCAAACCAAAACTAACCATTTTGTTAGTTATTGAAAGCTGTATGATTTTCGGGAAACAGAAATGCATTTTTATGATTTAAATAACACATTATTTTCTGTGTTTATTTGTACATAGTAATCACAAACTTTAAGAACTTCCCACAAGTAATCAGCTGGATATTACTCCACAATTTACAAGAAAAAAATTCATTGTGACTTGGATTTTCCCCATCTGCTCTTCCACAGGTGCCCTCTGCCTAATGTAGTTTATAATTTGATTATATTTGACCCAGGATGGGTCTGATGCCATCCAGAAAATCACTGCAGTTTGGAAGTGCTCAGACAGGGACATTTGAATGGGAGAAGTCACTCTATGAAAACTGTTTTATCACTATAGTATCACACAAAGAAAAAGTGATCTAAAGTCTTTCTTTTTTTCTAAACACTCTTTTCAAAGTTCCTATTGAAGAGCTGTATTTTCTCTACAACAGCTTAGGTGAAACTTTAGAAAAATCTGAAGGCTGTGATATCTACCCATCTGTCAAGTTAACTGGAAAAGCTGTTAAGCTCCTGTGTGAAATAGACAGGGGAAACAGTAAGAGTCACTGCCCAAAGCACATTTTTTCTGATAAATTGGTTAAGATTCAGATATATAGTGTGAGTTATCAGTCATCTGAATGTGTAGCTGGGGAAGTGAGTGTCAGATGACAGGAGTGTTTCTGTGCAGAGTAATGAAATCACTAAAGAAGCACACAGAAACAGGAGTATTTCTGTGCATCTAAATTAAAACTAAAAATTCACACTTACAGAGCATATTTGCTGTTATAAGGCATAGTACTACAGATAAAAAAACAACTGCTGATCTTAAGGCTCTACAGTATATAGGAACTGAGGTTTTATATATGACATTTATATCCAGGATGTAATAGAGGAATGCAAGAGAAATATCTGACTCAGTGATTAATTTCTTCCCTAATGAAAAAAAACCCAAACATTAAAAGCCTGAATACTAGCTACCACTATGTGTTGAAGCCTGTATTTACTTCCCTGCTATCTTTAGAAGTATTTAAGAAAAAACGTAAAGATTCTTCCTAAGAAGAGGAGGAAGAGTTGATGAAGAAGAAAGGGAAGGCAGGTGCTTTATTTCTCCAATATCAAAAGTGAGTAGTACCAAATTTTACTCCCTTATCAGTGATTAGCAGGCACTAAACAGAATGGGAGGTCAGGTAGGCTGAAACTGCTTTGAGCCCAAATACAAACTCCACTTTTGGTGCAAAGGGAAAAGAGTTTTGTGTAGGCTCTCTGATTGTGAACTCAGCCATATGGGAAAAACCATCACTACTTTGTCTGAAACAATATTTTTGCTCCAAAAGCTCAATTAAAGGAATGTTGAACCTTTTTTTTTTTTTTTTTTTTTTTTTTTAAATCTGAAGGAATTATAGTTTCTGCAGCTGTGCTCTTTGGGCTCAAAGGGAAGCCCAGAGGTGGGGATCAGCCTCAGATCATCTGTTTGCGCACATTTAATACTTAAAACTGGAAAAACCGAACAAAAGGATTTCTGCATTGGCCTGCATAGTACAACCAATACCTTTGAATTTTGTTAGGTTAAAGATCAGTGTTTCCCTCAGAAAGAGGGAAGAAGCCCAAAAGAGCTCTATTATTCTTACAGTCCCATCTAATCCAAAAGATTTTCACTGGGTGAATGCAATTACTCTGAAATATTTGAAGTCAATTACTCTGAAGTACTTGGATCTTCCTCAGCAGCAGAACTAGTCTATCCAAGACCTCAGCTGAATGACTAACAAGACAGAAATAAAACAATGTAGAATTTACTTTCTGAAAAAACCCAGAAATTTGAATTAGTCAGTGATGACTTACAGATTTCGTGAGGAGCTCCTACAGCTTCACAACCTGACGTAGCGATAGCTTTTGTCCTGGCATTGATAAAAATTTTCATGCAAGGGATCAGAGAGATTATGTTATATGAATCTTCCTTTCACCACTGTTTTCATGGGTAAGCTGGAAGGTTAAAGATGCTTTGTCCACCAGTAGTTGCCTTGGGAGAATTCTTGGCTTGTGCATGTTTAAACAATCCCTCACAGTTCAGACTGTATTTCTCATGCTTACTGCTTCTTGAACAGCTCTTGAGAGAAAAGGTGACAAAAATTAGCTGTGGAATTCACTCACGTACGTTCGTTAATACAAGACTGCTCCCTGTACAGATTCTTTAGGGTAAAAGCTGTAATAATAATCATGCACTCTGTAGTGTCACTGCAATTAGGTTAAACATTTCAAATTATTGCCATAATGTCACATAATATTTTGTAAACATGATAAAGTTAAAAATGATATGTACTTTGAAAATATATGCACCAGCTGAGAGCCATCAGTAATTAATTAGCAAATAGTTGAATCCTCATCTCAGGTCACTCAACATAAATGCAGATTTGCTTCACTGATGTAAATAACATGTATTCATAACACTCCTGTAAATAGGGTCAGTGGTTGGTCTTTCATATTTGCAATTTCTACTGAGAAATTTTTAAAATGCATTTGTTTCATAGCTGCCAGAGCCAAAGAAAATTTTCCCAGTACTGTGTAAAAGTTAATTAAATTAAATGGATGAAATACCTTAAATATTTTTAAATATTATTTTTACAAATATAATTTAATATATAAAATATATCTTAATTTTTGCTACATATATTTATTTCAGTTGTAGTATTACTTTATTAACATCTTCATAAATATGAAATACAGAATTATAGCTGAACATGATAACAATGGTTAATCTTTACTGAAGGACTGACTTTTGCAAAGGGAAAGTTGTCTCAGGGATCTGCATTCAGGCTGGCCTTCCTCCCGCTATGGTCTCATTGATTTGAATGGTAACCAAACCACCAGAACCTTCTGAATCAACTTTCCACTTAGAAAGTTTTGCACTGTGTTGTAGCTAAAGACAACATTATGCCTTAAGAAACCCTGCTACATTCTTCTTTCAGTAAAAGGGTCAAATAAAAGACTAGAATTGAAGCCCATGTTAAAGGAACACATGACTCATTCCAGATGTTCAAACACTGGGACAATCTGTTAAGTTGAACAGTCATGGAAAAAGGCTAAGGGAAAGAAAATTTCTAAGGTATATGGAATCTAAATTTTTATAAGGACTTTATAAATAAGGTCAGCACCTTGCATGGCCCTCAGATATTTCTATGACATCAGTGGAGTTCTTGGAAAATATGTTTTTGTTAGCTAGCACTGCCAACCAAGCTGCTGTTAATAAGTAACCTGTCTTGGTTAATTAAATATGTCTGTATTGAGGGGTAAAAAGATACTATTAAGTGCTATAAAAAAAGTGTAGGTAAGCAGTCCAATGTTTCTGTCTGTTGCTCTTTATAGTGGTTCTTTTTCACTAATCTGATTGGTCTGAGTCTTTGCTGACAGACCGATTCCTGCAGAGGAAGGACTGATTTTCTTACTTTCGATGCTTTAAACAGCTAAAATATAGGATGACTTATTTAAATTTCCTTTCAGTTGTGTTTTTTTTTTTAATTCTTCCTAATATGAAAGAGTGAATATATTTTTTCTTCCTTTGCAGTTGTCATGTATACAGTAAACACAGAATCATAGAGTCACAGATGGTTTGTACTGGAAGGGACCTAAAAGATAATCTAGTTCCCCCTTGCCGTGGGTAGGGATGCCACTTACTGAATCAGGTTTCTCAGAGTTCTATCCAACCTGGCCTGGAAGACATCCAGTCAGGGATGAGGCAATAAATGCTTGAACAGGAAAGTTTTTTGTGCAGTACTGCTAAGCACCCGGAGAGGCAAAGCAGGTGATGTAAATAACTTGTCAAGTGATCTGGGAAAATTTCTAGCCAGATATGATGGAATTGAAGGAGGTATAATCACCTTTATACACTGTGCAGCATCAGAATCATGAATTAAAGCTTGTGGATCCACACTATGCTTCAGCAGAGAGGACTCTTGAGATGAGATCCTGGCTCTGAGATTTACTGCAAACATCTGAGTGTCTCCAAAGGAGCAGAGATTTCTCTATGACACTGAGGCCACATTGTCACATCATTTTGAGTACCCTAGAATTAGTGAATAAATATTAAAACAAAAGAACCAGCTGCTTCAAGTTGATATATATTATACAAGCTAATATATACAAACTAATATATTATACAAGCTAATATATTCTGTTCAAGTTTTGTTGGGCAAAATGGGAAAAAAGGTAAGGAGAGACTGCTTTGGTGAGAGAGAGGCTGTGAAAAGGATTCAGGAAATGAAACCTGGGCGGGTGGTTCATAGATCTCCCATTTGAAGTTACCATGCCTTTTGCTGATGGTCTTTGCTGGGAGTCTCTAATGCTTAGCACCTATCCATACCCACGCTACACCATGGTTCCGGGGTGACCTGGACAGATCCCAGCTGTCCCCACCATCTGATAGAGATGATACCCACTGAAAGGGCGCTGCAGCCCCAGAGTCTCCCATTGAAAACCCTGGTGAGCACAAATGTTGCTACCTGCCCCCACGGCATCAGCCACGTGGCCAAAAATTTGATCCATGGAGCAGAGCTCTTTGTACCTCTGCCCCAGGAGCTGGAGGGGATGTTGAGGAAGACAGTTGGAGGAGGACCTGGGCTTGTGTGTTACAACGTAAAAGGTGTAAGAGGAGAAGTGTCTTCTCAAAGAATAGCCCTTGCTCAGTTAGCTTCCTGCTCCAGCAACTAGAGAAAGCTACGGGGCAGCTCTGAGTTCACATCCACCATGTGCCCATTTGTTTCCTGGGGCTTAGTTACAAATGGCTCCATCCTCTGAAAGGCTTCTTGTGAAAACTCTACACTGTGAGTGTCTCAAGTGTCTCCATTAGGGGCTTTTTTCTGTTTTTTAGGATCTTTTATCTAGAGATAGACAGACACTTTCAGGCATTTTAACAGTGATGCCACAAAAGCTGGAAGTACACGAGGTGCTTGCTTGTGTCACACCGCTAGTCTGTGAGTTAGCAAATTAACAGTACAGGGTCAGGCCTGTTTAGTGGAAAGAAGATGCAGTTCTATAAAACATCCCTATATACAATGGATGTTTCTAAAATCTTTTAATAACTCTGCGTGATTTTTCACATTTCTAATGGCTATCTTTGCCTTGGTTTGCACCTAATTCGCAGAAGCAGAAATCAACAGTGAATGAAAAATGCATGTGACAGATGATAATTTCCCTCTGGAAAGAAAAATCCCTTAGGAAACAGTGCAGCCATTTGAAACAATGTGTACACACAGATGAGGAAATGTGCTGCCAGTCACTGAGGACTGTACTCTCTGGAACCAAGTACCTCTTCCTGGGTTGCTAATTTCTGCTGAGTGACTGGCAAATAGTCCAAGCTGCCTACCAAAGAAGACCCTTTCTCAGTTTCAACTACATTTCAAGTCCAACCTCACACTAGTTTCACACTGAGCTTGGCTTCAGGAAGAGTTGTGGTGTAAAAAACTATTTCAGAGTATGTTTGCATAGACATAAACTGAGAGTGGTACAGCTTGCTCTGTTTTGATCCTTATTCTTTTACAGTGAATACCAGTATGTGTTTTGATAGTTTATCTTTCAAGATAAGAGTGTTTTACTTTAATTTTTCTGGAATGTGGCATTCAGAAGGAGGAGTACTTAGGTGTTTGGCTGACTTTTTTCTCTAGACTTTCCAAAAAACCAGCCATCATTGTCATGTCCTTGTCTGTCCCACCCCCACCCATGCCTTTCACTGTCGCCTGCTGCTGTCACCATTTGCTATGGACATCCATGCCTAAGCAACAGCTGGTAGAAAAAGAAGAGAATGCTTAAATTCTTTATCTGGAAAGAAGGAAGGGTGATACATGGTGTATAAATTTCTAGACTGTCTCTTTACTTGCTTTGTTTTTTGCATGTAGTACCAGGTGATGCATGGCAGCTTCAAGAGAGATCAATCTCAATGTTTGGGCTTCATCTGAACGCAGAACTCAAAGTAAAGGTCAGGAGCCCTGACCCTAAATGGATTAAACTAAATAGAAAGGTATAAAGAAACCCTGCCCTATGAACTGTCAACCTGAGGGGGGAAATCACTTTGGATTCATCCCTAGACAGGGGTTAAACTGAGTTTGGAGACATGGTGCTTAAGCTCCACTGAAAATTAGTTAATATGCCTGCAAAACTGACTAAATGAGAAAAAACAATGTACTCATCTTAGATGTCCTTATCAGGCTTTGAAATTAACCTATCCCTAAAACACAGCAGCTTTCACCATTTGTTATTTTTATTTCCCTTTAACCAACTCAGTAAGGTGGCTCAGAGTTTTTTCTTCCTGGGAAGATTTCTTTGCAAATAAAACATTAAAATGAGATTACACAAACCATTAGTACTCACCGAGCTTTGCAACTATTTTTAGGCGGAAAATAAATCTCATAGCTGCAAGGCTTGATAGTTTTTTGTTTTCTTAAAGATTAAAAGGAAAAAACCCACACTTTTTTTTAGAAGTAAAAACCCAGAAGTTTAATAAGGAACTGAAAAACAAAGGCAAAAAGAGAAAGACATTGATAGATGGCCAGAAAATACTGTTACGTAAGAGAAAAAGTTCTGTTTCAGACTTATCCCAGCAGTACTTCCTACAAATCAAAGCACTCCTAAAGGAATTGCTCTGCTGGGAGCCTAACACTATTAATGAGTTAGTGAACATGAATGATTCTGAGTTAGAATGATTCTGAGTTAAGACATTTGGCTTTTAATAAATTACGCCGCAGCCTGTGTTTTTCATGCTGCTTTGTTGCCGATTACATTATCTTAAATGGGAGTGAGAAGCAAATTCGGTGTTTCTGTTCTAGGTACAAAACTTTCTGAATGAACTGTTTTATTGTTGTATCAGTAGGCTTTATGAGTGATTAGTCATGGCAAACATACATTCAAAGTAAATAACTATATGTACCTTGTGTGAGTGCATCCTGCATCTTTAATACATTATATGCAGAAAAGTGTTTTACAGAATATGAAGAAATTTTTTTTCTTGTGTCACAAATTACATTAATTCACTTGTTTAAGTATGTTTCTTGGGCTGTGAAAGTATGAAAATCATGTGAATTCATGTGGTAATACCTATGCATGGGACTTTTTAAATGCATGTTTGGAGTTCAGAATTCCTTGTAACATACAGTTGTTCTACTGAGTTCGTACTTGTATATAAGAAAAGCAATATTTGAAGAAAATATCATTGCTTTCCAAATTTCCATATATTTGTACCATTACCCTCACATTTTCTATGAAACAACATGAATTTTTGATCAACAAAAGCAGCAACATCTATCTTATACTGCAAAACTGAGAGTCATTCAAAGATGGGGATAATTATGATTTTGCTGTTATTATGGAGAAGCACTAGCAAACAGAAAAAGAACTTACATCAGTGTTGAGATCTTCTCAAATTTTTTTCTTATAAGACAAGATTTCTGCTGAAAGAGGTGTTCTGTGAGCACCTGATTTTTTAAAGGAAGATGTGCGTATGCCCAAGATTTGGTAGACGATGTTTTTCAGGTTTCATGTGAGATTGTATGGTATTCAAAACCAGAGATATAAATATTAATGGGAGACACTACCCATTTTAAATATCCAAGAGCTGTAGTGTGAGACACATATCTGGGATGTAAGAGACTGGAACTCTATGTATGAAGGATAGAGAAATACTTTCGTGTTTAACTACGTTTCTCACATCCAGTACTGAGCACAAACAGACAACCAATATAGTCCAAAGTAATGAAAATGATATTTCATAGCTATAATGAATGAAGCAAGATGAGAAACAGAACATTTTTTCAGACCTACCAGTGGAGCTGTGTAAAGCACACATTTTTTTCGAACAAGTCCTCCCTGCTTAACAATGTGACACGTGAATATAATTCTATCCGAACCCAGATACCTTAATTTCCAACCCAAAATGTTACACATATGTTCAGAATTTACATTTTTTCATTACTATGTGTATATATTTTTATCATTTGTTTTTCTGGTTAAAAAATGGATCTTTGATTTAGATAATCTGGGGTTTGAATCTTCCTTATATTTTACCATACTTATTAGAAGACAAGAGAAGTATGCACAAGTTACTTCTTTTCCTATTAATGTCACATTGCAAATGAAATTCAGAAGGCAGTTTCCCCCCTTATTAGAACTGCTTTGGCTCCAAGGTTAAAATTCCTGGCTGTTTCGAATTTGGAAGGCTTCCCATGGTAATCTTATTCTATATCAGAGTGTGGTCTGTACGCTCAACATTGCCTTATTTAGATCTGTCAGGCAGCACTGACTAGCTGAAACCAGTTTAACTTTCAGCAGGAGAAGAGTAACAGGAGCCCAGTGCCAGTCTTGAATAAACCAGCGGGAACTCAGCAAGAAGCTCTTCCCATATAAGCAAAAGCACCGTCCTATGGAGAACTTGTCTCTGCTGAGAGACTGGAGATACATTGTTTTAATGAACTCGCCTCAAGCTGCTGAAATCATTTGAGGGAACAGATTTGGGTTTATGAATATCCTAAATCTCTTTGATTTAAAAAAATGTGGAAAGTTTGATTTGTATCAAGATTATTTTCTTTCTTCCATTATCCCTACCACATGCATGCACTCCGTAGGAGTGGCTTTGTGTGTGTCCATGGGTAGGTATTCTCTTAGGAAGACAAGGAGCTCTCAGGATAGAATTTTATTTTAATTTCTTTTTTCTGTATACTGCTTAGCTGCTGATATAAAGCTAGTTTATAATTCAAAAAGGAGATAAAAAATTGCTTAGTTTGCCTGGCAACAGGAGCATTCAAATCTGTATTCTTTTGCCTCAGCTCTAAAGCAAGCTTCTCTTTCTTCCCACAGATCAAGATAATTCTTGTGTAAGCATTTTACCTTTCATGTAGCCTCTCTTTCCACTCATACATCTTGTACTTTCATGTCCACTTTCCTTCAGCGCAAAGTTCAAGACTGAGGACAGCAGCGTGTTCAGGAGGATGCTTCTGCCTTCTGGCACACAGCTGTAGTGGATAACAGCTTGGCCAACCATCTAGTCAATATTTTGGATACCAGTTTATCACTTGAAATTACTAGGGCAAAGCTTCTGCCTAGACTAGCTCTTCCTGAGTGCATTTCTTTTTTATTTAATTATTTTATATTTAATCATATTTTAGTGAAATTGGATTCCTAAGTCAAGAAGGATTGCTTTTTGCTTTACTCCAGATGATGGAAAACATGCTGCTTTTGGGAGGTTAGCATACAGGATGAAGGACAAGACTTGCAATCAGGCTCCCAGCACACTCAAGGCAGCAGTATTGTATCCTCTCATGGTATTCTTTGTCTGGCCAGTGCTGCCTGCCTTTAACACATTAGATAGATATTGGATGGGACAGAAGATGATTTAAGTTTTTGCTGTTTGATAGCTATTCTTTGGAAAAATGACCTATCCTGAAATTGTTTGGTACAAATGATGCAGCTGAAAAGGTACAAATTTGGTATCAAGAAGCTATGGATTTTGCAGGAGGTGGCAGTCTGATGGATGACTTTACTAGCTCAGCCATAGCATGACACACTATTCTGCTTCTTAAAGTAAAGGGTGGGGAATAGGAAAGGGAAAAATGTGCTTTGTCCTTTGCTGTTGACATGGAGGTCAAAATGTGAATAGGTTCACCTGTAATTTTTATAGCTGTGTCTCTGTCAACTTTCTCACTGCCTCTCTTCCCTTTTCTCAGGATGAAAGAAAGGTATGGGACTGGATTCCTGGCCGGCCTTCCAAATACTTAGAAAAAAAATTAATATGATTTGAGTCTTTGTGATTAAAATCCAAGATGTCCCATGCAAAAATTACCAAGTTTTGAGTGGTTAAGAGCTGGGACAGAATCTCAGATAAGGCTTCTGCCTTATGCAGGTAAGTCTGAGGCTTATTTGATGCTCACTTCTCACGCTGTTATAGCAGATCTACTTTGCACAGGCTGCCTAACCCTAAATTGGCTGACCCTGAGATGCTGGCAAATCAGGGAGTGTAACTTCACTGATGGAGGGAAAGCAGCAGAAGTTTCTCTCCTACTCTTTTCTACCTGTCTGTAAGAAAAAAAAGTGTGAATGTGGCTTCAGGGCTGCAGAGGTCTGAGCTGTCCCTTTTTAAAAATTATTCTATTTTCCAATGCCACTGAGATAAATAAAGATGGAATTGTTTTAAAAACCCTTACCTAGGAAATTCAAGGGAGCAGAAAGGAGAGGGAAGGAGGAAGAATCCCAGTTCCTGGCCTGTGGGCTGTTTCTAACAAAATGAAATTATGAGACCATATTATCTCTTTTTAATTATCTATTCATGTATATAATATCTAGCTACAAATAAAGGCATTTATATCTTTTTTATTTAGCAATGTTTTTATAATATAATTTACAAATATGTATGTATATATCACATTGTCTTTTCATAGGGATCTTTTTGGACATTCTAAGCCAAATTAGAAATAACAGAAGACTTCTCAATTACAGCTTCCAACAAATTCCACAGGAATAAGTGGCTGGATTGAAGACAGAGACTCAAATCAGTTCCTGACTGATGGAAAAGCCAGACAGAAATCAGACTTGCTTTGTTGAAAACAACTAGATGGCTCCCTAGCCAGTACCCATATAACACATGCATTACATACTGCTTTATATTCCTTTGTGGGGTTGGGAGGAGAAAGGAGCTTTGGGTACCTGTGTGAGAGATAATGATATAAACACATTTTTTTAATTATACTGTTCAGAAAGTAACTTAGAATTTATATTAAAAACAGTCATTCTATAAAATACTATCTATTTTCTTTCTATTGCATGTCAACCCCTTGTCATGTAATTGCCATGTACCTAGAAGTACCCTCACTGCTGAAAGCTCTTCAGCAGCAATGAAGTGAGGTATGCCCAGACCAGCCAGGTTTCATATAGTAAAGGGAAGAAAAAACTTACCAAAACCAACCAGACTCATGATGATCTAGGGGAAATTGTGGCAATCAGTTTGATGCCCTTAACAGGGGAGAAGAAGTAATTTACCCCTAAACCCCTTATTGTTATGTCTCAAGTTGTGGCCAGTTACTCCATTCGTGGGTCTCTATTTCAGGTGCCTTACAACCTTCTCTAGAGTCTCCCTCCCTCTGACTATGTCAGGAACTTTGGATCCTAAGCATAGTAGCCCTCAATCTCCACTTTAAATCTGAGACATATTTAAAATAGTGTGAATAATGTAAAGTTGTAAGGTGATATAAATTCTCCGGGCAATAGTGATTGTCCTGAGTTTTCTAAGATCAGTGAAAGAAAACATTTATCATTGGGAACCATGGAGTCACAGGGGTAGATTTAACGGCCAGAAGTAAGCATTAGCATTTGACAGTGTTCCTGTGTCTGAAAATTTTGCATAAATGGTTGCAAGTAAAGCCTTGCTATACTTAACCATCACCACTGTAACATACCCATGATAGCTGAACTATTACTGGGACTTTAGCCTTCAGCCCTGAAGAATGTCTTTCCTGTTCAAGGATAATGCATGGTACTAGGAACACTAAAGAAGGATTACTTTGCCATATCCTTCTGCTATTTTTCTTGCACAGATAAGCCAGGTTTCATCTGCCAGAGTTGTCACCACCTTTTTATGAGAGCTACATTTGCTATAAAAAGGAAAATATAAAAGGTTGGGGGAAAAAAAGGTTGTTGCCAAATACAGTATGCACAGGAAAACCTAGACACATATTATAGGGTGGAAATAAACTTTAAAGTTCAGTGGTAGCGATATATGAATATTAGCCCACTTACACCATGGAAAAAATGAAAGTAGCTGATCATGCCCTAAACAGGGGATACAAAAACCAGATGGCTCTTAAAACTGAGTGGAAATCCACAGCATGTGTAGAAAGGGCAACTAGTGAACTGTGGAAACAAGAGTCATTGCAAAGCCTAATTAGCTCTTTTATATTTGATCCAGGATAAAACATTTTGGTGATCCTGTGCTGAGCCCTCTGTCTTGTAAAGAGGAATCTCTCCTTATTTTTACCACAAAGGTCTTCTCTAGGTACAAAATCACTGGAAACAGAAATGTGAACTCAGCTAAGGAGTTGTACTGAATCAGGTAGAATAGTAAGATACATTCAAAAAGGAAAAACTCTTCCAGTCCAGTTGCAGATGACACATTTTGCAAAGAATTAGAAATTAAACTAAACTATACATAAAAATACAGGCTGTGACAACAGAGCAGTGAAAATTTATCAGCCCTACTATCCACATGTTGTCCTGAACCTATAAGCAGTGGTCAGGAAACACCAGTTGGAAAATATTGTCTAACGCACGTCTGTAACTGCTTGCACTGGAATGAGCAATAGATCATTGACACTCAGATGAGGACACTGAAAGGAGAATTGAAAGATGTTAATTCAATAGATAATTCCTGAAATACACAGATAACAGAAATTTTTTCCAGATTATAATATTTAGAGTAATTCTTAGCTACCCTCAAAATTCATCATTTACAGCTGAACTTAATGCTCCCTCCTAGTATCTCTGTCTCAATTCACCAAGCAGACAGCTGTCATGCTTCTAAAACACTACTAGTCACAATGGTTGATTATTGCCCTTCTTTGGGATAGTGCCACCAGAATTGACAGGATAGGCTTTATAATAGTCCTTCAGCTTCCACTCATCTTCCTTGTTGCACCAGTCTGACATGTTTGCACAAATCAGCCTTATTTGGCACAGTCTCCCTGGTTTTGCATTCTAGAAATAGTTGATAGACTTGTAAGTTTGACTTATATGTTTAGTAAAGAAAAAGCTACTCTGAAACAGAATAATTATTAGAAAAAAAATCCAGCCCCCCCTGCCAATCAGTGCCTGATGTTTGCATTCCAGCTGGTTTCTAAGAGATTTCCAAGAACTTTACAAAAATGATAAATTTCAAATACTTATATATAGAATTCAGCATCCTAATAATGGAATAAGAATTGTCAGTCTCTCAGCAAAGAATTTGAATTATATACTTAAATTATTTAAATTCTGGCATCATTCCTTTACTTACATATTTTGCTATACCGTTCTTACCAGTGACCCCAGTTACATGGCTTTTGGTTTATTCCAAGTTTGTCAGCTAAGTAAGTCAGGATGGGTGCATCCACACTGTGATTTTGGAGCAGAGAGCTGGGTCTAGCTGGGTCTTGGAACTTTGCACCTCCTTTGCATTACAGCATGACAGGCCCCCTGCTGCATTAACTAACCTATCTGTACCATGATAACCTGTGATCTGTTGCTGGGTTAGATACTGATAATTTTCTAGGCTTCTCCTCTGAGAACATAGCTGCTGCCACCAGAGTCTCCTTAGTATTTAATAAGGCATAAATTAGGCAAACTCTGAGTGCATTAACCTTTACATTCTTCTCCCTTTCCCACAAAAAAAAAAAAAAAAAAAAAAAAAAAAAAAGTTTGTTTGCTGAAGATCTTCTCCTGAGCTGCAGGAGAAATGATTTCTTCTGCCTTCCCTCTACCAGCCCCACTCTAGGATCAAAACTCACCCCACTCAGTAAACCAGGTAAATTCTGAAGACTTTGAGTTTCCAGGCTCTTGAGGTTCATACTTAGCTGACAAGTCAATGTGGGCTTTCACGCTTGCTGTGAGTAGTGTTCTCCTCTTCTTTTGCTATGACTTGGAGCATCTGGGGTCACCAATGTCTGGGATACTCCTGGCACTCACCTAACGTTTCCCTGCATCAGTGGGAGCTGAACGAGCAGAAGAGAGTCTTAGTCCTTGCGTTTAGTCTGCCTTGAGCTTTTGAAACATATTTTGATCATTTCTAAATTCAGATATAACTGCTAAGTCATATCCAGCTGGCTGTCAACCAGCACTTCCAAATCTCTTTCTGCTGAGCAGCTCTCAAGCCATTTTTCCCCCAGCCTGTAACTCTGCACAGGGTTGTTGTGATCCCTTTGTTTCAGTAGAGTGCACACCAGAGCTGTCCTTTCCAACAAGAACAACCAACCTTTGTGTTCATTTCCCCAAAACCACGGCGGGATGCTGCCCAGACCTGGGTCCTGGAGACTTTTCCTAGTAAGAAGGGGGCTTAAAGCCTGACATGGTAGCAAAAAAAGAATGGGCATAGGGATGTTGGGGGCTGACGTGTGATACAGTGCCAAGGCACCCGATGGTTTGGGAGAACAGCGTTTTGTAGGACACGGCCCTCAGCACTGGGCTCCTCTTACGCTCACAGGGGAGGCAGGATGGGAAGTACCGGTGCTACCAGTGCTTGGACCATACTGGCATTCATGTTTACTCCCACTCCATGTTCCAGCCCACCTCTTCAGCAATGTGGTTACTCCCTGGCCGTAGTGGCGGTGCTTCAGTCACTCCTAATAGAAGAAGCTGCTAAAATTACACCCCCGATGAGTTCTGTCCCTGGCTGCCTCAGGTCTCTGCCATGACAAATGCATTATGTTTGATTTACACTCAGGAAAAACCTCCTAAAACCAATGTCTGGAAATCTCCCATCTTTTGCCAGTTGATGGGAGTCTCCCATTCTTGAGTCTTGACTCTATTGTTGAGCTGCTGAATTCTGTTTTACCAAGCTCCATGTGGCAATGCATCTTTGGGTTAATCTTCTAAAATCTTCCAATTTAAAATATTTTTAAATTATTCCTACAATGATTGCAACAGAAAAAAATAGAAAAGAGAAAATAATGGAACACATTCTCTAGCACAGCTAAGAAAAAGATGCTTTTCCAGGCATAAACATTTTTGAAACGCCAAAAAAATTCACTGTTTATAGCCTTTAACAGCTTATTGGGTATTATGATCTGCAGAAGTATATATGTGCAACCTGGTAACCATTATTTTACTACTATTATTTGTCCATCATATTACAGATGAACTGCAAGGACATCATTACTGATGATAATTGAGGTTTGCCCATGAATTGAAATGTAACACTACCCTGCCCTGACTGTGACAGAATTACCCTTTATACCAAGTGACAGTTCCAGTCATTGCACATAATACTGGAGCCTGTGCACTTATTTAAACCTACTGTGGTGCATATTATGTTTGATATGAGAAGATTTTTTGGGGTAAAGAAATGCCACATTGAGTGTGCAATAATTGTACTGATATACCAAAGTAAAAAGAACTAATAAGATTACTTTCACTTTTTCACTACAATCCCCTCTTCAGAAAAACTTGCAGTGGTCTGAAAAAAATCCTAACACATCAAGGAAGTTCCAAGGATGCTACAAACGCCATTCCCTCAATTTTAAAAGAAAGGAAGTAGAAAAAGACAGAAAGGATTATTCTTAGATGGAGGAAGAGTTAGTGCATTAAAGATAACTTACTGGGTAGTTATTCTTGGAACAAGTGATAAAGTGCTGTATAGATACAGGTTAAACTTTCAGGAAAACTACTCAAAAAAGGGTTCAAGAAGACTCCATGTTTTCTGTTAGGGTGATTTCCTTATGTTCTCTGTGTCACATGATTGTTCCAAAAAAGAATGAGTTAATGCTTAAACTTGCAACTAAATCATCTAATTAGTAATTAATGTCACGTTTTTAAACTGCTTTGGAAATACATCATGAGTTCTAAATGTTATCTTCATCTACCACAATATTTCAGTGTTAAGTTATTCATTTATTCTCACTGAAGTGAAAAAATCCATATACCAACAGTTTGCTAGGCATAGCTAAAAAATAACTCCATTTGAGCTCTTGCTTTTCTCTCTGTATTATGAGCAGAACTAACCCTCCAGCCAAAGAAACCTCTATCCTTTAAAGAAAGGACAGTCAATTTTCAAAGCTCTCTCTGAAACATGAACAGTTTAACTAAGAAGATGAAAAGCTTGAGTCTATATAATGTGAATGTATTATATATACATATACTTTTATGTATTCTATAAAAAACATATGTAATTAAAGGAGGGACACTTCTAAAATATGACATGTAAATCTGAGGCTTGTCACCTTTGCATTTTGTCTGATCTTAGCTATTGGTGCTAAACAGAAGGCTGATGAAATAATTAGTCCTCAGGCTAGAATCCTATGCATAGTTAGAAAATCTTAAATTGCATCTAGAAATGCCTAATGCCTAATTATTTTATAATTGATAAATATATTCACATATTATTAATAATTAATAAAATAAAAAGAACGGATATAACTAATTAATGAACTAGGGAAAAACCTGACATATGCTAAAGGCCACATCATGTCAGAAATTTATTTGTTTCCCAGTAGTGTTGAGTAGTAAAACAAGTGTGTTCATTGTATAAGGTAATATATGTGAAAACCTGGCTTCAGATGTATTTCTCTGTTCCCTAGCTAATTGTACAAAATCATTTTTGTTGAAGGATGAAAGAAGTTCAAAGTTTCGTAATGCTCATCAAGAAGAGAATTTCCATACTAGAGAGAAGCACATTCTCTACACTCTAGCAGAATACAATACATGTTTTTAAAGACACTCAAAGATATAAATCAATCTACAGAACTACTTTATTCAGAATTGTAGGAAATACATACTATTTAGGGTTAACATGGTGAGATTGCTGGTGCTAAAATTGTCCCTTGAGCAGGGGACCTTGGTGCAACTCTGTCTGGCACCTCGCTGCCCTGCCTGTGCCAGCCAGTGCCACAGGAATAACCTTCATGTCAGGAACCAGCAGAAGCATTTGTGGTGTGCCTGGAGTTCTAGAGTGTAAGGCAGGCTGTATTCAAGCCCAAAATAAATTGCTTTTGTTAAACAGTATTCATTCAACTGTGCCATTTTGGGAGGGCTAATAAACAACTGTGGCTACTCCTTCAGCTGAGCTTGAGAGCCTTCAGCATTTTGCTTTCATTCTGTGAGCACTGGTGATTGCTGTGTATAGACAATTTTGTGCTAAGGAACAACAGGACAAAAGCTCAGTGAATGGTAATGAACTTTACTCAGCATAGTGGTTGGTCGGTAAAATATTTATAAAAAGGCACAGGGAGCCATAGACAGAAAGCAGTAGTGATAATTCACATCACTTCAACTCTGGCTGGCTTCCTCCCTGAGATGAAGGAGGCTGCACACAGCCTGGACCTTTTCTCCTCCTCACAGACCTGGACCTAGCCCTCGTGTCCCTCTGGCTATGAAGCCCAGTTGGCAGCTGTAACAGCATCCTTCCCTCAGGCTTTCCAGAAGCAGGAGGCAGCTCAGTGCTGGAACCAATGGGATATATTGCCTCAGCCTTCCAGACTGCTGAAGGAAGGGGAAATGTCCCACATGGCATTGCTTACATGTAAGGCAAAGCAGAAAGTGACTTCATTCAGAGTTCTTCTGTAAATGATATAGGCCGGAGCTTTTGAAAAAAAGCCCTTATCTTTATTTTATACCCCACNCTTCCCCGCCAGTTTTCAGCCATGAGCTCTTTGCTAGCTGTCTGACAGGTCAAATGGTAGTTCCCTGTGGAGAGATGCAAAGCCATTTTGTCTGACTCGCTTTGAAATCAGTTCCTGTTACCTCAAAACAAGCAGTAGCAAAGACCTTGACATAACCCGGCCCAAAGAGGAAAAAAATATGGTCTTGCAAGGAAAAACTGGAAGAATAGCCATGCACAGGAGAAACACTATGCTCTGGTTTATGTTACTTTGAGGTTGTTTATATCAACATTAAAAGGCAAGCTCCAGAAAGGAGATAAGTTTACACACTATAGAATTCGTGCAGATTCTGATTGCATGATGGAAGCAACACCTGCTGAAAACTCTAAAACTTGCATTTATTTTCCAGGCAAAACTACAAACTTACTTTTCTCCTTCATCCCAACCGTTATACACACTTATTCTTCTTTGTATTCTGTGAACAAGGATTAAATACACAGGTTGCCAATGGAAAAGTCAGTCCCCATATCTCCTATGTAAACACGAACTTTTAGCATTTACACTGAGTAGACTTTTTAAATAAATACCATACAATCCAGCAAATTTTACTGAGGCTTGTGTAAAGCTGGAGTTGTTCCATTTTATACACCATCATTATGAAAAAGCAATTAGTTCAGAGTGACTAGATGTACTGATTACAAAATCTTCTGTGAACAGACATTCACCCTCCCTTTCTAGACCCCACCCTGGGGCACTTAAAGCTTTCATGTCTCTGAGCATGTTCTGATGTCCAAACCAACACCTCACTTACTGAGAATAATCTCCTCATTCAACCAGGTGAAGAGAAAATGGGAAATGTGAATTAAAACCCAAGAGCACATGAGCTGGAATTAGCCGGATTGATGCAGATAGATGTTTAAATGAAGACTCCCTTGTGCTGCATAACATTACACACCTCTTTTCCTCTTTATGTGGGCTGCCAGAACCAGGCACCAGTGTGAGAGCACAGCCAGCCTGCTCCTGCTTTATTTCTAGCAGAAAGGTGAGAACTGGGCAGTGACTTCACAGCAGATCTGATATCTGATATATACTAGCAATAACCTGCGCTGGCACAGCCTATTTCTGTCTGGGCATAAGTGAATAATCTGGGTACCAAAATGTGTGTGCTCTGCCATCTCTGCAACCATCAACTAGTTTTCCATAGAAACGCTATCCTTCTTGTCAATAGCACATTTTGCTCTTTATCCCACCCTTAAAACAAGAGCTGGACTGTCTTAAAGCTGAACTTATCCCTCTCCAAAACTGTAAAATGCAATTAAAATCAGGAAAGACAATGTGGAGAGGAGCAGACACGTAGTTGCAGCTCTCAAGAGGGATGGCTGGTCTTTAAAATGAGACATTGTCTTTAGTTCAGCTTGTCCCCTTCACTTAGTCTCAACCTTGCCCCCTCTTTAGTTGCACTTCACAGACTATAATTAAAGGATGTGTGGAAAGCAAGTCTGCAGTCTACAAATATACTCAAATTGTGTAAAACCCCTGACCCACTGGTAGCCAAAAAAAGCCTCAAAAATATTCCATATTGGAGAAGCTTTTAAAATATGTTATCATAGGCAGTTTGCTCGATCCCTGGGAAGATGCTGTGCATCCATAAGCTCAAATGCAATGTGCACTTTTGGTTTTCTTGCACTTACATTAGTTAATAAGATTCATGTAAATGCATAGAAGAGGCAAATCTGACCTGGATTACTGCCTTGAATACCTCTAAAGAGACTTCTTTCTCATGTTTACATAGATAGAGCACTTATAAATTTAGCAATATGAAGACTCTATGTAGAATAAAATAGGATTGTGTTTCAGATCTGTGGAGAATGTTCTCAAATTCAGATTTAGGTGTAACTGCCAGTGCTGTGCCTATTTCTCTTCTGCAAGAACAACAAAATGCCTGAGGAACTCATGGGGAATTTATTATTTCACTGAAGGTTACTTGGAAGACAAATAAAGATGCTATTAGAATCAAACTGCAAATAGAAGAATAGCTGGAGATAATATGCTGTGTAGAATGCTTAGTACGATTAACAACTAAACCTTTGTAATTTAAATACTTTAAAAGGTTTGCTGACCCTTAATTCCCCAAAGAAGAAAGAGAGTGATTGTTTGAATTCAGACCAGTCATGCATCTGATCAAGTACGTTGAAAACAGATGCTGACCAGCTGAAGTTTGTTTAGCTTTTTCTTATTCAGATGTCTTCTGTGGATGGGGTAGTGAGGCCATTAGCATTTTGTGATAAACAGCAGCACGTTCACAATGCTGTGGAAAAAAACAAATGCTAGCTACTCTAACTCAGTTATATTTATCTGTGCTCATGCCTTAAGACTTAGACCTATAAAAATGAATTACTGATTGAAATAAATTTCACTGAGAGATAATAGGTTTCATTTTTTCAAGAGTTCAGCATAGTATTTCCATGACATGAGAGGAATTTATTCCTATTGTTTGGCTTAAGAGGCATGAGGTCTATTCTGAATACACTGTATATGAAAGATAGCCAGTCTGTGTGTAACGAAAACACAAGGATTTGTGGCACGATTTGACAAAAGACAGTGATTTTATTATGGGTGTCTATAAANATTAGGAAGAAAGCATCTCCAGTGAGGGTGGGGAGGCACTGGCACATGTTGCCCAGAGAAGCTGTGGGTGCCACATCCCTCAAAGTGTTCAAGGCCAGATTGCATGGGACTTTGAGCTACCATGTCAGGGGGGTGGACTTGACTGTTTTTAAGGTCCCTTCCAACGTAAACCATTCTATGATTCTATGACTTTTCAAGGGATTTGAAGAAAGGAATAAATGACCTGAACACCTTTGGCTGTGGATCACCTGATCAGATACTTCTAATCATCTTTCTTTCCTCATTTTTTTTCAGTCACAACATATGGGGGCGCATTTTGGGAAGCTTGAAGGGCACAGACAATGAAATACTTTGATGGGAAAGAGCTCTCAGCCCAAAATACTTATCCAGCCTGGTATTGTATGCTAATACTATTTCCCTGAAATAGAAATGGAATACAGAAAAAAAGCAAGAAAACCCTTCCAGTCTTATTCGTGAGTGTGGCTGCAGATTTGCACTGCTAGAACTCCTCACTTACAATTCTGTGCTGGACTTAAATACCATGGCAATGGGTGATGGGAAAGGGTGAAGATGTTGGTCACCCACAGCTTGCTGTGTCTCTTTGTTTGTTTGCTTTAGTAAAATTTTCTCTTTAAAACCTGTTCAAAAGCATTAAGAACAATGAGACTGAGTGGCTTTCACTGAGGGCGTAATTTGAATACCAGGGGTTTATTCAGATGCAGCAGTGGCCTAATTTGTTTGGAGACCCTTTATTGTCAGCGATGCAAGAAAAGAAAGGAGCTCAGAGAACACACTGAGCTCATTGGTGGCAGTTAGGAAAAGAAAATCTTATTGCTTAAAAAGAGAACATGTGTGCCATGGAATCACTGAAAGTAAACACTAAATCCTACGGTGTTTTTTAATAAAGGGTTTAATTTCAAAGAGGAATTGTGCTTTAAACTGGGGTTGTTTTTGTTTTGTTTTGGGTTTGTTTTTTTTTTTTCTCCTAGAAGACAGAAACATCTTAAATACATGTTGACAGATCTATACACATTTGGACCAAACTCCCAAACATCCATATAGTTCTAAACAATTCTAATATCTTTGAAACAGTATTGCTATGGTATGAGAATCATCTAAATCAGTGGGTCCAAGAGCAATTATGTTTTATCAATAGATGTAGAAAGAAGGCAAACAACAGTTATGCTGCTTTATAAAACCAGATGACAGAAATAATACCAGCCTCCACACAAAAAATAGATGTATATTTTCATCCAGAACTGAAAGATATGCAATTCTCTTGTGGGTGCAAGACTTTGTTGAATTGTATCCAAAGATATGTAGTAGAGGTCAGCAGTTTGAAGACAGTGTTGTTTAAGAAGAATTTAGAATTAATATTTCTATTGTTTCTCACTTAAACAAAACTAGTTTCCCTCTGCCCTGCATAAAACGTCTGCTCATCCTGGAGGAAGAGTTTCAGTACTTGCAAGAAAAGCAAACATAACTCTCAGAAGTTTATAAGGAAATCCCTTCTAAGTATAGCAATCCCACCTTCTTGGTCTGTATCCTCCCACTCAGTGAGCCAGAGGGTCAAAATCACCTTTTGACTTAGAGGCTGGAACTTCCTGGAGCACAATGTACGTGTTTGAATTCCTGGAGGTTTGGGCACAGTGGTGCAGTACAACAACAGTGCTGTGAGTGCTGCCTGGTGTCTGAGTTCTCCCCTACAAGGTCAGATGGTGTTGATTCCCCCAGCAGAGAAGTGGAGTCTCTGGGTGCTATGTCTTTCTTGTGAGCTCTAAGCACTGACACAGTGACATGCTGAAGGGGTTTGACACACTTCCTAGCATCAGAGACCTTCTCCAGATTAAAACTGTGCAGTCAGGTTGATCCGAAACCAGGATCCCTTTTCTGGCAGCCCAGCACACATTTTTCAATGCTTCCTCATTTTTCAGTGAGTTTACCAAAATATCCCTCAGAACAGAGATAGCCTTGACCTTTCTGTCTCTCATCTTCCAAACGACCTCCAAAGTAGACCAGACAGGGACCTCCACTCCAGGGCAATGAACTATAGTTGCCATATTAAGCCTTGCAAAAAAGAAAGGTCATTTAGGTCAAGAGGAGCATTTGTGTCTTTAGGGATCTAACTTCAGTGCAGCAGCCACAGAGGCTAAACTAAGCCATGTTCCACACCTGTGCTCAGCTACTGGCTCACTCCTGAAATCCTGCCCTGAGGGCTGTATGGGCTGTGAGTGATGTAAATACATCCTGCTTCAAGATAAGGACAAGGAGAAGAGGGATGCCATGCGATGATTTCATGGAGCAGTTTCAACTTAGAAAAACAAAACGTATTTTTAAATGGCAAATTAAATGAGATATAACCATGTCTTATGTAGTTTTCTCCCAAAGAAAAAGAAACGTGAGACCAAAGGCTCAGTAAGCTGGAACAGATTCTTATTTAATGCAGCTGTTTAAACATCTTATTTTGTTGAATGTGGCACTAACTGAGTTTTCATATTTTGATATGGAAAGACTGCTCACAACTGACTCATTTTATACAAGAAACATTTTTCCTTAGGTACGTATAAGAATTTAATTTCTTGATTTGGTATCAAAATACAGCAAAACCTTAATCAAAAGAATGTACCATGGCAACTAATGACTTATTTTGGTTTGAGGACTTAAACTGCAAACATGTAAGCAGTGGCCATGGCTCTCACTACCATAAAACATCAATTTGAAATGGTCACATTAGTAAGTAGGATGTCCACTTGGAAGTTTTTACAAGGTTGAATCTTAAAATAGAACTCTAAACATCAGGCTATGCACACTTGGCTGTACATCTGTAAATATTCATTAATAACACCAAAAACACAGGAAAAATGGCTAATGTGAGAGATATTCAGCTTAAATCAAGTTCATTTCTCTTTTTATTCAGAGATCAACTGGTCATCTAATACAAAGCTTCATGCAAATTAGGCATAATAAACTGATTTTTTCCCTTCAAATTGTAAAGAAATAATGCAGCAAAGCAACAATTTTCCAACTTTTAGTAGTGTTGTATCTCTCCATAAATAAGTATTTTGTCTGGATTATTATTTGTAAATTATGCTGAAAAAAGGAGAGCAAAGACTACTACATTATACCCTGGTAAATTATTATGCACAGATTTTGTACAAGACCGTGTCAACATAAGCAGCAAGAGACCTAGAAAATTGAAAAGCCAGCCTTTGTTTTCCTTTCTGATTTAACCAGCTAGAACCATTGACCAAAGACACATTTCAAACCTAGGGGTTGGCTCATATCTGTTGCCTTTTCTTACTCAGAGAGTGAATACAAAAAGCCCGGGGTCCAGATCTTACAGATGTCCAAGGATCCATGCCAGACTGTGGGTGTATCTGGGTCCCACTTTCTTCATGCTCAGACTCAGTGCAAGGGATTGACACACCCACTGCATGCTTTCAAACTCCCTCATCGCCCCATTTAACTATTTTACAGCTGTATTATCCAGTTTCAAAAATCTTGAACACCATCATCATGTTTAAGGCTGTTCTGAATTGGTGCCTTGTCTGCTGTTAGTGGGGATATTAGCCTTTGGACTGAATAATTAGCAAAGGATCGTGTCCTTTCTAGTTTTGTACTGAACCTCATGTGTAATTGAAACCATCAAGCCTTTTTATAATTAAAGCATAAAGTGATTTTTCTTCCTGTGCTTTTCAAACGTAATCTGAATTTGGAAGCATTACGTAAGAGGCATCTTCTGCATCTTATATGGTGTGTAACTCAAGCTGTTATAGTAGGAAAGCAGCACTATTGCCTTTTTTATTTTGCAAATAAGCTATTTTTTCCTTCTCTTACTTATAATCACTTCTAATACTTATTATAGAAAGATCCAATAAAAGAGAATCTCTTTGCAATTACACAAACAGCACACTAATTTTCTAATTAACAACAAAAAGTCATGATATCATAATTGCTCAATTTCCATAGCACGTAAGTTATACACAAAAAGAAGTCCTGATGATATAATTGCCTCACATATATTTTATAGTACCATGAATGAATTTCTCTTCCACTCTCAATTAAAAAGAAAGTTGTTCTATATAATTAGAACATATTTCCTTCTTCATTTTTTTATGTGCATGTAATTAGAAAACAGAAAGGAATATATTTTTGAAAGCTGAACATAATAAAAAAACCCTCTCCTTGCATTCTTATGATTATATTAAAAAATATAGTAAAATATATCTCCACTTCAAAACTCTTCAAATAAAACACTCAGATTATTGAAAAAATAATGAAGATGCAGTATGAAGATGCAGAATAATGCAGTTTAGGGTGCTTCATTTTTATTACATTTAACCAGTATTTTTCTTTGATTGAAAATTATAACAGGAAGTGTGGATTTGCTATATATGTTATTCATACACAGGAACACACACACCTATACATTCACATACAAGCAAAAAATATGCAGTTTAACTGGCAACATGGAAAACATGAAAAACATATTTTCTCAGTATTTTTTCCAATATCTTTAATTTCTAAATTTCTGAAAAATATGTTTAGGAAAATAAAACTACAGTATTTTCCATATTGTCTAATATCTCCCAGGAGAATTGTATCTATTTCCCTGAGGAGTAGGAATTGCATGTTGTATTTTCAAGGAGTCACAAATGAACTTTTTTTACTTCGCATAATTTCTGAGATATAAAAGTCCTGAAGGGCAGCTGTTTTCCTAGAGAAAGGTCTGGTATGGGCAATCTGTGTGCAACACATAATACTGATTATTTTAAATGCCCTGCAAATAGTGTGTCTGGATGGAGCTTCTACATAACACCCCTTAAGCGAGACAGTGCAGACTTTGCTCCCTGTTTTACCACTAGGAGTGCACAGCTGTTGCTCTCTCGGGGCTGGCAGGATGCAGGATGAAGCCATGGCCCCATCCTGGGCAGGTGGGACCTGAGCATCGGTGCTGGCTGCAGCCCCAGTGCCGAGAGCAGCACTTTGTTGGGGTGCAGAGACCAGCCCCAGCCTGGAAAGGCAGCCAAGGGACCACTGCTCACTCAGCTGGCCAGGGCTCTTGAGAGGTCTCCTCAGACTGGGGAATATGAGAGTAGTGGAGGAAGGGAAGAGACAGGACAATGTTGACTCTCTGACCTGGCAAGTTATTTTGTCCTCACCTTTGAGGCAACAGTATTCAGTTTTGCTTACACAGCTGAAAAGCCTTAAACAGACTCCAGCTCCGTTTTTGTTAACATAGCAGCACCAGGCTTCTCACTGGAGCTGGATTCAAGGCAGCTGGGGTAAATCCTTTGATGCACAGTATTGATGATTTTCAAGCAGAGACAACTTATATTTTCACAGGGGAGAGGATAGAAAAGACCCTTTCTTTAGCAAGTCTGAACAATAGCCCTAAGGTGTGGCATGCTAGCTTTCAAGAAGTTGTGCTGGAACAGAATAATAGTAGTTTTTTCACTTCCAGTACAAAACACTGAGAGGTATTTGGTTAACTTCACCCCTCATGAAAAGTTCAAGAAAGAAACTGCAGAGATTTAAACCATTTTTTCCACCTCCATGTCAGGATTATGTTCTTCACTAGCTCCAAATTTCCTTTTCCCTCAATCTGGAGCCCCATTTTCATCCCAAGTGAACAGAGAGGTGTCCAGGAGGCCTTTGGGAAGTTGCACTGAATGAGGTGAAGTTTGAGGCTTACCATACGCAGCCGGCTTTACTCTGTTATCACCCGCCACAGAGTTTGTAAAGCACAAAACCAGATCCTATGGTAAACTGTAAGATTATTCCTTCATATGCTTTGTAGTGAGGATACTGGACTTTTAAGGGTCATCTAATGTTGCAGTGTATCTATATCTATATCTATATCCATATCTATATCTATACCTATATCTATATCTATGTATGTATATGTGGGGTGCATGGATGTAACATGCTGCCTGGACACTGCAGAGATGCAGGAGATGCAGCACAGCAATTCAGACAGATGTTGGGATGGTGGCCCAGAGTCATAACCCCTTTGACTCGTGGGAATCCTTGGAAAGGTGTAACTCACTCCACCGGGCCTCTCTTGTGGCCAGTCCTCAGTCTGTCTTGAAACAAAACCGAGGAATTACATCAGGAGAAGTCTGTGTATTTGACCATAGCTTTTGCAATTCAGCTGCACTGCTTCTGCAGGGTTAGCACTCAGATGGCAGCAGCTGGGTGCAGGTCTGACAGAAGAGATCAGTTCTTGTATAGCATTGCCTTTCTTTAGCTAGATATGGCCAAAGTCATGACTCCGTCTTTTTATCTGAGGCATATCAGAACTCCACACCACTAATTGATGGATAAACCTTTCCAGCATTACCATGCTGAACTTCTGTATGGCAGAAGTGCAGCTCCTCTTCAGTCTGCAGCATCTGTCTGAGTCCAGAATGAGTTTGACATGTGACCTACTGGGTCTTGCTGGTGCGAGCGTGCTGCTCTATTTCACCTCCAAGCAGAAATTCTTCCCATCATCTATGGGCTGTGCATTACTGGCATTTAAGCATCACTTAGCTTTATCTCACCTGTTTAGCTGCTCCCTCAATGACAGCAAACTTTTCTGTGCTTAGCAAGTGTGTGATAGATCGAGGCATCACCAAACTGTGACTCCTCACTAATTCTCCATTTGTCTTACAAACATCCATAGCAAAAATACTCCTCTAAAAATTTAGAAAATTATACTTTAAGTGAAAATGTCCACTCCAGGAAAGGCAGACACTGAGTCAGCAATCCAACCTCCTTTCCAGCTATGGCCATATGACAAAACCGCTGGCATCTCATTCGCTGCGCACTTTGCTCAAATAGGAGCCAGGGACACTTGCTGCACTGGTTAATGCTATGTGAGCCTTTTCTGTGCCCTTTCCCTCAGCAATCTCAGCTGTCTCTCTGTAATAGCTCAGTACACAGGCCAGACTATGCTTGGAAGATGATGAATTTGATTTGGGAAAGAAATAGGTGTTTTTTTCTTTTCCTGTATAGCCATAAAACAAAACCCGATTTTGCATGGTGCAAGAACAAGCTTATCCTCTTGACAGGGAAATGAGAGTAAAACATTTTGTCCAGATCATAAGGCAGCAGCAACACAGGACGTAAAATTTAGATCTTCTCATTTCAGTCAGAAGCCAGACCATTCTCTGTAACTACTGAACGTGTACAGGTATTATTTCATTACATCTACTCACGACTGACCTCCCAGCAAGAAGCCTTTTGCCATCATTTCTTCCATGCAGAAAATAAAACTTTGTAAAGGACAGTAGTTTAATTTTGGTTGGTAGTATGGCAGATCTGAGCAGCATGACTTTTTACCAGCTATAAGACCAAACATGAGAGTTTCTACTTAATGCTATCAACGTGGGCGTTGAAGAAGCTTTTATGTTACTCTCTCTCTCTGCCTTCTATCTGCAGCTGAAATTGCCCCAAACAATGGCCACGGTACATCTGTGCTGGACTGGACTGCTACAAAAATAAAACGCGTGAAATTAAATCTAGAATAGGGCTTCTCAGAAATTCTGAGAGAAAAAAGGGTCAAAAAATAGCCTTCAAGGTTCTCATAACATTTCTGTATTGCTCCTCAAAGGGTCATTACAGGAACACTTTCAGGAATGCCATTTGTGCAATGTTGTTGTTGCTGTAAGGAAGCCACCGTTAGAAAGTATGATATTGCTGGCTACACTTCTCACTTGTAGTATTAATTACCTCCAGCCCTTTTTGACAGTTTGGTTCCTGCACTCTTCTAGTGTGTATCTGCATGGGAGGAAAATAATTAGGAAAGTTATAATTATGTTGTTAGGTTTAAACACAATTCCCTTGGCTCAATCACTCAGCCTATGAACACCTAGTCTTCCTGCATCAGTGAGGAGATTTGTTTTAACATTTAAATCTCTGTGGCAGTCTTTCAACTATTTGCACTTATCAGTAAGTGTTGTTTTTGCTCCCATTTGAAAACCAGTGGCAAGGGTGAGAAGTAGGGGCTTTCCTACATGAGCCAAGGAAACGTTTTATACCACAAGAACAGAGTTTATGGTGCTGCACTGATTAGTGAACAGGGATTGTTCTGATTTGCACTGTATGCCTGAAATTCCTGTGCAGGCAAATCTTGTGTGGTTTGTGGTTTATCGAAACCCCATCATTAAACTATGGAGTGTGAGTTTATTCTTATGTACCCAAAAAAGTCGAAGTGTTTATAGTAGCAGTAGTCCTTCCAGGGTGGCTGTCTTTGAAGCATTACACATAGTGATTCTCTATTTGCCCTGCTGCCCCTGTAAAAAAGTACTTTATTCTTTTCTTCCTCCGGCACTGATTTTACCAGCCTAACTAGAAGGCTATGTGCATTCCTAGTTCCACATCTTCCCCTCAGGTTTCGGTCTGACAAGCTTAGCATCCTTTCAGTATCGTGCCCACATTTTCATGCATTTCAAAGAAAAGAGAAAACGTAATATCTCAGTTGAAATGTGTAGGTTTGCTCAGTGCCTGGCAACATGAATGATTCCTCTCCCAAGAGAAGTCAGCCAGGTGAGATTAAATCACTGGTGGCTGAATTTTATGGTACTGGTCCTCAACGTTCCTCTCCCAGTAACACACAACACAGGGGTCTGTGTCTTTTTAATTTCGCCCTAAAAATGACTCAAATATACTGCTAAAGCTGGATTGCAGTTTATGCACCTACTCTCAGGTGTGACTTTATTCCTAACCTTCTGTAGGCTTGCTGCTGCTTCAATTTAACCTGCTGTGGTAGGCTGACCAAGACAACAGCCAGGCACCCACATAGAGCTGCTTGCTCCCAGCTTGCTCCCGGCAAGACAGGAGAGGGAATCAGAAAAGAAAAGACAGGACAGATCAAGATAAAGACAGTCTAATAAGTCAAGTAAAGCTGTGTGTGCAAGGAAATCAAAATAAGGAATTTGTTCACTATTTCCTGTTGGCAGGCAGATGTCTAGCCTCTTCTCTCAGAAGCAAGGCCTCAGCACGTGCAGTGATTACTTGGAAAAACAAATGCCATGACCATGAGGATCCTTACTTCCTCCATCTTTTGCCCAAGCTTTTATTGCTGAGCATAATGCCACATGGCATGAAGCATTCCTTTGGCCAGTTAAGGCCAGTTGTACTAGTTTCATCCACTCCTAGCTTCTGGTGGACACCCCACTTTACTTGCTGTAGAGGCTGAGTGGGGACAAAACACCCTCAAAAAGTAGGAAAACCTTGATGCTGTGCAAGCACTGCTCATAAACTGACAAGACACTGGTGTGTAATCAGCACTGTTTTAATCCCAAATACAATCCATATGAAGAAAATTGACTTCATCACAGCCAGAGCCATCACACCCGCCCCCAAGTTCATCAACGAACATTATTATCTTCTGATGATAGGATGTCTTACAGTTTCAAGCTATGAGTCAAGAGAAAAAAAAATGCAGGCCATGGGATGCTAAGCTTCTGAATAGTCAATGGTTTCAGGGAAGAACTTGCCCTTAGATATGGTTCAAATGGCTGTATCACTTTGTCCAGAGGAACCATACTGGATATAAGCAGAATTCACATTGAAAAAGTTCTATGCCAAGAATAAAAGGCTTGGGAACTGTTCAAATATTCAGCTATAGATTGCTTCCAATTTAGTTTCTGCATGTGTTGAAGGGATGTTCTTTTTCCGTGTAAAAGTCTCCCAAAGGAATTTCAATGTATCCTCTTAGCCAGTTAGGTATGTGTGCTCAGGAACAGAAAAAATTGGATACTTCTCTTTCCATGAAAGTAATAATTTAGATACACAGAAGGATTGAATCATGTTGAATACTTTGGATTTCTTCTTTTTCTTGGCAAGGAGTTATGAAAAGAAAGCGATGCTGCTCAGAAAGTATGTCTAAAATACAAACTATACCAAAACTTTAAAAGAAACAAGGGTTTTTTTAAGACATACAAAGCACAAAAATTTTTGATCAATAGTTTGGCTTATTTTGTTGTTTGATTTTTTTTATGTTGGTTGATTTCATTATTTTGGGTTTTTTTTTTTAGTATCTTCCTTTTAATAGAAGTTACTTTGACACATGCTCTAAAATATTTTTTGTGACTAGTCCAGTCTATTGCATAAGACAGGAGGGGTCATACAACAGCTCCTGAGATGCGTGGAGTTTCTCACATGTTCAATTCACTCCTGTAATGTATGTCCACCATGCAGCAGGCTCTCCAGGTGAATTTGAATCCTTGTCTGTAAAATGAAATTATTTTATGTGGGCTGTTTTGTCTGTGTTTCACAGTATTTGGCAGCTCCAAACCCTTCCCCTTTTGCCATGTGTGTTGCCAAGGAGACATGGGATGTCTGAAGATTTACCACGTCATCATGAGCTACTTCTGTCTGGGCAATGCAATGCCTTATGATTTTTGGTCACAAGGAAGTTCATAGCATTGAGTTCAGAAAACCCAGGGAAAAAAGTGGTATTTACATGTTACTATGTTCTTGCCTAAAACAAAATCTAGTTTCTAGTACGAAACCGTAGGAGACTAAGGGTGGGCATCTGAGATTCCATTTACATCCTCACATTCCCAATTGTGATGCCATAAGGTGATGTAGTTTCACTGGTGAGGGGAAAGAAGAGAAAAAATTATGGATTTGTGTTGCGTAAAAGTAGACATTGAGCCTAAATAGTCTTTGTTCTTTTCTAAGGGAAGTATTTTTGCAGGAAAGTCTCCAACAGCCATGGGAGAGATTGAGAGCTGAGAGTGAGAGTGATATCTGTATCACACACAGGTATCAGTATGCTTGCACGCACAAACACACAGAGGCACATGCACATGCACACAGTCACTTCAGACTCCTGTCTTTCCTCAACTCAGTAAATAAACGAAGCAACGAGACAGGTGATCAGGGCACAACTCAGATGTTTCTGGTAGGCAGTGAACAGACCATTGTACAATCTGAGCTGTAAGAATTTTAATTTACTTTTTTTTTATTTTTCCTTTTTGGTGGTAGTTTAAAATTCATCCAAGTCTAGGAAAAACTCCATTACCAATGATATGAGCCTTGTGAAATACTGTTAAGGCCAGAATAACAGGTCTGCTGTTATCCTGTCAAGGCCAATTAGATTAAAAGTTGGGTTTTTTTCCGTGTGTCAATTCCCAAGAGAAAAAGAAAATGTAACTTCATTAGACGAGTGCTAGTAACTACTAAGAATCATGAAATGGAGATATTTGTAATGGCAGCTAAGGTGAACAAAATCAAGAAATTAAATCAGTGTGTGTCACAAGGAAGATTCTAGTTTTATTTGTGTATGTTTGTGGTGGGAACAGGGGGAGCTATAAATCATCTCCTGCAATTGGTAAATAAATCAGAGAGTACAGTTGCAAAAGACGGTTTTACAGACACACCGGAGAGATTGACCTCCAAATGAGGAAAGAGAACCTAAAGGAAAATGTAAAATAAATTGAAGTTTTCTTTCTTACGTAATCTACATCACTGGGCACATGAATCTAGCACCATTCATGCTTGCATCATACTTTGACGTTCATGGGTGCTTGAAAGGAAAAGAAACATTTTTTAGTGGTCCATATCAATCCTACTTCTATTGCATTATGTAGGGGAGCTACTCACAGAAGTGTGTAGGCATAGGCTGGAAGAGGTCTTCAGGCAAAACTTTGACTTCCTCCCCGCTTCAGGCAGTAGAGCTTTAGGAAAGGTTAATCCTGCAACCAGTCCAGACCATAAAAAGTTCTCTCCCTTCCCCCCTACTGACAGCTGAAGAAATGTCATGCCTCTAGAATACACTGCAACTCTCGTAATAGGTGTGTCAGTACCCATAGTAAATGAGCAACAGGTACACTCTAATCAAACCTGATGCTAATTCCTATTACTGTCTATTCATTTTACATGGAATCTGAGGGACTGCATAGCATAACTCAATGAAATAGATAGAATTAGGCATTCCATTTGACTGACATTACATTTCTAAGGGTCTTGTACTTCTTCCACGGAAGTAAGATCAAGTTTTTCATTGATGTTAAGAGCAGAAATGAATGCAAACTCAACATTGTGAACCTTGACTATAGAGTTTAAAATGCTTACTTAGGGAATATATAACTAATGTATAATCTACATGAAACTCATTTTCTGCAATGATTGTCATTTGAGGCACAGATGAACCTGTTAAACTTCAAGTAAGCAGTGCAACCTCTCTCATACAGGGGGCTATTCTTTGCTAGTAATGTTAGCATAGTAACAGGAGAAACTAAAAATTGACCCATGAAGAATTGGGTTACTGGCTATAGGCTGGTTTCTGTCAGCAGAACTAGAGAATGAAGAGTGTAAACAGGTGCACTGTCAATAACACAAACACTCCAGGATACTGCTAAAAGATACAGTGGTCAGCACAGATGCCACAGCTAAAATCTCATAAACGCTGTGAAAAATAAAACACAAAGCCTCCACGATGTTATGCTTTCTAAGAGGTATATTTAGAAAAATGCCAAATTAGATGAGAGGGCAAATCACTCCAGTCTGAGCATGGCTGAGGACCTACACCTCTGTTCCTTGTGAGCCAGCAGTTTGTGTCGCTTTGTGAGACTCAAAGCCTCGTGGTAGCCTTGGCCTGAGGCTGAGAATGTGGTTCACCTCTCCACTCCCTGCGTGTGATTTATGCCATGACTTAACTTAGCCTCTTGCCACTTCCCTCTTCCTCTTCTGGGCTGTGACCAACCACCTCTAAAACCCCTCTGGGGTTTTAGTTCCTGAAGAGAGAAAAAGTTGTAGGAGAAGCAGGAGAAAAAGCTTTCAAAGGCACTTAAAAAAACTGGAGTAAATGACTTTCAAAGAAGTTTGAGCTCCTAATGATGTAACATCCTCTTGGGAAGGAAAAGTCTTATGCCTATCAACTCGCTAGGAATATTTAAACATCTGCGTATTACCAGTCAAAGTATTTCCACTCAAGTGGGGCCAAAAATTCAGATCATCCCAGCCAGTATGTGTCTGTAATTATTTATGTCCTTGGCTAGTGTAAATCACAGAGATAAAATGAGTAGCTAGCTTCAAAATTAATTTCAGCAAATTTTACATGAATTTATTTAAAAATATATTCCCTTGGACTCCCAAATTGAAGGGGTTATCAAAAATTACACCTACTGAGGAAAGCAAGAAACAAAATTCAATGTCTCTATAATATCATGACTGATCTAAGCTTTTAAATATGTGTTAAATACTGTGTTAAATACTGTTTTCATTATTTGTGAATGAAAGTTCTGAAGTCCTTTATTTGATATAACATTTTACACAATTGAAAAGACTAAATAATTCGATAAAAAAACAGAGCATGCATTGGGATTTGCAAAAAATTTGCATAGCTAAAGATTTCTGCATAGCTAAAGGTTTCTGCATAGCTTGATTTATTGTGTTATAAAATTGTGTCTCAATTTACTAAATTTTGTTTATTTATCCTTTTTTTTTGTTTATCTCCCGAATTATCTGTGGCCTTGTCAGATTAACACAAGAATTATTGGCTGACATATAATTACTATTTTCCACTTTCTGAAAGTTATTTAAGACAAATAAAAGTCTTTTAATAACTCTGGCTTTCCTTTTTTGCTGGTAGCACTACCCACAGAAAATACAATCTGCTACATTCTCTATTCCCAGGTTAATTAGAAATAAATTATCCAGTCCAGTGACCCTTGGAAGAACCTATTTAATAGAAATGACACCCCAAAACCTGTTTGTCCTGACACTACATAGATGCGTACTATGATGGACTATACTCATTAGAATTATCATGGGCATCAAATTTAAAGTTAAAACAGGTTGGGAGGTACCAAGAAAAGGAAGAATTTCAAAGCCAACTGAAAACAGTTTTTTACTGCAAATGTAAGTTTACTTTTTCTTGCAGAGACAATTTTTTTCCTTGATTCCTTCCTGTATTTTTAGTTTTATTATTATGAAATGCAGTTTTTTTTATACCAGTAGAGGCAGCTATGTCTGTGAACTGATTTTGGAGAAGGCATTTGATTTTCTCCACATCAAGGAGGAAACATTCTTGTAAAGCACAGCTGTATGTCTGGATAATTGATAATAGACACGGAGAGGTAGTGTAGGAAAAATTTAAGGGAAAAGTGGTAGGCTAAAAGCCCTTTTCTCCCTCAGCTGTAAGGAATCTCAGGGTGGGAATTCAGTGGCTGCTGTTCCCTTGGTAGCTACAGCTAAAGACACGGGAACATGCAGGTTCCACTGATGCAGAGGCAAAGAACTCACTGTGGAAGAATACAGTTTTATGAGGCTTGAGTGTATAACGCCCCCTCTCCCCCCAGTGCCTTGCATATTCCTGTTTCCATGGCAGGCAAACCTCTAGGATAGAGGAGACCCTCAGCGTATCTCCCACATGGGCAATGAGTGACCAGGGCTTCAGGATACCAATCTCATTGCAATATTACTGGCACATTGTCATGAAAAGCACAGCAGAGACAGTACTATTATTTGAAATATTCAAATTCATTTGGCTTATTTTCTGTATTTTTAATGGAACAATTTTAAATTTTGCGGAAGTCTAAAAATTTTTGATATTTATTTATTCATCAGTATTTGAAAAAATTACTTTATTCTGACAAAATCTCTGTAAAAAATTCAAAATAATCACTGAAAACTGGCTGTTTTCTTATTAAGTCAATTACTGGAGGGGATAATCATAAGGAGAATACTTATAAGAAATATCTATATGAGATGAAGAGGTTGGCCTATATGCTGGCAAATAGAAACTGGAGATCAAGAGACAACAAAACAAGGAAATCAAAACAAGCTGAAGAGAAACAATAGCGTGCCAGAAACTTTTGGAGTAGCTGCTCTGACCTGCAGTCTGAACAATGATCTGCTGTGCCAAGACGCCTGCAAATTTAGGCTTCTGAAATCCAAAGAAAATAATTATTCTCTCAGCTGCTAACGGAAGGCATCAGCCACAGTTTAGACAGGTGAATCTGCCAGACCCTGGGAATAAAGTGTTATTTTGCCAGTATTGGAAATTTCTGCGTTTGCCAAATATCACCAGTACGGCTACTGCTCTCCATCTAATCTCTCACTCTAAGCCAAGCCACTGTGTTGGGAGTAACAGCAGCTCTATTATGTGTAGAAATCCAACCTGAATGTAAAAGATGTTGCCATGAACTTGTGTTTCGGTGTTGTAATCCCAACAGATATGGAGACATTTCTTTTAAGGACACATTCCTGATCCCAAGGTCATCAGTGGCTTAAGCCATCAGTGACTTGAGACAAACTGCACCAGTGATTGCTTATGAACAAACAGAGCAGAAAAAATACATCTATCCCCTTGGACTGAACAGCAGAAGAGCACATGGAATAGTGATGAAGTAAAACCTGTAATAAATAGATACAGATCAGGTACAAATTTCAGACTAGGCGATATAATGAGGAAATCAGTAATTTTCAACCTATAAGAAACTTTCTGCACACTTAGGCAAGTTTCCTGTTATAAATATGTCTAAAGGAAGAGATCGAAAACAGGAAAAATACAAAAAATTCCCAGGAAAAACCCTGCCAGTACAGAGAGCAAAAAAGTATCTGCTGTAGAAAGATCTTTAACTGATTTAGATCTCCATGGATCTAGAAATACCCAGTGAAATTTTGCTGTTTTATACCAGTCAAAGATTGAGATTTTGAAAACAAAAACCAAGTCATTTTTAGGTACGATATAAACATTGTATATAAAAGGATCTCTGAGATAACCAGATATACAGTTATAAAAATATACCAGGAAGATATTGTACTTTTAGTCAGATTCCTCAGTCATATCGCCAACCAAAAAAAGGCAAAATTCAAAGAAAAGAGAAAATATGGAAAACTTTACATCACTTTAAGATTTTTTTTGTTTTCAAAGAAATTTTTTTCTGTTTCCTTTGGTTCTGTGAATGAGTAGACTTAATTGTACAGTCACCTAAATGAAATAACTAATTTCTCCATTTTTATGTTGCTTGCTCTTATTTCTACTCCTCCATGATTTGCCTGTTGCTTTCACTTCAGTATTTGATCTTATGGCATGAAAGCAGCATTATCAGAGTATATAGCACTATTCTGGTTTTCCCAGGTGCTTTTTAGTCTCATTGCAATAATCTCAAGATGCATCTTGATTAAACTACTGCTCTTCTTTGAACCTTCAACTTCTATTTTCTCTTTTAGGCTACTGGAGAGAGATGTGCGGTTTCTGAAACGCCCTATTCTCTCGCAGACTCTATTCTACTGCTGGTATTTTTACTAAACTATTCATCTTCTGAGAGTTACATTTCCTTTTTTACAAATGAGAAGGCGAAAAGGTGGTTATAACTTTTTTTTCTGCCAGCTGAAATTCCTCAGGAAGAAAAAAATAGCCATGCAGACTTCACGTTAAGTCGCGCACAGCTTTATTTAACTGACTTCTTTAGCCAAAGCAAAGGCTTCTGCAGGCAAGTGAGGGAGAGAGCAGGAGCCAACATGAAGTCCACTAGGGAACTCCTCTTTCATTACCTTAAAAAGCTCCTAGATACCATGGTAATGAGAGCCTAAAATAGCTCTAAGCTAGAAATATACATTCTAATGACTACCTATTATGCTACTAGTTTTCCGAAGATCTGTGGGAGACTGTCTCAATGATAAATTATAGTGTATAGATAGAAGAAGGACTTAATTATCGTGTTCTTTTTTTATTGTTGCATGAATCTAAATAACACTAAATGTTAACCTAATTTATGTACTGGATACAATTCCTGCAAATCACATGTTCAGAAGAGGATGTTATCTTTTGCTCCTATGGCTAATGCAAGCTCTTTTCAGTAATGCAGAAGACCCTTTGTGGCTATTTTTCGCGCCTCAGATGGTTATTGTTCATAAGAACATGGCAGTACTTTATTTCCTTTAATGACTTTTCCACTTGCCCTTACAATAGGTGTATTTTTGCCTTGTCACTGTTTGTGCGGAAGTGACAGAGGGACTTGTGTCTTTGAGCTCTCTTTTCCCTGTCGGCTCTGCAAAAATAGTTTCTTCAAGCACCAGTAACAGCTACATGAGAGCATCTCATTCCACTAAAAACTGAAGAGAGCTCAAGAGTGTGCTTAGTAACGAGATGCTGATGTAGTATCATTCTACAATAAATTTTCCATGAAGGACAACTGTATCCCTCTAGGTCTTCTCCTTACTTTAACACATGTAATGATCACAGTTCAACAAAGGAAAATACTTATTGATATCTTACACTTTGGTCATCCTTTTAGTACCCTCCTGAAAACTGTATTTTTTTCCTCAGAAAGAGCTAGCACAGGAGACACAGGGCCAGGGTCACTCAAGAGGGAACATCCACATTGTATTTGTGTTAACAAATGAGAACTAATTTGAAAATGAGCTAATCTTCTCCCTTTCAAAACAAACAGAAAAACAAAAATAAAAAAGAAAACTGCTATGAAATGCCTCTAATGTGAGCCTTCTCTGTCTATACTGCATAATTACTAACATTTCATCCAGGAGGTCACATTCATCAGTCTGTTTAAATCAACAGTGCCAAATGTGCCATGTAAAGCTGTGGGCAGCTGGCACTGGTGCCTGTGCTCCAGCCGGCAGCCCAGGCAGCTCCTACCAGCCCCCACTGCAAAAAACCTGTTCCGGAGTCAGCCTTGTGCTACACCCTTTTCTTCCTCCCAGCATCAGTCTCTTCTACCACTTCCACTCGGAAACAGAGATCCCATTTCATTTTCTGTCACAGATGAATGAGAGTTTGAAGGTAATTTGGAGAGTGTTCATGGGTGGACTAAAAGGAGATTCCTGAATAAACAAAAACTTTATTTGGAAACAGTCCAAACAAAAGAGAAATTATGCACTGAGTGAATTAGGTAGATGTGGACCGCAAGGCTCTCCATTCATTAAATGGGTGTGAACCTGTTAAGAAACTAAACTGGGATTTTGACTGGGATGATTTTGGTCATATTCCACAAATAAGACAAGAGAAAATATTTATGTTGAAAGAGAAACTGTCAGATTAGAAAGATCAGCTGTTGATTAGAGGTTGATTTTTCAGCCAAGGCAATGATTTCACCAGAAAATTCTGGTTGAAAAGTTTAAAAGAAGCAATCAGAATGTAAGAACAAATGGAGGTAATAAGTATCTACATCTTTTATATCTTTTTTACCCAGGGTGTTGAGATGCACCCACAGCATTTATATTTTTACATATATTTATGCTTTCCTGCATAGATCAATTTGTCTCTATAGAAATGAGTATATCTGGAAAGGTAACAACAATTTTACTGAGACAGAATTTGAATACCTCATTCATCCTTTAGACAACCCTCTTTATTCTCCTAATGTTTCCATTGACTTCACCAGAAGTGAGTGACTTCACCTCTTCATGGAGTTAAGCAGATGATTGAGAACACTTAGAAGAGGACCTAACTCCTCACACACACGACTTTCAGGGATGTTGAAAATAGCTTTCCCTCAGTAATGCTCAGGAAATCTTTCAGGCTTTGTCTCAATATTTTCACTCTCCAGTTTGTTTCAAAAGAGATTTCTTCCTTTAGTTCTGGTTCTCAGTGAAGGGGAGACCAGAGTGAAAAGCTGTTTGCTGCAAGAAAGGTAAAGAAGACAAGAGACTTTTCTTAAGTTCAGCCGATTAGATTCCCCTCCTCAGTAATCACAGTGAAGACTCACAATTGACTGTAGCTTCGTGATGGGATTTTCTGTAATGTTTCCCATACTGAGACCACTGTGATAGTCTGAATTATCAGATCTGACTCATGGTTTACCACTAAACACTTTACATCATTGTTGTTTTGTACCGCAGAAGAATGTGACCCTCTGACATTTGAAAAAGCTAAAGGAACAGTGGCTCTTTTCTGAAATTCCCTTAAGATAAACATTGCTTTTGCATTAATTGGATGGTTTTGCTGGTCATTGAGATTATCTCCAGATATTCTTTCTTACTGAAAACATATGTGCTTAGCTTTCCCTGCAGAAGAATTGCAAATCCAATTGCAAGAAGAAGAGTTGCATGCAGACAAATTATGCTCTGCATCACTAGAGCTCTGAGAGGATGAGAGTATGGGGTCTCAGGGTGCTCTCCTCATGCATCACAACATAGCACATTTGAAAAAGGAGAAATGCTTTCAAACAGTACCTTGTATGTCACAGTGTTTTCAAATATGATATTTAGGCAAGAATTTTGATTCAATAACTGGTTTAATTTGATTTAAAATACCAGGCAAAATTACATAATATATTGCATATTTTAGGTATGTTTTATATGTATACTTACACACGTACAATACTATATATTGAATGCATATGTATTATTCTCTCTATATTACTCTATACAATATATAATTGATAGACAAGGTACATTTAGTAAATAAATATACATATATATTCATATTTTTAAATCCTTACAGTTGGCTCGTGCTTAACAAGACAAGCTGCTAAACCATCACTGCTCCAAACAGCCTCCTCATGACACCAGTCTGTCTCCTGACAGCCTCCCAGCTGCTGCCAATTTTCCTTTTCTAACTGGATCCAGCCATTTTGTTTACAAATCAGCTTTGTTTGTTAGTCAATTTAATATGCTTCAAAAGTCCTGTAGCATAATTGGCTAATTGCTTACCAGTTAGGAAATAGTGATTAGGATTTTTTTCCTTCCACAAATCCCTGCAGCTGCAGTCAGGTTTATTTTCTATTCAGGGTCGTTGATAGGTATGTTTTAAATACAATCTGAACATTTAGAGGGGGAACCTGTTTTTGCAACCTTCAGTGTCGAAGCCTGCTCAAGAGCACATCTGTACCAGGAGCATGTCTTTGTAATGTAAAGTGCAGTGTGGCTCCAACATCAGTGGCACAAATGTACAGCAATAACACAAGCCATTAGTGTTGCGACTTCCCGGCTCCTGACAGGTACTGCTGCCTGTTTCCATGGCACTGCCTCAGATTCCTGCCAGTCCTGAGCTGCAGATTATAGGTCTCCCCGCATCCAGCTGTCACTGTGTTGCAGAACATTTTCCTCTGACATCAGAGTGCTCAGCACTTTAACCAACACTCTCCATGCCTGGGAAAACAGGTGTATTTACCCAAAATAATTTTGCATCTGATTTGTAGTTTTAGTCTGCATGCAAGTGTGGAGAGTGAGACTGAGAGAGATCCACTGCTGTAGAAATTATTTGTGTGAGTAAGGCTGAATGACATTTATTACTGAAACTCCAGGAAATCCTCACTGCTTCTTGTCCCATTCAATGTAGGGGGTGTGAGGTCAGCAAAGCAGAGCAGAACACATCGTCATTCATTAAGTGCAGAGTCAGAGCTCAGGAACCAGACATTATACATTAAGCAGAAGACATTACTTGGAACTCAATGCCTGTTATCTATGAATTTCAGGATGTTGCTCGGGCATGAACTTCTTGAGATAATATAAATCACGGAATAAACTCACATGCTTACTCTTCAGTGTTGGGGATCTCCCTGAGCCCAAAGAAGAAAGATATGGGCTTTTTGCAAGCCTCTGTCTGCACCCATGAGAAAAGAACAGAACTCTTGAAAGGTCTCAGAGGCATTTAGAGAAGAGGCAGAGGACAGCAGTTCTTGGAAACTTGATATAGTAGTCTTTAAAAGGGTACAGGGGGTTTTGACTAAAGCTGGTCATGTAGTTCCACGTGCTCATAACCTAGGAGCTGAGCCAACTACAGTCTGAGCATGGAAAAGTTAGAATTTAGCAAGATGTCTGGATTTCATGCCTGATTAATCCATCATGAAGATATGCCTGAAATAAAAGGTATTTCTTGTAGCAACTGCAATCAGGTAAAGTGCTGTTTGCTCTACCACTTTTTCAGCTGCACGCCATGTTAGAGTAAGTTAAAATGAAGAGACATAAACTGTGTTGTGATTTCATGGTATCCATACCAATTAACCACGAACAAACTTGGCCCTGCTTCTTTTCCTCTAGAAGTGGCTGGAATGATGGTCCTCTCGTAGACTCAATGCTCTAAAAGCAGGGATAGAAGGTGCTAGAAGAAAGTCTTCCTTCTCTCCTTCCCCTTGCTCTGCTCCCATCTGTGGGGCCTCTCTGAGTACTGTTTCTGTGCTACAGTAGGAAGCCTTTCAGTGAAAGGGGTAGAGGTGGAGAAAAGGATCCTCACCTTGTGCTGAAGCTTGAAGTCCCAGAGGAGCAGATCCCAGCTGCTCATGCAAGGTCACACTGGCTCAGGAGAAAGGGCTAATGAGAATAAAAAGAATTCATCTCCTGCTACCCAGAGAATATTTATACATATATATGCATACATTTAAATACATATCTTTTGAGGAAGTCGTGTGTCTCTGTCATTTGGGAATTTAACTCTGAGTTACAGCCTAGGGGCTGGGGGTGGGAGGGGGGAACGACCAAAGGAGATGGGTATCATGTTCACGTTTTGGAAAGTCTGAGCTCTGACCAGTGACAGAAATGAGAAGAATGGCTTTTATAATATCTTTTAATGCCCTTCATAAACATTCATCTTTCTTACAGAGCTTTGCTTTCCCATTGTATATGAGTATCCTTCCCTTTGTTTTCCCAGTTGTGAAGTACATTGTAGTTCACTTCTTTTCCTGTCTGTATGCTACTGCAAAAAGTTCCCTAACATTTTTTTAAGTTCTCAAAAAGTACCAGAAGAACAAGCAGTACACTGGGTGAGATGAATTATAGTTATATACTTCACAAAGTGTAAACTGAGGCAGAGAAACTTTCAGACAGGGAATTTTTTCGGGAGAGAAACCTGGGCTCTGGAATACCACTTTCCTGCTTTCATGCCTAGACTACAACCAGAACAACATGGTAATCTGGAGCTGAGCAATGAATTTTTCTGCTAAGTTCTGTAAATCTCATGCTTTCTGTAAATCTCATGCTCTCTGTATTCACTAAAGCCTAAGCTAATGGCTTCCCTGAGCTTTGTGTGCACGCTCCTCAGGGGTGTGTGCACAAGCCAAAAAGGAGGGAAAGGAGATGGCTGTAAATACTTGGCTCAAGTATGTGCATTACATCTGTCACAAGGGAATCAGTAAGAAATGTTAGAAAAATGCAAGCCACTGCAATTTATTCTGGCCAGAGGTAAAGCAACATTTTCAAAATCTCCTTTTAGCAGTGCTTCTGCAAGACATCTTTATGCACATGCAAAATACAAGCATATAGTTAGTAGCAAGACAAAAAAATAAGTACTAATAAAGGAGCTGTTAGCCAAATATACCAAGTCAGCCCCTATATAGCTCAGCTGGAGTTGACCAAGGCACGAATATGATTTCAGAAATCAGCATCGGCCTCCCTGAAAAATTATACAAATTTATATTTTCAAAAGTAATTTTCATAATGACAGTTTCATTATGTTCCAGAATAGAATGACCACATGCTGCAAAATAAAACCTCAAATGGAAGTGAGGATCCAAGCCATTCATCTAAAGGGAAAGTAGAAAAATTAAGATCAGAAGGACACACTACTAAAAACTTGTATATTCCACTTAATTCAGACTTGCTGACTTTCAGGAAAACTACTTGATGAAGATTCAGAGACGAACTTTAAGGCAACTTTGCATTGGCTGAAACCAATTCCTTACTTGCCATAAAGGAACAGAGAAAACAAAGAGTGCAATCCTCAAAAGAATTCACACTGCAGATTTTAGGACTAATTCCTTACATATTAGCTTTTTTCTCATTTGGGAACCAACCGCCTGATCTGAGAGACATGGAGACTAAAAACCTTAAAATCACCTGCCATATTTTGAACATCTGTGTTTGAAGAGCCTGTCGTCCAGGCCACCTCTGTGCTGTGTGCATGATCATTGACCTCAGGTAAGAACTTGGAAGAGGATTTTAAGGCCTCCAAAGTTGTGTTTCACTTTTAAGAGCAGCAGCTGAATGTAGCTACACTCCTTTATGTGAATTTAGCTGCTGATCTGCATGGGCAACTCATTACTGGAGCCTAAATAATGTACTTTCTGCTTCCAGCAAAGACCCGTCTCCAGCATATTTGATTGACTGGAGCCACGGGAGCATAACCCTAAAGCATGAGATTTTCAGGCTAGCAAATACCTTATGGTTGGGCCTTTAACAGCAGCAAAGACTTTTCTGAAACCTTTGAGGAAGTAGGGACAACTTCATGAGGTGTCAGAACAAGACTTGGCTCTCATTTGCAGGAGAGGTAAAAGCTAGGTAAATAAAAGAGGGTTATGCTGCAGCATAACTAGGGCACTTAAGCAGTATTATCCCATCTGTAAAGAACTGAGACCGTTCATGGTCTCACTTGCAGGACACTGAAAGCACTGCCACACACTCAAACTGTCACTGTGATGATCAGAGGAGCCAAAAAGGCAGCTGAAGAAGATGGCTGAAATATAATGGGATTGCACAAAAGTAGTAGAAAAACAGTGGGAGAACGTTGTGCTCAAAAAAATTAAGTAGAATGTGTTCTCTCCCTTCCTTTCACAAGAAGGAATGTCAGATCTTTGATACTCCCATTTCCTGCCTCTTTAGGTTGGGCAAGCAGCCAAAAAAATAGAGTCTTATGGAAACAAGGAGCAAAAAATACGAGTTTGAGGTCATATCAACAGTATTTCATATGAAAGCACGTCTTGCATATGCTCACCATTCAAGCTTCAGCCATAACTCTCACATGAAAATGTATGAGTAGAAGAATGGGTTAGGGAAATAAATTACTCTCCAAAACATGAATGTTTTCACCTCTTTCTTTGAAGAGATCTGACAGATACACTCACTGTAAGAGTACTGACTGAGAGGGGACCTCATTAATGTATAAATATCTAAAGGGAGGGTGTCAAGGGAATGGAGCCAGGCTCTTCTCAGTGGTTACAGGCAATAAGACAAGAGGCATTGGGCAGAAACTGATGCACAGCAAGACCCACATGAGGGACCCAAGTCCTGGACATGAGGAAGAACTTTTTACCATGAAAGTGACCACACACTGGAACAGGTTGCCCAGAGAGGCTGTGGAGTCTTCTTCAGAGGAGATACATCAAGAACCATCTGGATACAATCGTGTGCTATGTGCTTTGGGGTGACCTTGCTTGAGCAGGGAGGTGGGAACAGATGACCTTCTGTGATCCCTTCCAGCCAGAACATTCTGTGGTGCTGTAGGTCAGAACATGTATCTAAATGGAGCATATCTGAAAGTTGTCCATAAAGGACTGATAAGTCACTCAACACTCAGTATTTAAGACGCACAGAATCATGCCATACCTGGAATAATTTTTTTGTTTTTTAATTTCCTGATAGGATAAAAAGCAGGTTATCTGTTCTGATGCCAAATGAGGCTTGTTAGTAACCATTCTGCTAAAAATGTTCGTCAGTGTTTGTGAACACTGTGGCACTCCGGGGTTCTCCACAGAGGATATTATTTCTTATTACAGAATATTGCTATTGTTTTTTGCTGGTGGTGCTTCATTTTCTTTAGCTCAAATGGGAGAAATGAAGGGGGAAAGAGGATCAAGGTTTTAATTTAAGATAAAATTGCTTTCAACAAAAATCACAGATAGGAGTAGCAGTCCATAAAGAACTGCTGATATTGGTGGTCCCCACTGACTTTCTTTGAGCAGTATTATCACAATACAGCATTGCTTTCATGCTCTAAAAGAAAGGACAGGGTTTTGCATTTTTTTCTTTTCTGTTGATGACAAAATTATAGGTTAAAAAATTGTTGTGTGGTTTTAATAATGTTTACATCTAAAGAACTGTATACAGAAGTGGGTGTATTAATACCTGTGATCTTTGAAACGACAGTTGCTTTCAGATGTGTTTCTTTTCACTACTTTTATGGTTTTTCTTTTACATCACATTCACTTGCATTTAGGAAGTGCAATGAAAAGGACAGTCACCTATATTTACAGCAAGACACTGGAAAATACAGTGACACCAAGAGTAGTTGAGGCTTTTGGGACAAACTGTGATTAGGCAGTTTAGAAATATTTCTTTTCATTTAGTCCCTCTGGAGAAAGTTATTTTCATAAGCTTCTCTGAAGGTAAAAGACTGGTCATGTCAACATCTCCATCTCTCTTGAGGAAATTATTCTTGACACTCTAATGCCACCACTGACTTTTGCTTCCAAAGGCTGTTCCCTTACAAATTACCATATTCCTCAAAAGTTTAACATTCTCTTTGTTTCCTCTCTTTGTGCTTATGCATAGCAGAGGCCTCTGAGTGCTTGCAAAGAAGAATGACGCCAATCCTTTTCAATACAGGAATGTTCCCAAGGAAATGGACGGCTCCTGGACCCGAGGGAGACAAGCAGCAGAGCAGGATGTGCTGCAATACACAAAGCAAGGTCTCTCTAGCAAAGGTTATGCCACCTGCAAGGGAGAGATGGACAGGATGTGACTGATGCACAGGAAGTGATGCAGGCAGGAAGCATGAAAGCCAAGTAAAGAGATTTCCAAAGTAAAACAGGAAAATGGTTGAAAGGAATGAAAACTAAATGACGTGGAAAAAGATGTCGGGGTTTTGTTGTGTTTTGTTTTCATTCAGACTAATAGTAAAGCTTTGGCAAAACAATTGAGGTGTGCTTCCTAAACTGATGTAGCATGGAGAACTTTGCAGCTTAGATGTGAGGTCTTGAAGTGGCCTTCAGAAAGCCTTGTAAGTTGTAAAATATTGTGTGTGTTTATATGCAGTGTGCATTGCAGCTCCATATGTACAAAGCATAATAAAATCTATATGTGCTCTAAAAGGTTCATTTTAAATAGACAGTAATCTCAAATTTCCTTTTCTTATGAAAAAAATCCCTTCTGTGATAAACTCTGAAAATAAAAAGAAAGTTTCCATCTCATACCAGCTAATTCAGTAAGTTCTGCATCCAAATTGTACCAGCGTCTCCGAGACTGAAATTGGGCTCACCCTCTTTTTCTGGAACATACTTTAGCTTTGACAGGATGTAGACTGGATCTTGACACATATTATGCTGTATTTCTGGAGTTTAAAGCAGCTCAGGAGTCTATTTATTCCTTTCAGTTTATTTCCGGTGTCTCTAGTATATAGCATTAATTATGCAGTTATTCTATCTCCATAAGAGAGACACACAAAAGAAAAACATTTTTAGAATTCTATGACACTGTAATTTTCAGGACCTTTACTACTGCAGAAATATGACATCATTGTTTGCCTCACTTCCTTCACACACAGTTTGCAAAAACATGTTGTATCAAGAATATGACATTATTAATGTCTCAAAAGTATTATTTATGCAATTTTATTCAGTCACATTAACCTACTCTGAAGCTTCATGTAAGAACACTGTAAAGAAGTGACAATTTTATTGTCATTGTAATTGTCATTAAAAGTATCCACTGTTATTAAAAATTGTGCTATTAGTGTTCAGAGAGGTCTAGGTTCATTTCTTATGCCGAAATAAATCCAAAGGCACTACACTGCTAGACCTTTCTCTGCTCCCACTGTTTTTCAAGGCTCTGTGCTGCTTCAAATGGAAACTTCTGATTATTAAAAAACGAGCAACAGTGCTGAGACAGCAAAAAGGAGATGGCAATTACAAGGTATAGACTCTAATAGGAGCGTATCACAAGATGGAGCCAAAGAGACTTGGTAGAAGAACTGGAATGAAAAGTTTAAGTCTCCAAAGAGCTATTTTCCAGGAGTGCAATAATTCATATGCCCCTTTGACAAAACAGTCACTTTCAAATAAATAAAATAGCACTGAAAAACAGTGTGGTCTTAAGCATTTGCAAGAAAGAGTATTAAATTTTGGACTCTATCTTGAAAATAAGACAAAATACAGCTAAGTCTCATTAAACAAACTGCTGAGAACAAGTGTTTACTCAGAAGACAACAGGCTAGAACCCAGCAAACTGGGGGAAAGAGCTTTTAACCTAAAATACCTTGGGGCCTCTTCATGTACTTGCTGAGTTCATTTGTGACTTCAACAAGGTATGGGGTAGTATAAACTGCCATTCTCCAGTTGTGATTAATTGACTGTACGGCTTTGTGAGCTCAACCCCTAGTGCACTTCCACAATGAAACATGAAGTTGCCTCCAGTGTTTACATAGCGTACTTCTGAAGTCACTCTCTTTCACTAACATAACAATTGCATTTGACCTCATTTCTGGACTGGAACCCATTCTGACTTAAAACAACTCTTCCTGGAGTTCATGTGACCTGCATCTTTTGAAAGGGACAAGGAGATTTCCAGAAGAAGGGAAATGAGAAGTAGGCATGGCATTTCCAGTGGAAGATGTCCTATTTGCAAAGCACACATTTTAGGTGTTTGTTTGATTTGATTTTGTATGTTTATTTGATAAGCTTAAGGTGAAGACAAACTTTATGCATTACTATCTGATAACACCACTGGGATAAAGAAAAAAATGCGATGTATATTCCTGAGAAAAGTGATATTTTTACAGTTCATGAATGATGCCGCTCAGGTCCAGCATGGGCAGAGGACACCAGTCTTGGTGACAGCGATGTTAATCTGAAGCCTTTATGGTGAAGTTTTAAATTTACTGGAATGTGGGTATTTAGCTTCAAGTGTTCAGATTTGTAAAGATGAAAAGTAATGTCTCTTTCATCACTTATCAGGTTCTACAAAATGGTTTTGGTAGATTTGGTTTAATTTCCAGGAGAGATAAAAAATAAAGACAACGGACATGGTTCCTGCCTTGGAAAGATCTACAGTCTTGAGGCTGCGTTTTCATGCACTGAGCGGTGGATGTCCCTAGCCTGAGAGGGAATCCTGGCTGCTCAGACCATGAGACCTCTGAATAAATATGAGCTCTTCTTATCAGAACTGTAGATTCATATTCTGGAGCAATTCCTAATTCCTCCATGTGTTTGTCACCCTCATACCCTGCAGTGATGGATACCTGCATGTTCCAGAGCTGTTGTACAGAAGCCAAATATAAAGCAAGACATAGCTTTAATGAAAAGTTTATTAAAACCAGAGCAGTAGGCTGCAATCTGGTGCTCAAAGACCCAGATTCTAATTTTCCCTGACACTAACTGGCATCCAGTTCATTCAGTGATGGCTCATACCGAGCTGAAGATAGACTTTCTTTTCTGAAGGAAAAACGACCAGTGGAACTTTATTCTACCATGGATCCATGGAGCAGTATTGAAGGGGCTCGGGGCAGCTACTTTGGCCTAATGTGTGTCTGGCTCTGTTTTTACCTCTGTCACGGTTCCCACATGATTCTTGCTTACAAAAAGCCAATCTGTGGCTCTAACCTATGCCATGAAGCAGGTGCTCTAAGCGTGAAATTGGTTCAAAGCCCAAAACTAGTCCCTTTTCTGGCACAATCACAGCTCGTCTTCTGTGGAGCTCAGGGTTAGATTTACTTCTCAGAGGTGCTAGGGAGAATTTGCTTCCTAGGTTTAGTTGTTACACCATTTCTGCTGAGCCCATTCTCCACTCTGTTTAGATGTATAGAAAAAATGCTACCTCTATCTTCGTCTCATAAAAAAATGACTCCTGATAGGGTTATATAACTCACACTATTTCAAGGGTGTCCCATGTGGGCAATAGATTGGATGCAAAGTTATTTTTATTTTCACATATCCATCTGCCACGATTCATGTTTTATCAAAGCAGTTTACATGATTTTGGGCAAGGCTGTTAAAGAGCATTGGTTTCTGCAGTTGCCATGGATACTAAGCAACACGTTTTCATTTTATGACGTGATAATTTTTTACAATTCTGTGTTAATTTATTTTTTTATGACAGTAGCATCATCCTCCAGTTTTCAACCATGGCTTGTGGCAAAACCTTGACAGAAGGGACTTAGTGGCCTAAATGCGAGAATTGCACTGTTTGTAACCTCAATAAAGAGCCAGGCAAAACTAGACTATTGACATGTCCTTTTAGTAAGCTGAAATCAGGGAACACGAGGAGATGATGTTTCCATAAGCCATTCAAGAAGAAGTTATCCTCTTCTTGAACAATTTTTTTTTTTATGTTTACGTCAGGAAATCTCTCCTCCTTCTACGTTCACTGTGATGCAGGACAATTGTTTGTCAAGGTGCCTCTTTCTTTTGCAAACCAAGCAAGACCTTTGTTATTGTGCATTCATATCTCAATTTATAAGAACTAAACTTTCATACGTATCCAGTATCACAGAACCTTTTGTTCCACAGCACCAGCTGCCCTTTTCCCTCAGACAATAACTTAGTGCATTTCAGTGTTGTTGTGCATATAGTAGCTGGATCCTGTAAAATGCTTTGGGGTCTATCCTGACAAACACTGCTCTGTAAGTGAAGGCTGTTATTAACTGTTAGGAGAAGTATGGTCCTTCAAAAATTCCATATGCTTCTCCCTTAGTGAGCCATAAAAGTTTTTAGAGACTTTTTTCCTTCCTCTTTTTCCTGTCTTTTCAGACCAGATATGTGATTTATCAGCACTGAGATTTAGTTGTTGTACAGCAATATGTCTTAAAATATGCTCTTCCAAAATGTGCTGCAAGTAGAGTTGTGACAAATTCAGTGAAAGCTGAAGGCAAACAGGTTCCTTCTGCAGAACCCGACTTTAATATTTGACTAAGCCCTTCTGTTCAGTGAAACAAATTCTGGACACCTAAAAGAATTGAAAGCAGGTATCTGTAGGAAAGCTCAACCCATTTGCTAGTCTGTGTAATTTGGTGTGCAGATTTAATGAAAGTCAAGTGAGGAACAGTCAGTGAGTCTTTACTGCCGTCACAAGAAGATGTGGCCATGAATATCACATTAAAGCTATAGAATTCACCAATCCAAAACTACAGCTACATGTTCAGAAATAATTACATACAAGCAGAAATAAATTTGTCTATACTTGGTGGAACTGTAACAGAATAAGGTCAGGGATACAGCAAACACTCAGGCTCTTCTTCGTGGTACCAAGCAGTAGGACAAGAGACAATGGGCAGAAATGAACACACAGGAAGTTCCTCCTGAATATGAGGAAGAACTCCTTCATTGTGCAGGTGACTGTGCAGTGGAACAGGCTGCCCAGAGAAATTGTGGTCTCCCTCAGTGGAGATATTCAAGAACCATCTAGATGCAATTCTGAATGAAGTGCTCTTGGAGGACCCTGCTTAAGCAGGGAGATTGGACCAGATGACCCTCTCTGGTGCCTTCCAACCTGATCTATTCTGTGAATAGCTATGCAAGAAAACTTTGGATTTGCAATCCACATGTGGCTCATGTCCACCTGCACTCCCTAGCTCTGTATCTAAACTGGTGTTATATTAGTCTTGATATAACACTGGGCTCGGGATCACTGATTATCTCATAAAACCTGTGGCAGGTAGCATGCATCAAGCAAATTCTTCATTAGCATTGCCCCAGGTAGCTTCACACATGGAAGTCCAAATCAGTATGTCCAAAATAATCTGTACAGCATGCTCCCAAACCCTGAAGTGTCTTAGAGTGCCATTCCCAAGGATGAAGCAAAAATCCCTTCTTTGTTTCCAAGAGAGTGGCAGTACTGTATGATTAGTTGCTGCCATGAGCATCAGGCATAAACTGTTGAAGGGATGGTTGGAGTCCATGTTTCTTGTGATCCACTTGGCCTGGCTCACCAGAGCTACTCTGCCTTCTGTTTTCTGTGGTTCACCTCTTCAGGTTCACCTTCTATCTGCTTCTGGGATGAGCATTTCCCACAGACACGAATGAGATACCATAGCTCTCTTTTAAATAGGAGAGGGCGTCTGAGATTCACATTGCCTGCATCACTGGATAAAAAGAACATGTGTTGGGCATGGCTGGGCTTTGGAGGCTTAGGGGAGGACAAACTGGAGGAAGAATTAGAAATGGCATAGAAAATAGAAATAATGGAATAATGGCACCAAATTTCTAAGTAAAGAGATTGAGAGTAGGCAAGAAGAAACTGGGGGAGTTAGGAGAGGAAGAGTGTTAAAAAATTCTCTGTATTTGGCAGCATATGGGGTTCAGCTCCTGGCTGGAGAAGGTGTGATATAAAAATGAGTGAGGGGACAGTGACAGAGATTCAAGACTAGAGTTGAACTATTTCCCTTGTGAAGCATTTTTCTTTTACACCCAATTTGTTAAATTGATTAGAATACAATTACCAGCTTACTAGATAGTAGGATGTTTCTTACGCTTGTCTCTCTCTGCTAGCTCCCAAATGAAGCATGGGCTGGCTGTTTGACAACATAAAATTAACAATAATTTTCTGCCTTTTAAAATAAATATTTGAAGCTGTTAACTGTGGCAGGATAGGCTAAAAGCAGCTCAAAACAAGATCAGTTCAACATGAAAGCCTGTCTAAACGAGAGAAACAATTCATCCATGCAGCTCCTCCTTTATGTGAGGGCATTCTTATTTTGTTTTAAGAACACATAGTGTAAATCAGTGAAAAATTGCTTTTTAAAGGCCTTTAGTTCCACTGAAAACATTTTTCTCCTTAGAGAAAGCTTGTGTTGCAACAAAGCTATTTGTGTGGTTCAGTGGGAGGTACTTTCATACCCTGTCTCTACAGTCTTGACTAGTACAACACACTTGTTTAGAACATGCCTTTGCCTCACCTCTTCTGCTCTGAGGCAAACAAACCAGTGCAATGAACGACAGGTAACAATGACAAGACAGCCTTGTGTTTGCTGCAGGCTGCTGCTGAAAAGGCAAAAGAAAAACAGTCTGGAACAACAAATTACCGGTATTTTTACAGTTCCTTTTAACCACAAGTTGATTCTTTCTACTCAGTAAAATTAGCTCTACTTAGTAAAATTAGCAGAGGCACTACCAGGAACCAGTAAATAATCAGCTGTAGACATAACTGGCAATTACGGATTCAGAGAGGTGCTGGTGCCCATAGTACCTCCTCGTGACAATGACTGTTTGGGGCATTTTCCAAATTGCTTTTCTAGAGTGATTAGTGCCACTGATTTTTCAGTGCAACTGAAGCTCTTTTTGTTCTATCTTCCCTTTTACAACCTGTCTTTTACTTTGACTGAAATTTTACTGCACTGTGTAACCTTAATATGATATCCATCAGCTATTTCAGTAGCCGAGGAAAGACAGAAGTACAGTAATCTTTGTATTAAATAGTAGAATAAATAATTTTCTTGCAAATTTCTTGAGAAGTTTTAATTAATCTCTTGATTTTTAAAGGTGTCTGTTCTGGCAGCTAAAAGCCACTGATCACTGAAACAGTGCCAGCATTTTCACACTTTGCTGCTAGTGCACTTCAATCCTGACCTGGGAGATAATTTATTATGAGCTCCCAAAGGCCCTGAGGCACTAAAGCATTTTGTTTTATTAGGGCCTGCATTTCTAGGAATCCCTATGGATGACAAATACATTTATACATTTATACATAATTAGATATTATGCATATATTTTTAAAAATCATTGATGATGATAAAAAACACTCCTCTCCCAGACTCTTGGCCAAGAGAGGGTTGTGCCAAACATGAGGGTTTCACAATATGTGACTGAGAATGTCTTCCTTATTTCTTTTTCCATCCAATTAGCACTATTTTCAAACATTAGCTGTGTTCCTGATTATCATACAGTTTTTGCATTATATTTGGGAGAAAGTGTTACCTGCTCCAGTTGAGGGTGCTTCCATCAGCATCTTATAAACTACTGTGGAATTGGTATGACAATGATCAGCCTCATGAAGACAATAATAAACTCATCTGTACCTTCCAGTACCATCACTCCTTCCAGATTAATTGTGTATCTCCTGCAAATGGCTACACAACAGCTGAAGACAGATGATTCCTCAGACCTGGAAACATTTTTCTTGCCTTCCTGTATCTTGCTGATATAATGTGATATTTGTAACACTGCAGTATAGAATCATGGAATCATAGAATCATAGAATATCCTGACTTGGAAGGGACACACAAGGAGCATCCAAGTCCAACTCCTGGCCCTGCACAGGATACCCCAAGAGTCACACCCTGTGCCTGAGAGCATTGTCCAAACCCTTCTTGAACTCTGGCAGGTTTGGTGCTGTAGCCAATTCCCTTGGGAGCCTGTGACAAACTTTAATGCTGCGGCTGCCTGTCTCTGAACAAAACCTTTCCCTGGTTTACTCAGAGTTCATTTCCACTCTGCAGTTCTATTTATACAACCATCTTCTGCTGATGTGTAAACTGGTTCTCATTGACTTTCTTATCACATGCCTACCTTCTCAGCATGCTTAAGGGATGGCTCAGTTCTGCTGGCCATGCTGATATTTATTCTAAACTAAGTTGTAAAGTGCTGTCTGCATTTCAGAGTGTCTTACCTACGTTTTATATAAACTAGCAGTTGGAAAAATATTCTAGCAAAATTTCAACAGTTGCTATCAGCCATTACTAACAAAGAAAATTATTCTGGTCAGTCCATCTGTATATGTATCTGCATGCATTTATAGTCCAACAAGGAATCCTTCTTACTTTTTTTGAGTGTGGTTTTTCATATTCTAAGTCTGTGTTACTTTGTATGATGATGTGCTATGGACTTGGTTTAGCATAACTAAGTGTCTTTATATTCCCAAACTCTGCTCATGAATTCAGTGCCTTGAAAGGATAGATTTGAAATTATATATTAGTAAATCACTTAATGGTTTCAGAAAACTGGATTCTCTGTGTTCCAAATGCCATCTGGATTTAATATAGATTGAAGGTAATTTTTTTTTTCTAACTAAAAATGCAAAATAGAAAACCTCTATGATTGATACAGCGGGAATATTGACTGTAGAATGTCTCATTCAGAGGAATGTCAACTTTGTAACAGATTCTTCTGGTTTTCCTTTTGCAGGAATCACACCCACATTCCTCATGAATGCATTATTTATGATCTCACACCAGCTAATACATTTCCCCTAGTAATTATGCAACCAGCAAACACTCACACCACGAACAAATCTTCAATAATATTGTTAAAGATTATTTTCCTTCCTCCCATAACTATCTCTTAACTTCTTAAAATCCAAGTATCTCCCTCCTTGAAAGACAAATTATATTTGTCATCAGGAGCTGTTCAGAATTTTATCAAGAGATGTGACATGCAGGATCCAGTCATCTCATGGACTCAGAGTTTTACGTTGTGTTCCACTGTATCTTTGGCAGCAGGTTAATATACCCTATTTACCTGCTATTACAAGATCATGTCTTTTTGTAAATATGCTCCAGAGAATGGGAATTTAAAAAGATTTTTATGTATTATACATCTATATAGTTGACAATACATTTTAGTAGTTTTTTTCCTTCCTCCTACTTAATATCTCACAAAAGTGAATTGCATGCTCAAACCTTTTTCTTCACTGTAAACTTTTATCTGGCCTAGATTGAATGTGTTTCCAAATATTTCAGATATTACACTACCTCTCAGCTCCCAAGCAAAGGGCTGGCCTAGATGCCTGGGTAAAAGACCCCCAAAGACTGTATGCTAGTCACCATTTTTAATAAAAATTTGGGTCACCAAATAGAGAGTACACTGCCACAATTAATCAAAGGTGGCTTGAGGATGGTTGTACCTCCTTTTCCGGTAGTCACTTGGAAGGAAGCCTTGTGTGTCCATAGGGCGGAGCAGCCAAATTTTCCAAACTGTGGTTTTGAGAACCTCTCTTTTTAATTTTGTCGTATATGTAGCTTTTGTTTAACCTTTCCTCTCTATGCCCCAGGTAAAGAATTCCAGCCTTGCCATTTCCAGATTTCCAGCCTCACTTGCATGAGAGAAAGAAAGAACAGAAAGAAAGAAAGAAAGAAAAAGAAAGAAGGAAAGAAAGAAAAATAAAGCAAGCAGGCAAAAAGTTCATAACTGAGGGTCTGTTGGTCGAATGCTCCTTGACCATTGAAAACACCCAAGGAAGTAATTTTTAGAGCGTTTTGTTGGTTTTTGTTTTGCCGTTTTTTCCACGGGGATGTGTGCTATGGCATGAGCTTCAATTAGTGCTTTGATCTGTCCTTTTTGCACTTAAAAGTACAAACATAAAGTTTTGCATTGTGGCACTGTACTCCCTCTCCATGGGGTCTCCCTCCTTCCCCCGCCCCTAGTCGTGGCCACTCCTCGAGTTCTCGCTATTGGTTCCTGTATCCCAACACCGCCCATGTACCACCCCTGTGCCCTGAAACCATTTGCCCATGTGCTCTNAGCCCCCGCTGCGCTCCCAGGGAAAGCTGCAGCAGCTAAGCAACACCCAGCACTGCAACATCACATCTCCAAAACTTTTCTTTTCTTCCAGTTCTTCTGGCTGTTTTGCACGGTAAAGTCAAACATAGGGGCACAGATTAAATATATTCCTTATCTAGACCACTGACAGCACAGACTGAGAAGGAAATCAGGCTCCAAATAATAAACTAGATCTGTCCCTCAGTGTAACTTCTGCAGACAGGTGGAAACTGTCACCATGGCCCATGTACACTGCTTGCGGGCTGTGAAAAGTTGTGAAGCATTTTGCAAAAAGCTGCTGCTGTGAAAGCTTGTATATTCTTTAGGAAATCACCTTCTTGTGTCTACTCATATTTACACGTGTATATTTACACAAATAGCTTCCTTTTCCCTTTTTTTTTGTTTTGTTTTGTTTTGTTTGTTTTTGAAAGCTTTATAATAACTCTTGGAGACAGTTCTTTCACTGGTGTAAATCAACAAAGATAAGACCATTTGTGTCGCTTGAAGAAGCTCTGATTCCCTGTTTTCTTACTGAAAGGGAGAAGAGGTGAGGAGAATAAAAAGAAAACACAGACCTTGAACCTAAAAAACATCCCAGATCTGTCTGGGCCTAATCCCCATCTGCCTCCTTCTGATGTGTAGAAGTCTCTGCATGGAACCCCTGTTACCCACAGGACTCTATAACATGAGCTTTCAGTGGTGTTTCAGTGTAAATCAGACACTGACCTCTGAAGTACGGCTGTCTAGCCAACCTGAAGTCAGTTGATTATGGTGTTAGTGTCATTTAGACACATACAGAACATTTAGATGTTCCTTGCAAGCTAGTAAAGGTATGTAGGTACAAAAATCAGCAGCCACTCCATGCAGTATGATGTGCTTATTGAATATATTGCAAATATAGATTTAATTCTATGCATTTATGCGTATTTTTGTAAATACATTTCTCTACTAGCTCCTTTTGAGCTCGTAAATGTTCCTCAAGATGTGACTTGTGTGACTTGTGCTTTTCCATTGTTCAAGAGATAAGGTACTAAGGAGGAAGTCCTGACCTTGCTGAAGCCGATGATAAAGGCTGTTCTCTCCACTGGGGTCAGAATTTCACCTGAGTGTTTATTTTGATTTCTAAAGGTCGCCTTTGACAACAGTGAATTGACGCAGTATGTTTTGAGGCTATCAAAACAGCAACTTGGAGAAAGAGCTACTTAACTTCTGCGTAATAGCCTTCACAACTAAAGCCCTATGTGTAACAGTTTTTAGTGGAAGATTTAGCTGTAGATATTTCCTGTCAAGCAGAGTTAACACAAAAATTTAAAAAAAAAAATTACGAAAGAACTGAAGCCTGCAGTTTTAGAAAAGTGCATTCCCTAATTTTTAAAGCATGCTCATTTTCACAGGCTAGCAAATGATTTTTGCCTTTTCCCTTAAAAAAAAAAAGAAAAAAAAAAAGACTGTTGTAAGACTAAGGGTAATCCCCAGTGGGCTTGACATTTTTCCAGAAGAAATTAAGAGCAGAATTCATCAAACATTAATGTTAAGAAGTCAGAAATTCTGGAATGTTTGTCCAAAGTCCCAAGACCCTGAGCAAACACTGTCATCCTGCTGGGCTCCAGCCGAAAATCAGAGCCAAAATAAACAGAGGCAGAAACTCCATCTGACTGATCCTGTGGAAACAGCTGTAACCACTTAGGTGGAAAACCACCTCAAATTCTTCTCCCAGAAAACACTGATGACATGGGAGATGGCAAGCAGGAAAGCCCTGTCAGGGTCTCTCTGCAACTGTGGTCAGGAAAATATTTTCTTTCTCCACAACTGTAAATAGAAGGGTTCAACCCTGGTCACAATAAAATGCAACCACATAAAAGTTAAATGCCTTCTTTTTCTTGTCCTTTTCTCTTGTGTATTTCTTAGTGTTTGATCTTAAGATCCCCTCTGCAAATGTCCTATCTGCAAACAAAAAACCCTCTTCTGTATGGAAACCATGCTTGTATCCAAAAGTGAAATTTGATGAGGCTCTAGTGTTTGTGTTCAGATTGTGATTTACAAAGTTATCTGAAACATACTCACTTCTTGATTTGCTGAAATGAAGCCAGCATTCAGACTAAACACCTTCTGTTCAGCTTTTTTCTTATTATTCTCTTTAGAGGGCTTTCTGCTATTTGGCAGAGAAAATAGGAAGCATGTTGGAAGAAATAGCAAACATAAACAAATCTTAAGGAGAAAGAACTCTGGTTAGGGTTGTCCAAGCTGCACATGTCTTCCCTAAGGAATCTGAGAGGTAGAGGAAACAGAGACGATGAAATTGAGGGGAGGCTAATAAGAAAACAAAACTGGATACTGCCTCCATGATTTTATGTGAAATGCTTAAGCATACTGGATCTTTAAGGTGGAATAGAGACCATTGCAGAAACACAGTCTGCTTTCAAATTTTATTCACTGCCAAAGGCAATAATTCTGAATTCCGTATTTTTATAGGAAGGCAGTGCTCATTTTCCTGAGATTTTCACTCTGGTCCAGGAATTCTATTTGGTTTTAGCCCATCAGCAGCCTTAACACAAACACATAGATGGTAACACTTTTAGATGTTGTTAACACGGAAAAATCATTACCATTTCTTGTCCTCTGTGTCTTCTCACATTTGTCAAGACTGTGCCTTACCTGCTTAACTGCAATTCATTTTAGCTGGTTTTCCTGGATGTCAGTTAAGAGCATTTTATTTTCATTCTTTATGATTAAGTCAATGTGCAACAGTGGCATTGGTTTTCCTGGCAAGCCGTAGTTTCAGGGAAGAGTTTTATGTTAAAAATAAATGGCCCCTTACAAGCTTCTGCAAAATTAAGTAAGAACTATAACAGGCCTAAAATTTGTAACATTTCCTTATTTTTGAAAAATCAGACTGCACAGCTTTTCCCATCATTATGGCATAGCATACTGTGAACAAGTTTCCTTTCCCCCAAGTGCTCCTCCTGCCTCCTCATCATTCTTTATGCTCACAGATTCTGCTCCTTCTTTCAGTGAATCTGTATACAAAATATGTAGGGATTGTTTGCATAACAACTTGAAGTAGTTTTGTGTATGTCTTTCAAAAAAGGTGCAATTATATGCAATACAGATACCCTTCAGAGTATTTCCCAAGCAACAGAGATCCTTCAGGGATGTAGCTGTTTGAGATACATGTAAAGGAATATATGGCTCTAAATCCTCTGTAAGTCTTTGGTGCGAGCAACTTATATTTTACTCCTTATAGAAGGCATAAACCAGAGAAATAGTCCATAGAATAGAGGCTGACACAGGTATTTGCTACTTTGCAAGCAACTCACTACGATACTTTTACGTAGGTACACCATTACTAAGTGGATTGAGCTTTCTGTGTTTCCAAATGTCACAGTTAGCACATGGAGGAGGTATGAGCTGAGGAAATGCACAGTGGTCAGCAGAAAAGCGACTCTTTATTTCGTAGGTCTGAAATCACTCCAGCTGAGAAGGAGTGAGAATTAAGAGGAAGGACAATGTGGCAATGGAGACAGAAGGGTGGTGGTTTGGAAGAGAAGTCCACAGAAACCCTATGACTGACTGGCTGATGCTGCTTTGTCTGCTGGTGCCAAGATGATGTAAGCTGAAAGGACAGAAGGAAGATTCCATTATTATTATATGTATCCTTTTTCCACAGCTGCAGCTGGATGAGAGCCCAGGAGCCCAGAGAGGCTCCCTTCCCCAGAATAACAACATAACAAGAACATCTGCTGTAGCTATGAAGGTCAGAAAAGCAAGGTCTGTGGTGGGATGTACTACAGATGACACCTCTCTTTGGGCAGACAGGTCCCTGGACTCAGACCCGATAAAGGCATGTGATCTTTCTGTGAGCCTCGGGGGAGGGGAGCAGATGTGATATCTGAGTTTTGTGATAACTAAAACTAGTTATAGTGTTCATACCTCCTCTGCAGGGAAGATCATAATGGGCAATGACTGTCTGCCTCTAGCCTACTCGTTATTACTTTTAAATATTCCCAAGAGATACAGTAGCAGATCACAGCAGCCAGTTGATGAACACAGGATCCATACAGAAATGCCTAGGAACTTCTTGTAAGTCAGACTTGGGCAGAGCTGAGCAGCCAAGCTAGCTGCAGAAAATTCAGCAAGCAAGTAAGCAGAGAAAATAATGGAAGCCTGCTTTAGTGTAGGGTTTTGTCTCTTCAAGCAAGACTGTATTCTGAAATGCTGGAGGAGAAAAGCTAGCTGAAAGGCAGCTCTGATCACATTGTCATTTGCGTTGCAGCTCACTGTGTGATGCCTCAGCTCTTCTTGCAGTCTGAAACCAGTTCTCCAAGGATCATGGTCCAGTCTAAGTCAATCTGTTCTCTAATAGTTTCTTTGGCACTCATCACAGCCCACGAACATGAAGAGCATCTGTCTAGAGATTAGTATGACTGGAGGAGCAGCTGTGCAGTTCCACTGCCTATATGCTTAATGACCTCCTAGGAGGCTTTGGGGTTCAAAATGGTAAAGATTTTGGAGTGTGGGCTTTAGAAAAGCCTTATAAAGAGCTACTAGCATTGGATAAACAGTGTGGATATCTATTGTCATTTTGAGCAAAATGCTTTTTCAATCCTTCTGTCTTTTGAAATAGATTAAACCAGATAAATATAAAGCCAGATTCCATTACATTGAATCTCACAAACCCTTTGTTGTTACACATGGTGTTCACACAGGAACATGAAAATTTCCGACAGAACTTATGAGCCATGGTTAATTTCCATTGTCCTTGTCCAGAAAAGGCTAACCCCATTTCATCATTTGCACTTGTCTAATATTATGAAACACACTTCTATTATGTACCATTGCTGATCAGACCATCAAAGTCTGCTAGGACTCCGCACTGTGTACTGACTAACCTGGCTGCTTCAGGGGACAAGGTGATTGCTTAACCCATAAAGGGTTTTCTCCTCTCACATTCCATATCTGCAGTAATGGCTAAAAATGTTACCATTAATTAACCCTGAGCCAGATGGTTGGTCTACATGATGTAGTTGCAGCCCAATCCAGCTTGTAGTAGACTATTGCCCACTTCATGAAAAACAAACAAATCTATAAACACATGGTGATATCATCCTTGTTGGAAACCACAGCAGAGATGCCAAAGGCAAAATAGCTGGGAGTGCTGAAATATTCTCTCATCACTGCATAGAAGGATGTAGGTGATCTGTGGGGTTTACATAAGGGTGGTTATGCTTTTCTCTGAACAGAAGATGGATGAAGAAATGTAAGCCTGTCAGCTCAATACTGTTCGTCAGCATAAAATTTCCTATTAGAAGAAAACAACAAATTAATCTTTAATTTTTGTAAAGGCAAGAACCTTTTGGTTTTGCCAAGCCATCTGCTCCAGTCCCCTGCTACAAGGCTGGTAACACACAGCCCTGAGGGTGAGATCCTAATCATTAAAAACACAAGATATGCCAGGAGCCTCTTCAAAAACCTGACTCTTGGTATTCTCTGTATTAACCTCCTCAAGCCGTCCAGAGATTTGTTGATTGGCTTCTGTGAGGTACTCACCTAGTATGACTGGGCGTGATGCCATGGTAGCAGGTGGACTAGGACATAAATTTACCAGTGGACATGTGGGGTTGTGAAAACTGAGGAAGACTGTCTTACCGTGCAGGACTGTTGATTTATTCTTTGTGAAAAATCACCACATAGGACAAAGTACAAGGTACATCAGCCCTACTCCTTTCTGAAGTTGGAATGATTCATGTGATTCACATAAAAATCTACAAAGATTTTTTTAAAATTATTTTTCTCTGAATGAATGTGGTTTAGAACAGTCTTTACTCTTAATGCACATGAATGGTTTTCTTTTTTTTTTTTAATCTGAGGAATTGATTATTTTTTACCTCATTATTATTCATTTTCTCCTAGAATTAAAATAAATTTTTAGGCTAAAAGGAAAAATGACAGATAGAAGCAATTTGTTCAAATCATATTATCCTAAAAAGGATAATATAAATAAAGCTCCATTTTTTATGGAGTCTATTCAGAACAGAAGGCAGGGTTAGATAGCATAGTGCTGAGATCTGTTGCAAGAGGGAAAAGGAAGGGGCATTCTAGTGTCCTTGAAAAAAGCTCCTAAATTCAAAGGAGGAAAGCAGATCCCGAGGCAAGGGCCAGTACACAAGCTCTAGCTACTCTATAAATTTCTGAAGGCCTAGCTTACCAGTTGGGCGTGGTAGGCAGCCATATGCATTTTGAAATATAGGCAACACATAATGGATCAGGCCTGGCTTTATTTTGAAGAAAAAAATAGCATTATCACCTGCTGCTCTAGTAACTTTCCAGTCATGTTGTTTACTCCAGGGCAGAAACCTGCCTTTAAGCTATGCCTCGAACTGTGTGTATCTGCATATATATATGGGGGAGGGAAGATGGTGTATCCTGGGTATGCAGTACAGTTTATGAACCTTTGGATGCTAGGAATAAAAAAGAATGGCTATGCTCCAACCTTCCTGGTGAAGTTAAACCCATGAACAATCGTGGAAACAAGCAATGGAGCAGCCTGTGACCTACGGAGGATGTGGGCTCCCACCTATGCTCTCTGCTGCAGTCACACACTATCCTACAAGTGAAGAGGGAAAGGAGCCAGAAGCAGCTTTCCCCTCTGCTAGCCAAGTCCTCTAACTTTTAAAATAGATTTGGTTTCCTTCTTTTCTCATTTTCCTTCCATATGCACAATTTCTGCTGTTGCTGGTTTCAGAATAGCTGGGGAGAGCGAGTGGCCTGGCAGGTTTGCCCAGGACACAGTGATCTGTCAGCTTTCCTGGTCCCCTGGCCTGCACTCCTGTGAGTCAATAGGATTTCAATGTGATTCCACACTTCCTGGCCAAGTGCTCCCACTTGCACTTGGTTTTGTGAAAGGTTTCCCTCTCTAGTAAGTAGAAGCCAGTTTCTGTGTGTTCCTTGGCATGAATGAGCACCCAAAACTAATGCCTCCAGAGGCTTTATGGTGAGGAGAGGCAGTGTTTAAGGAGTTCAAGCACCTAGGGGGTTAGGACATCTACAACAGAACAGAGCTCCATGGTGTAAGATGTTACCTGGATTGAACCCTTGTCCTCTGCTCAAAATCTCAGCAGAGAAACCACCAGTTTGTTTTTTTTTTGTGGGACTGGTTGGATAATTCTCATCCTTCCCTCCATGGCGGAGCTGCCTGTACCTCATCTGCCGGTACTTTGAGCTGACTTGACCTTGAACAAAGGTGCTTGAGGCCCACCTGGTATGGAAAGTTGTGATGTGGTTGCATGTTTGTGTGTAGGTTGTTTGAACGTGTGGTATTTCATCAAAGAACTGATGCTAGAACACAGTCAGTCTGCTCCATATATCTCACCCTTTGCAGGATGGCATCACTTGCGCAAACCAGAGGCACTTGTGGCACCACTCTGGGTTCCTTAAATGAGCACACAGGGCAGCAGTGGCTCAGTCATATCACAGAAACTGCTGATACATGGCCTAATAGTGTCCAGTGCAATACCATGAGACTCTGGGCAGAAGCGTGGTTTTGAGACATTACTCGTTTTCCAGGTGATTAGATTCTTATAGTAGCAGAAACTTTTCACTGGAATTTGACACAACTAGGTTTTGCAGATGATCAAGGTGAGCTGAAGAACACTGTTATTTGCCTCTAGCTTTTCCTTCCAAACAAATTTTAGAGGATGCTGGGAGATGAATTTTTCCTCAGTTGACGATGTTCCTAAAGAGAACTACTTCTAGCTAGCCGTCATCCATTTTCTTCAGTTATTAGGTACGTGGAAAAGAATGGCAAAGTAACACAAGCTTTGATACCAGTACAGGAAAACTGCCATACTATGTTTGAACCCAAAGGAGAGCTGACAGTATTTTCAAATGGCAGAAAGACAGTGTCTGCTAAAACCGCTTCTTGAAGTGGTTAAGGAGAATTTTTCAGGGGAGAAGATTTCCATATACCTAAAGAACATAAACAAAACACCTTTAAAAATAGCAATTGTCTGCAACATCCTTAACATGTGCCTAAGTGGCAGAGGAAACATATGAGATCTTGCAGCAACAAACCATTGAGTTACATATTTTTCTTTTTTTTTTTTTTCTATAAAACATCAATACCATTTTAACAGGTCTTTTGAATTGTTACCATCTTTTGTCTAAAACCACCTGCATCATAGGAGCATTCATTCTTCTCACTTACAGGAATGTTTTATTTTTGTATGGATTACAACAGATGTGCATGTATTTGTATCCTAAAATCTATGTAGCTATGGCAGAGTTGAAACCAGCTGCAAAATAAAATTTTAAAGAATACTCATGTGGGCAAAACCCCATTTCTTGCAAATTGTGTATATTCATTGTCACTGAATGTCTAAATTCTACTGAACTCATATTTTCTCACATTGTATCCAGAGATATGTTATTCCAGTCACGTATGTTAAACAAAGGTCCAAAAATAACTTTTGTTCCAGGACTATAAACCCTCTAAAAATATTGTTTTAGAATGGAAAGCCTGACAGACCTCATCTATAGCATTGCAAATGTGGCACTGTAATGTCCTTATCATCTCTTCAAAAGGTATGTCACATAAATATGTCAAACACTTGTCATGTTGTGAACACTCGCAAGTAGCAATTGGAGCAAATTTGCATAAACATATTAGAAGCAAAAAAGCATATGCCTAGAGATCAAAATAGCACAGAAAGGAAAGCAGCCAATGGTAAGAATAAAATTGCACATGCATTCAGGTTGTCTCTATTTCTTTCATTTTCAGAAACCCTCTCTGAGTGAGCCTTGCCTAGTTGTGTGCAAATTCTTGGTTGCTCTCAATGATTATTTTTATAAGGTAAAATAACTCTTTTTTCCTCTCTCTATTTGCAAATATATGCAAAAAACCTACTTGTGGATATTTTGCTTGTGTAAACAGCAGGTTTTGTGAAGTATATTGAAGTAATAAAAAGGTATAAAGGTCTTCTGTAAATGCTGCTATAGAGCCGTGTAGGTTTTCTGAGTTGCAATGACCCATGTAGACACCTCAGGGACCTTCAGGTAATCATCTGAAGTATTCTGATCAGTTCTGGGGCACGCAGGATAAAGATGATAAGGACCTTTTGGAGGAAGGGCTTGGGGATGAAGACTTTGACTCGGCAAGGCTCAAAACACTGACAATTTGCAGAGTCGTTTTTATAAATTACCTGAACAGCACCACTCCAGCCAGCTTGCACAGCAGAGCATGCCACTGAGCAGTTTGTGCAGAGAAAAGCCATGCTGTAGTCATGCAATCATTTGGGGATGCATGTGCCCCCATCACACGTAATCAAAGTCCATTAGGTGTCTCAATTAAAATCTGCTCCAATCACTGAGCTCTCTGATAGAAGTCTGAAAACTAAGGGGATATGATGGTCATATTTGAAGAAATGCAGAAATAAAAGGACACAAAAGACAGTAGAGATAGGGTAGGGTTGCAAAGCAATGGAAGAATATGAAGGAAAATGGCAGCCAAAATCCCAAATAGTTTTGCATAATCAGAACTGGTGCAGACCCTTATGGCTTTTCTGGCACTGATTAGAACCTTTCGGAAAAGGAAAATCTATTCACATGTTTTTTCTCCGTACTGTCCAGTCTAACATGTAGCAGTTAGAAACTATTTTAAAAGCTATTTCTTATTACTTCTCAGGATGTAGAAAGGAGGAAATATATGGAGAAACAGAGTTTGTGTTGTAAAATCCAATGAGTAGATTAAGAGATTTTCAATTTGGAGAGAGATCACTTGAGCTTTAAAAAGCCTTGTTAGCATCTTCCAGGTTTGCTGCCCCTGCTGCTGACCCTGAGGGAAAAGAGATTTCAAAGATTGCCAAGTGACATGATTTGTGATACTCACTCACCGATATTTAAACATATTTTAAGAGATCCAATTATGTGGAATAAAGGGAAGGTGTTACACAGAGTTGCCTACCTATAAGAGAGCAGAGTGCTCTCCCAGCTAGCCTCATGTTTGGCACTATTCTGGCTTGATAAAGGCAGGCTTTTCCCCTCCTCTTGTCCTTTCCCGTTCAACCTCCAGTTTGGATGCAGAATATCACATACAGCATGTATATGTGGGCTTATACCATATGTATTTTCTTAGCATGCTCACAATCTGCAGGGAAGAGTTTCCACAGAAAGAAAATACTCTGGAACTACTGCTGTGACACATGAAACTGCAATCTCTGTAGGAAGGCAATGAAAGCTTAGAAAAAACTTTCAGATTTTAATTCGTGTTAAAAGTCAGAGGTTTCCAGACCAGACTGCTTTACTGCAGATCAGATTATATCACTACCGTGCTCCCTTTTATTAATTTAATCTGGTTTTGGCTGTGCTGAATGGAAAAGCCTCCCATTCGCCAGTAGTTTGGAGTTAACATGACTGCTGAGGAGAGCTCACATACTTCAGCAGTTTTATTCAAAAATTCCATTTAAAAATGGAGAAGTTTTACAGGGCAATATAAACTCAAGTCTCTCTTACTCAATACCCACATTTACCTTCATCTACACAGGTGCAGCCTACCTCACCTGAACTTTTTCACGCAAATTGAGTTAAGACAGTTGCGTTTTAAAAAAAAAATCGTATGTCAGAAGGAAATTAATGCTTGATCCCATCTAGTTCATTTTGTCCTCTATCATTTCTAACTTTGCATGTTCTGGGTGCAGCACTAGGTAACTCACAAGGCCAAGAGGGAGAATATGAAGATTATTTCCTTGGTTCTTTTATGCCTTGGTTTAGATAAACCTGTTTTATGAAATTCTATACATACATTTATGCATACACAAAAGTACATACACACACACGCAAGAAATCTACCTGGTAATGTTCTGAGATTGATACTTCTTTTCCAAATCACTTTCCCTTGCAATTTGATATCAAACAGATTTGAAATTGAGACTGCTCTAATAGAGCATAAATCATGGAGAGGGGATAATGCTACAAACTGTTCCATGCCCCTCGAGATACTTAAAGATGGATTTACCAAGGGCAGTGTGTCATGCCAAACACAGCTGGTGACACGGGTGGCTGTGTAGGTAAGGGGAAAGCAGTGACATAAGGGAAAAAGTATCACTGTGCCAGTGTCTGAACTAGAACATATTTCCCAGAATTGGTGGACTCTCTCCTCTCTGGAGACAAAACTGAAATGGACACCACCATGGGACACTTGTTCTAACTGTCCCTGCCTTGAGTGTGGCACTGATCTAGAGATATCCAGAGGTTACCTGTTTCTGTGATCCTGTGGCAAAGGGAATTCCACGATCCCACAGAGCTTCTAGTGCATTGGGAAAACAATTGGGACTCCATGTTTTAAATTCCAGAGGGTGCCGGGATCCAGTGTGCCAAGATGCAAAGCAAACTGTTCTGCATATCTCCTGTTTGTTGGCCTAAGTGTACTCAGTGTTTTCCAATGGTCCCATTGATAATGAGTGAAAAAACATTATTTTCAAATAAGTTTTTTTTTTTTCTTCATCTGGTTTTCCTGAGAAGATGACTCGATAAATTTGTAAAAAAAAAAAAAAAATATATATATGTATAAAAACCAGTTACATTTCTCTTGACTGACAATGGTCTTGGAATGTATTGCTGACCTGCTGATATGTGTCCTGAATATATGGTCAGAAAATTAAAACAGTTTGAATAAGATGTGTTGATCTTGGATCTGAGCCTGATTTTGTATATTTTTATTTAATCAAATCTATATAAATGTTGGACTAATGAGGAAGCAATCTCCCCACCCCTTTTCAGGCAGAATCAACTGTTACATCCTACCCTATGATTTATTTTTTATACTTCAAACTGTATAGACAATGAGATTTTTTACTTACTTGTTTTATCTTACAGATAAATTTCCATATCTCTTTTCTAACAGCTAACCAGACATATACAGCTGCTTCAAGAACTGCAATATAAAAATATAAATATAAACCACAAGAACCTGCTAGCACTTCAAAACTCTTTGTACGAGAAAGAAAAATTTTGAGAAAAGACAATCTAATGCAATTATTTTATTATTTTTAAATATTTTTGCATATTTAGATGTTTATGAACTCTTACCAAACAGCAAGGAAAATTGTCTCCAAGAAATAATAATTTACCTAAACCCATCATTTCACTGTTATAATTTTTAAAATCGTTGATGAATTCAACCCAAATTTACCAGATTCTTTCAGCTGGGAAAAATGTGGGGGTTATTTTATCCCTTTATTCAATTCTGAGCCATATTCTCGTTCCTGTGTCCATACAAGTCTGTTTAAAACCATCTTGCAGGACTCCCAAACAGTAACTTAAGTGTCACACTTAAGTCCCTCAGTGACATGGAACTTTTTTGGCTGTTTTTTACTGGACCATTCAAAAAGTGTCCTGGAATGCAGGTGTCTCACCTCCAGGTTTAACTCTTACTCTCTAAGCAGAAGACTCATTCTAAGTCTTGTGCACAGTAATAACTGAAGGATTTCATATGGAACAGCAGTTGTAGCCGAGGATCCCACAGTTAAATGAACAAGCTGCTGCCTTGGAAGCTAGGAGCTATGGACTTAAATTCCTTCAGGTACGTGTGGAACAGTGGGCTTTAGTCACTTCCTACAGCATGAGAGTTTGCAAATCCAGCCCTTCAATCCCTCTTCTTCCTTTACAGTAATTTTAGTGCTTAATTCCACTAGAAAACATTTACTCAATCTGAACTTTCAGATTCTTAAAACTCTACCTGTCAGAAACACTCCAATGTCCAGAAATACTCCAATGTCAGAAACATTGCAATCCTGCGGGATCTGATGCAGCTAAAATAACTTCGTTGCTAAACATAGCAATCCTTAAAAAGCCTTGGAAAACAGATGTGCTAATAGTCTTGAATGGAAAACACTATATACTCACTACCATCCATTCTCTAGCTTAGGATGGAAAATAAATGACACCAGTCTTCAGAAGTTCCTATTTAAAGATTCATTGTGCTCCTGGCAAATGTCAACCATCAGGATGGGAGAGAGGAAAGTGTAGGTGATCATAAAGGGAGAATTTGGCTGTCAGTTTGTATTTAAAATTGCCCTGTGGGGAAAAGGGGATGGGGGGGGAAGGGAAGGTAGAGAAGGTGATATTTCACCTACCCTCTACAAAGTCATTCTTTTAATTTGAGAAGACCTTAGGAAAGGGTTGTGCTTCTGAGATTTCTGAACTATTGCAAGTGCTTTTTGTTCCACAAAATCCTACAACTACAGATTAAATCAATGTGCACAGTTAGTAGCGACACTTTTTTCAACAGCAGTGAAATAAAATGACTGGTTCTATGACAAAAATATCCTTTTAATTGTCCAGTCTGGGCAATGACCCAAGGTAAAAACATGCAGGCTAAATGGCCCATTGCCAGATCTCTCAAGAATCAATTATAATATTGTTCTTCTATTCCTTGTGTTGGCTGAGTTCCCATTTCTTAATCTGTCTGGAAGGGCTGACATTATTATTTCTCTCTTTTTGCTTTTTAAAAGTGTTTTTAGAGTTTCTCTTTTCATTTATCTCTCAGGCTCTTTCTCACACATTTCTGCTTTGCTCCTGAATTTTCTCATCTGTTCAATTTCCCTGTGGTTGGTTGGTTGGTTTGTTTTGTTTTGATGGGGGGTTTTTATGCAGGTTTTTTTTTTTTCTGCCATAGCTTGCTAGTGCTAGTTGTGTTACTAGCTTAATTCTATCTAGTTTCCATTCACTTCTCTAACCTACCCAGGATGGGATCATGCTATCAAATACTGAAAAAGAAGTCAATGGTACCTTTAGCAGGTACCTCTAGAGAAGGGAAGTGTACAAAAGAGTCCCGTTCTTCAGTAGAAAAGGAAGGCATCAAAGGAGGGATCACCACAGATGGCATATATTGGTGAAGTGGCATGCAGGCAGAGAGCTCAAGGGAAGGATCCAAAAATGGAATGCACGCTTAGCACAGAAATCAGTGCTGAGGGGAGCACAGAGCTATTCACATTGCACTGAAGAAGCCATCTGGACCACACAGAATATCCATCACTTCGCTTCCCTATGGCCTGCATGAGGCACTTGAATGGAAAAGTCATGTTCTTGGCACTGATGAAAGCAAGGGTAGAGAAACAAGGTTTTCAGACGAGCTGATGTCAGAGGGCCTTGCCGCTGTCATTGTGTTTTGCTGTTTACATTCACAGAGGCATATTAAGACTGAGAAATGTGAGAGCCATTTAAAAATTATCTACAGTGATACTCCCTGTAATGTGAACCAGGATGCTGTTACAGCAGTCTGGATATGTGGCTTCTCTGAAAATGCTTGAATAGTAAACTTAAAGCACCTCTGTCCCTCATGCAGAGTCCTGCTGACTGTTCCTTGTGACTTGAAAGGAGAAGGAATTTGCATTAAGAAATTAAGAGTGCTAAATGGGTAGGAGAAGAGAAGATAGTTCCATTTTGAGAAGGGAGATTGGATAGAAAGGAAAGCCAGTTAAGGCCCAGAGCAGTACAGAAGCTGCCTCACCCATCCTCTGCCTCACCCATCCTCTCACAGGGTAGAGCTTGCTGGGGAGGAATTCTAAGAGAAAGATCCTGGGTAGTTAAGAGTGAAAAATACATTTCAGCACAAAACAGACCAATTTTTATTTGGTTTGTTCCTCTGTGACCCCATCTCATCATTTTCAGTTGACATCTTCACTTCTTGTTTTTCCACAGGAAACCAACACATTTTCTCCATTAAGTTGTCTGATATTAAAAATGAACCCAGAAATAGCTGTCAAGCTGGGACACATACATCTCTAATAGTAATGAACCTAATTAAAGTGATGCATTAAAACAATCGCAAGGGACACCCGTAACACAACACACATTTAGGAGGGCTGGGAGCTGGGTGAGTTTTCAAACACTTTTGATTGCTTGAGAGCTGAGATTAGACTGCCAGGCACCAACTACTAAGGAAAAGCCTCTCCTGGACTGCATCAGCCAGCAAAGAGCAGGCAGCAGAGACATAGCCCTGGGTCATGCCCAAGCTGTCATGCACACACACTCAAAGCTTGGCATCACAGAATCACAGAATCATAGAATTATTTTGGTTGGAAGGAACCTTAAAGATCATCTGGTTCCAGTGCCTCTGCCATGGGCAGGAATCTTCTGTTAGACCAGGTTGCTCAAAGTCACATCCAGTCTCACCTTGAACACTTCCAGGGATGGTGCAACCACATCTTCTCCGGGAAACCTGTTCCGGTTTCTCACCACCCTCAGAGTAGAAAATGTCTTCCTATTCATATTTTTAGTTATTGCCAAACTGTGCATCACAATGCCCAAGCTCTTTTGAGATCTGGAACTTTTGTCCTGAAAAATCAATGGATATAAGCATGTTTTTGGCAGAACAGTTCAGAAAATGTACAGAAGGAATGAATCTCAAAAAAGTCCATTGCACCTACATGGACTGGAGGAACTGTGTCTGTTCCCACATGAAGGGTAACACTGAAAAAACGCATTAATAGGAACAGTAGGCCACTAAAAGCACCATCAGAGCTAAACTGAAGAAATTATGAAGGGTACTCTTGCTCACTTCTACAATCTCAGTGACCCCTATGAGGCTCAGGGAAAAAGCAAGTACAGATCTGCTTGGACACAGAGTTCTTCCTCCTGTGTGTACTGATCAAAGAGAGAACTGCATCACCACAGCCACAGTAAAACATTCTTTTTTATCTGTAGCCCTTTGTTGGCAGAAAGGGATCAGAATGATTGCATTTCAAAAGTAACAGAGTTAGAATTTATTATTATTATCATTTTTAATGTAAAGCAATTGTCCTTGCAGGGTGAAATTTAAAGATAACAAGCTGGAACCATGCATGGCTTTATTAACATAGTGAGCTGAATTCCTCTCTCCCTTCCAAACACAAACCCATGCTGGGCCTGTGAAATGAAAGCTGTCTTTAATGAAACAAGGAAATGACATGGCTGAATGAATGGAGCTGCCTAACAGACCCATGTCTGGTAACTGAAGAAACCCTTGCTGAGAGAAATGGACTGTGAATATTCATTACAAAAACACTGATTAAGAGATAAAGGACAACAATCTGACCCCAAAACAAATGTTGTTTAAGTTCTGTCCTCTATCCTCTTTTTATCCTCATCTATATATTTCTCTTGGAGTATTGGAGTCATGTCATCTAAAGAGCTTTCTCACAGCCTGCTGGTGATTTCAACAAAGGTTTTTGCAATTTGGGTTATGGTCTAGAAAGAAAAGTTAACAACATATTTCTATGTGATGTAGGAGACTACTTTTAATTACTGGGAGAATATATATTTAGCATCTCAGACACGAATGTACTATATTTTGTTTGCTCACATGGTGGATTTGCTCCTAATTTTTTTCCCATGTCTCCGTCCTTCAGGGCTGTCTTGCAAAGTTACTATCAGTATGTGCAACTGTACAAAACCACTGGATCCAGCAGCCTCTTTTTACAGTGAGCAGCAGGCACCATTGAGTCCCTGTACTGTAGTCACCCATCCAGCTTGGTAAATCATAGTCTTGGGTTTTTTTCTAATTGTCAGCTTGGTCTAGTTTCTCTTTAATGACTTGTTTTGTCATAGTCCCTATCTTTTTAGGCCAGATTTTTTCATGGTTTTCCCGATTATATAGATTTCATTTGATTCTTGTTTCTCTCTCTTTATCATCTGCTCATCACTTTTCACTTAGTTTCCTTAAGAATATAAGTAAAAATGAGTGCATTAGTTCTGATCGAATGTTTATTTACCTTATTATCCCTCCTTTGGTAGTCATTGGTAGTGAATCTTAAAGAAAGCAGGTAAGGAAGAGTTCTTCCCTCTCATGGCTTCCTGGCCTGTAGCAGTTAGCAATTTAAGGACTTCCTTTGCAGTAGGTTGTGTCCAGGCCATTGGCTTTATTAGACTGCTCACAGTCTCTCTTCCATCTATTATTTTTCTAGTTTATATCTATTTTTAGTCTACACAACGTCCTGTGGCACTACTAGCACAATGTGTGCAAAGAAGTTCTTCCTTTTATTTTGATTGTAATCGTGCTACTTGTTAGTTTAATTGGATGACTTCATACTTGGGCACTATGAGAAATACCACAACTTCATTCATGATTTTATGAATCATGATTTTCTTGACCTGTACTATATTTACTTTTAGATGTTCTCTGTCGGTTAAGACTCTTGCACCTTTTGTTCATTACTTTGTGATTCTTCTTGGGTGAAGTCTGTGCAGTACCTCTGGTCATTCCTGTTTCCAGTGTTGTTTCTTTTGCATCTAACTATGTCCTTTTTGAGAATAGAATTCCATGCAGCTTTCAAGAACAGGTGCAAAACATTTTTTTGTGTTTGCTTGCTTGAACGCTTTCCATTATTGCTTTTTAACTGTATCTGAACTTTGTGTATGGCATTTTTTAGCATGAATGTTTCCCTCAAACTGTTCACAGTGTTCTCTGGAAATCTTTTCTACCTCCTTTAATGGATATCAACATAAGTGTATATAGGTTGGATAATTTTGTATAAAATGTACATTGCTTTGCACTCATGAATACTGAATTCAACTTAATATTTTCAATGGTCATTTCTCAGTTTGACTACCCTGAAAAATTTTGTATCAAATCTGTTATCATGAAAATTAAAATAATATGCTAAACGCATTGGGAGATAATTTATTTTGTATTAGAGTTTTGTTTAACTTTTCTGGTAAATAACATCTGGTACTCATGATTTTATAGCATTCTTTCTGTTCATTTTTTCCCAGAATCCTTTCTATAATTGGAAGGCAGGGGGTGGGGGGATGGTGTTTGCACTAGATAACCTTCAGAGGTACTTTCCAGCCTCAGCCATTCTGTGGTTCTCTGATTCTAGTATTTATTTTTCACATTTTTTCCCTGCACAGCCAGACAATAGTATGGGAACCCCCTATACCCCTCCATCAATAGTGCATATAAAGAGTCCACCTAATTTTTCCGTCTTATTTTCCTTTAGTTCTCTTTTTTAACTGAATTGGCCATACTAGCTCTCAGCAAGCTACCTACTCATGAGAATTTAAAAATGTTTTTCTTAATTGTTTTTATGCCTTTAGCAAACTGGTCAGAAAAATATTTTCTGGCTGACCTTATTATAGTTTACATTTAATCTCTTTTCCATTTTCTTCAGTTAAATATTACTTCTGATTTTTTGGCACGCCTTTTATTCTGTTGGTGGCTCCATGGTGTGTATATTTACTGTGAGATTATAATTTGATGACTTTTACATCTTTTTTCTTCTTATCTCCTTTCAAATAAAAAGTCTGTCTTTATATGATGAAAAGCTTCTTGAAGTAAAGATTCTTAAGAATAAATGTCACGTAACAGATTTTAGACTTTTTCTCTTCTCCTTCATTTATAAAAACTGTTTCATTCCAGTATATGATGGTTACTGTCAGAGAACACATCTTCAAGAATAGGATTTATGGATTTTCAATTATTTTCATTGATCTCTAACAATTGTCTAGAACGTAAGTTTTGCTTGTTAGTCCTCAGTGGTGTGACTGTCAGTGACTTCTTCAACTAACTCCAAAAAGTGAAACACCACCTCCTTCCATGTACTACAACTGACTCTACAGACAGTGATAGCCTTCCCTGCTGAGGGATTTGCTTCTTTATAGTATAAATAGAGTCTATAGTAGGTAACATGTACTTTTACTGAAAATTCTACCCAAATTGTATCCAGAAATGATTTTTTTAATTAAGAAAGCATGGAAATTCCTTTGAAAATCTGATTCATGGTGCTTCCTAGCAGAAAACAAATGAGATTCTCTCCCCTCCCCTCATCTTATTATTTTTGAAGAGGTTTTTTGTTGTTCATAGGAGAAAAATACGCTAATATAACTTGCTAAGTAAAATGTCCCTTTGGCAGCTATCCCAGAACAGCATACTATAAACACATGTTTAGGTTTTAAGCAGTGTTATACACTAGATAATTTATCATTTCTCTGCTATAGCCATTTCACTTCAAGTCATTAGTCAGACCTGTATGAATAAATCACAACTAACGAAATGTTAATAATCCATATAAAGGAAATGGCATTCTTGTCTTTTCTGTATTTGTAGAGAAAACTTGTAAGGAAAATTTAATAGAGGTGTAAAATGCTTACTTTGCTTTCTACCTTATTAAATTATGTTCCTGGATATTTTGTTTCTCCAGGGAATTTGGCCTTTTGATAGCCCTGGTCTTATTTCTCTGTTTTCAAGTATACATTCCTTTGTGTTTTGCTTGGCTGAGGAACTCTTCCCTCACTCTTCTATCCTGTAGGTTAGTCATCATATTTCCCCAATTACTTGGACAGCAGAATATGCTTTTCAGGGTGCATATCATATAAATCTAGTAGGTAGGCTGATGAGAAAGAGTTGGACTACTGCTGACTGAGGGTTTTTTCACCAAGAATCAGTGAAGATTTAGAGCGTCATTCATCTCCATTTTGAAGGAGAAATATAGGTATTTGAATGTGGCCTACTGCTGATTGCTGTCTGCAGTAATGTGTTGATTGTGTGAGTGTTCCTAGAAATGAGTTTGGAGTTTGCCTTAATGAAAGTGGCTATGATCAAGAATTTAAAAGAAAATAAAAAATAATATTAAAAAAAACCCCTTCCAAACCAATTTCTAATCCCACGATCCACAGCCATGGGATTTTTTTATTTTCTTTTTTAAACAATGCAAATTGCAAAACCAAATTGTTTTACAAACACTTCCCAATCCTGCAACTACAATCCTTCCTTTATTCTTCAGAGACGTCTTTTATTGTTCTAGAAAGTGGCTATAAGAAAAAGACTGCACAACTTATGAAATCTCAGTTTTAAACACTCCAGAAAGTTTTTCAAATAGCTTAGAGAAGTGTTTTCATTCATGCATTTCAAGTGAGACCAGGGTGGGCCAAGGAAAAGCCTATCAACCTAAACCCATTAAGACCACCATGAATGAAGGGAGGGTGGTGGAGAGGGCAGGGGGATTGTCTTTCGTGACCTTCTGTTTGATTGTGATTATATTTAAATTTGAGAGCTTGTTGTATTTACAGCTGTGACTGTGTTGCTGTGAGAAGCAACAGTACGACTCCTTTTACAGTAAAAGGACCACTGTTTCCATATTCCTTCATACAGCTTGAGTTTTATTCCTTTCTTACAGGCCTATCCATTGTGAGTTATGAATGAATACACTTGGCCTGTCCCCTTACCTGTCTTTCTTTCCCAGAAACTGGGAGAAGTTTCTCAAGAGTAGCTGAGACGCAAGTAGTTGGGCAGGGAGAGGTAGCTGTTTAAATCTTTCTGAGGTTTTAGCTCTCGGAACTTTGCTCTAATTTTCACCCTTTCTTCCCTGGCACCCAAACCGTGCTGCGTGCCCTGCTTTCAGCCACACATGCTCCTGTCTTCATCGTCACAATAGCACAGCTCAAGAGCGAGCAAGCCACTCTCTTGTTTCTTGGAAAGAGAGGCCCGTCTGCCTGTCTGTCTGTCTGTCAAGTGTGTGAGCTCCTGCTGCTCCCCAGAGTGCCAGCAAAAAGCAAATCCCATTGCGCCTGCCATTTCCTAGCCAACACCAGCACAATGGAGAGCATGTAAACAGTTGGCTGGGCTGATTGTTACAACGACTGAAGCAAGTCAAGGGCAGCTTTGTCCTGAACAATGAAATCTGCACTCTGTATGCAAATTCCTCCCTGCTTTCACTTCTGTTTCTCATCTGTGCCAGCATGGTCTTAGCAAATCTCCTACAAGCTACATAACAAATTGCAAAATCTTGCAGATCACTGGTCTTTTATTACAAGCTTTCAGTTTCACTTGCTTTACACAAAACATGCCTGGAAGCAGAACCTGGGCTGCACAGCTGTACTCTTTCATGCAGCTGTAGTTTCCCCACCCTCATTTTAGTACTGGCCTTAGTCTTCTTATTTGCAGTGTTATTAAATAAAGTGATAGAAAAATGAGACAAAGAAAGGGTGACTGTATTCTGTGAATCCCATGATTCTCCCTATTTTTCTGTTAATCACAGCATAGGCTGACTATTAGGTTTGCCAAAATCGTTATGGTTCAGGAATGCCTTAGTAATTTAGGAAATAGCACCATTTTTACCTTCCTTGCAGAAATAACCTGATGTGTCAGTGCTGAGGTCCCAGTGCCTGCTTTACCCTTTGCTATGTGTGAGTGGCCACATGCCAGGTGCTGAATTTAAGCATGTGCTCTACTCACTGATGTGAAGCTTGAGAGGTTCAAGAGGCCAATTTGCCAGCTTTCAATGTTGCGCTAAACTGCTCCATGCAAGCTGTTTTATTTTGTGCTGCTGGAAACACATTGGTCATTTCAGGGCCCTTATGCTGAAATAGAGTTATATCTTCAATTCAGTTATAATTCTTCTTTTTCAGAATGTGCATTTTCACTCAGCCCATTCTTATATGTAATTGTAATTGGGATGGTTTGTTTTGATTGTTAGCAGTCATTACTGAAAGGCATTCAATGGACACTCTTTGTTATTAGTGTGAGTTTTAAGAAAATGTTGTAATTTTGTTTCTAGGGATTTCACCTTCTGCTGGAAAATTATTTCAAAATTTTTTCACAAATGAATCACAAGTGAGGGTTGTCCTCAGGAGGTACCACACCTGGTGACATACATGGCTGCTGACAACCTGTGTTTGTTGTATTGCTTGGCTTGTGCTGATAACTCCAGCTTTCCAGATATGTTGCAATGAAGGTAACGGCATATTACAAAACATGGTATGAATCCAACACAGCATCTAAGAGTGCTGAAGAAGGGTGAGGGAGAGGACTACATCACAGAATAATAATTTCTTCCTTGTTTTGGTTCCTGACTGAAGAACTGTTCAGCTTCATGCGGCTTGGTTTCATTTGCATGCTGAGATGTCATCTAGACAATTCTCCCCCTAATTTTTTGGAGATGGCATGACATGCCTGAAGAGTTGAATCAGATGTCTCTGAATTAAGGCTCTCTAAGGATTTAAAGGAGAGGTTTTTGAACCAGTCTGCAACATACAGAAACATGGTGTCTCCAGTGCTTTCTATTTTCTGGGGTGAGTCTCGTGTGAATGCAGAAGCATGGCCAACACAGGGATGAAAGCAGATATGAACTGAAGGGGAAAAAGCAGATAGGAGGCAGAAACACCTATCTACTCTTGGTAGGGACCAGAAGATAGGAATCCAAATGAATTTGATAAGAGAGAATCCAATATTGCTGAAGAGGTTAGTCACAAGGTCCGTGTTGTTATAGCTGTGATGTATGGCCCTGAAAAGGTCAGTCAGCCTAAGCTAAAAGCAACCCTAAACTAAGTCTAGATGTTTTGGGGTCTACACAGAAGCGTGGATGAAAAATAGTTATGGACATATTTGTATTAAGAAAGTGAGCAATTTTTATGTATGTATTATGTGTTAGCATGAAAAACAAATCAAAGCCAACTAAATTTCTTTTTCTTTCATTTTTCACTTTCTTTTTATTTTCTTTTTTTTTTCTTTTTCTGTTTTTTCTTTCCCTTTTTCTTTTCTTTTTTTCCTTTCCCTTTTCCTTTCTTCCTGCCAGAAGATCCCTCCTTACAAGGAACTAAACAGTGTCACATGTATCCAGCCATCCACAGAGTACCCGTACCCCAAGTACAGCAGCTTTAAGTGCTGTGTCTAAAAGCAGTTGTCCATTGTTAGTGTAAAAATGAGCACAGACTCAGTTATGTAGTAATGTGACTGGCTTTCACCATCAAAGAAACATTTGGTGAAGGTGTTGTTTACATCTGGCTTGGACACAAACATTAGTTCAGTGACAAAGCAATATCCTTTCTAGTGTTTCTGTAAAACAGGACAGTAATGAGACTTATCTTGAAGAGCCTCTGGACTAAACCCCCTTTAAGATATTTTGCTTGATATTAAATGTCCCTTTTTTTTTTTTTTCAGAATTTGTGTGTATAGGAAATCTTTCAGTCAGTCGTGTTTATATCATTAGTGTATTAAGAAATGAGTGACCAATTAGCCTGTTAATACCTGGTTTCACAAAAACCTCTACTTAGCACAGAGTTTCAGACTTTATTTAATATTAAAGAAAACAAATAGAAGAAGGAAGCAAATCAAATGCTTTAGTTAGACCCTTCCTGATGACATTCTGCTTTACTTTGCCTTCGTTCTTTTTTGCTTTCAGTCCAGACATTTGATCTTTATAAAATATACTTTCCAGCAAAAGAAAATATTGTACATTCTTAGCCGCAAAACATCCAGACTGTTCATTACTTAATCAGTTATGAAAGCAAGGTCTCACAAGTTGGATTGTTTAAAGAAGCTGTATTTAACTTATGGTCAGATATTGTTCTCCCAAGGCATTTTTTAGAAGACCAGGGAAAGGTCTTTTGCTGTGTATTTTTTTATATCCAAATAACAACTGAATTGCAAACAAAAGTTTTTTTTCAGAGGAATTATGGTTAGCACACTGCAATATGGATTGGAAAAAGTGAAATTATGAAGGCAATATATCAATTCTTTACGAGGTGAGTCTTTAAACATAAATCAACCCATTAACCAGTGTCCCCTGGCTGTAGTTTATGGCAATACTGACAAAAGTGCAGAGCTTTACAGAAGGGAGGGTGTGTAGAGCATGCAAATAGATAAATGGCTATTACTTGGAGGAAACTGTATGGCAAACAACGAAGTTTAGATTTTTCTATCAAGTCAGCACTTTAGCAGGGCAATTCAAGTTTGTGACCTCCTGTCACATACCTGAGCTGGAGCCAACACCAATTGGCTGCAGAAGTGAAGAGATCATTTCTCTTATAATCCATTCCGCTGTATTTCTTGGGATGGAATTTTGACATATGTCAGGCATAATTTCCTCTTTTGAAAGAGGCAGAATTTCATTCAATTTCCCCCTTGTCTCCTGGGCTTTTTAGAAATAGGAGTTTATGCAATTTAGACAAATGTTACAGTTTTGACTACAATGGCCAATCTTTTTTTTTTTTTTTCAGGTCTGGTTCTTCAGGAGCAAATATATTTTGCTGCAAGTTGTCCCTTGCTCTTTACTAAGGGGGTTTTGTGCTCAGCAATATCCTTTGAAATGAGATAGATTGGTGTTTGCTCTTTTTCAACTTCTTATTTTTAAAGGTACATTTCAGGACTGAAAAAACCCCATGTTTTAAATAGAACTTTGTATTAGATTTGACATTATTTCAAACATTACAAGTTTGTTTACTAACATGCAGAGCAGTAAATAATGAAATCTGGAATGTCCATTTAAACTTAAATGGATTAAAATTTGAGTAAGTATAATTATAACAATTTCATTTAGTTAAAGTATTATTGAAATCTGAATATTTAGACACTAAACAGAGGAAATTGGCACTAAATTCCAGCTTACCTAAACCTTGCCAGTTATTTTCAAAACTATATAAATAGAAACATTTATTTATTTCCTAAGTACATTATTTTTCACTCTTACCCCTCATTTCCAATCCTTCGAAGCTTATTAGCTAAAAACGAGTTTTCTCAACAAATTGTACAGTCTCCTTTGCATTCAGAAACAGAGTTCTTGTTTTATATGGTATTACTATTGAGTAGGAAATGTTGAAAATTGTGGTTGTAAAAGACTTAAAATAGGCTTACACTACTACAACATTTATAGGTATATTACTAATGGAGCTAATTGAATATTTCTGATTGAAAAGTTTGTCTTTAATTTCTTTATTGCTGGTAAAATGTCTTTGATAAGATTTCCTGTATTAAGCAAAGATTCTCAACTAGTGCAAGTCAGTATGTTTTCACTGCATGCAGTACAGGATAAGGATCTAGACAGTGAAAAGTTCATAAATATTCATCTTGCTAGGTGTGCAACTCAGTTTTGACTGGGCAATAAATCACAGGGTTTCTTTTCCTTCATGGAAAGATTGTGTAAGAACTTGAAGAACATGTGTTTCTGAGTACAAAAGTGCTTGGCAGAATGAGTTTTAACTAAAATTGCTGAATACAGGCTTGTTGCTCTTTTTCACAACTCTTTGTGTCAGTAAATTCAGTACTTTAAAATGTATAGGATAAATAAGATGGCATAAGAACCAGGGAGAATCAAAATTTTGGGCAAATTTGAATTTTTACCTGAAAATCCCCACCATCTTTCAGTTCTAATGAACAGTCTTATGTTTGTAAAATTTTACAGGTATAATCTTTGCATAATTGAACCTCTAATATTTTTTAGACTGGTTAGCTAGCTTCTTATAATAACTTCTAGGCTTTGGCATTTTAACCAATCAATAAATTAAATAAATTAATGGAAAACTGTAAGAAATCACTGCAATCTTCTGATTGGAACTCCCTAGCACTGATCAGAACACTATATTGCAGTTTGGGGAAAGATATGTGCTTAAAAGAAAAGAAGTCCACCCTGGTTTACAAGCTGTCATTAGGAAAGAGACTTTATTTCAACTTTTGCCAGGTTTGCCAAGTTGCTTTAATTGTGTGTGGCTTTTGGAAATAAATTTTCTATTTCTTATTATCTAGAATATGGCTGGGAGATAAAGAGCTGTGCAACTGCTTCTTTTTCCCTTGACGTGGTAAAATTTCACCCAAGAAAAGCGAATAGAGAATCTGAGATTTTTAATACAAATAGAATAAAAATCACAAATTTCACACTCATATGAATTATCCATAAGAGTTAGCCTTCCATGATTTAGAGAGGTCAAAGAAATTCATAAAACTGGGTACTATTTTGATAATAGAGTTTTATTGACTGCCCATAAGAAAGGGAAGAAGATGTTAAATTATCTCTCTGGCATTCAGTTTAGATCAAGGAATTTTTTTCTATGGGAAATTAAGAAAATAAGGAAGTTCTATTTATCTTGTCTTCAACAGAAATGTGATCAGAAACAGCTGTGGTTATAGATTCGCTAGATATAGGCACAGCCTAAGTATCAAGTTAAAGCAGTAACACAAGTACAGAAAAGTATTCATGGATTGTAGAACTTTGGAATCATGGGAAAAATTAACTAGGATCATTTGATTTGCCTTTCACAGAACAGGGGCGTTTTTCTGCCCTGAAACACAGACACAGAGCCTAACAGTAAAGCAACAAGGACCTCTGACTTGCTTACCAGATCTTCTTCTAAACCTCTAAACTTTCACTGCACATTAAAGTAGTCAAAATCTTAGTACTCCACAGTGCTGTGGTTGCATCTAAGTAGACTCAGCCTGGAAAACTGTTCCACAATGATTTCTTTTTATCCTTACCATTTCCCATCCTTACCTTTTTTTCATCCCCAACATACATGTAGATAATTTAAGGCTGATTTTACATTTAGATTGATAGCTTTTAGTCTGTTTCTTCTCCGTGTGCTTTAGCCATGCAGTACATGATAGCAGTGAACCTTGACAATGAACTTTTTCGTGCTTTCAGTTTTGTATTAAACCTGATTTTGCCTGTGATCCTTTGGGGCATCTAGACAACTCATTCACATCGCACTGCATCCTACCCTTTCTCAGGAGCACTCATAGCGGCAAAGACACAGAGGAACTCCACTGTTCCCGAAGAGTGGCAGACTGCAGATCTCTTCTGTGAAGGCATAGGATGACCAGGCCTTCCCTGACATCTCCTATAGATGAGTGTCCTTCTCCAGGTAGGTATATCTTGGGGAAGAATGGATGTCAAGCTGGTCCATAGCCAGCCAAAGAATGAATTACATTTATATGAATTCAATTTATTGAAGATTATTTACATTCTTCAAAGGGGAAGAGCATGTTGATTTCTATTCCAGATGTATTTTGTCTTTGCTCATTGAGAAGTTGCTTGCTCTGAAGACTTTTATCAGAATGCTATGAACCCCTGTGTATTAGGATTAATAATTAAATTACTAATATATTTTTAACTGTAAAATTGCAAACACAGCCATAATGCAGTTGTACAGAATCTACTTAGCATGCCTACTGCAAAAAGGGAGCTATGAAATTTTCATGAATGTTTTAAATTGCAGATAGGCAGAATCATTCAGTTCTTAATGTTGCTTAATAATAGCATTACAGACAGTTTTCTAGGGAGGCAAGCTGTGCTGCCAAATTTATGTGGTGTCACCCATACCACCAAAAATAAACCTTCTGATGTTTCCAAGATTGTTCTGCATACAGCACACACACACATGCACGCACACACACACACACACTGATTCACCCTCTCGTCTCTTTCTCTTTGTGCTTACAGACCCTCATATGGAGTAAGCAGCAAGGCATGATGCTCATCTTTTGAATGGGTAACAACTTCAGCCTCATTGAGTTACCATTTTCCCTCTACATCTGTCTGTACCTATCTGAGTAGATGATAAAAATAAGATTAAAAAGTGAAAGAGCAATCTGACATTTTAATCACGGTTACTGCTCTGGTCACATTTCAGCATTTTGCTGAAGAGGAGAAACTGGAAAGAAAAAGAGGTGATGAGGTAAGGAGAAATACTTGTCATGACATGTGCCACTCTCTATCAGCATGTTCTCATCTAAGCAGACAAAATATATCTCTTTCAACATTTTCTGTGTTGTTCTTCATACAAATGTGCTAGAAATGATGGAATAATTTACAGGAAAAAATGTACAGTAACCTCAGTGTGTGCTTTTGTTGTCACTCATTTTTCAAAGTGCTGTTAATGATTGTGTACATCACATGAGATTGCTCCTGCTTCCTCTCTAAAAGAATATAACTTTCCCATCAGGAAGGGGATGAGAGGAAATCCCTGAGACTTCAAATTTATGGAGGATTAGACAGGAGGAGATTAGTCAGCAGGTGACCAAAACCTGAGTAACCTGAGAGCATTTTAAATTTTTTTCCCCTAAAAGGAACTTATTAAATCCAAGAAGTCTTTTTAGGTATTCAGACTGTCATGACACTTAGTGGCTTGAATGGGAAATTTCAACAAGTTCCCTCATCAGATAAGTATTTGACAACCAGCTGTAAAAAGAACACGATTAGATTCCTATCTTACTCAGTGTGCCAAGATGCTGGCCAGAAATTATTTTGCCAAGCCTTATCTTAAAAGCAGACAGTCACATTCCTGACCTATGACAGGAGAAGCAGTCTCCTCCTGATCACTGCCTTGTTTTTTGAGTATTTTGACTTAAGCGAATGTAGAAGGCAACAGCAGCTGGTTTGTTTATTTTTCCAGAATGTTTTACATGATTGTTTGCACCCATCTTTTTTTGACTGACTAAATGAGAGAACAGCTGAGGCATCCAAATGAGAGGTCTCACAGAGTCTCCATCCCTTTCTAATCCACAACAGAACTACAGTATGCAGGGGGATGCTCTCCAACCCACTTGGAAGCAGCAGAACCAAATAATTCCTCTGCTTTTCAAGCTGGTAAAATTTATTGTTCTGTAAAAGAGCAGAGACCAGTCTCTTTTTTCATAATGAGCTTCCCAGAAAGTGTTCTTCAGGATTCTTGCTTGTCAAAATTTACTTCTGTGGTTATCTTTATTGTTTCTCCTGCCAAAAACTCTTCTGATTTGGGGTCAGACAGTTCTGTTTTATAAGAATTTTTTTTTTTTTTTTTTTTACAAACAGGAAGCCAATTTTTTTTTACATAGACAGTGAGGTGTGTGGCTTTCCTAAAAGAACCTGTATTTATTGGGCCTGAACATTAGAAAATTATGTTAATTGATTCAATGAGTTTAATTTGGTTTGTTGCTCATTTATTTCTCTTTAAATTTAATCTGAATTCGTCCCAGTGCACTATATCTATCAGGTTAAAGAACTACTTAATATTTACATGTTTAAATCTAAAGACTGTTTTTGCTGGGACTTTTAGCAGTGGATATTTACATCTTGCTCTGACTTCACTGCTGTGAAGATGCTTTACATTCCACTGCCAACAATTATCTCACTTTATCCATGCACTGCTATGAAGTGATACTAACATGCTGTACAAGAATATAATGTCACGTGTCACCAATGCGTCCAGAAAATACAAGCTCATATCATTAAACTGTTTGAGTCCCAGCATTTTCTAACTTTTTTAATGTTGTCCTGCCTCTCTTGTAGAAAAAAACAGTGAGTGTGGAAAGATTTAGGACATCTATGTCTAAGCAAGCATTGAGAATATTTCATTGATCAGAACCAAGTGCAATTACAACTCACACATCTTTGAACAATTATGAAATGTTCATAGATGAACATTGTTTGTACTTCACTGTTAATCATTCACCTCAGTCAAAATATTAGTTGAAAAAGTTCTTTTCCAAATACATATTTTGTGTCATAATGAAATGAGATAAATCCCAGCAGTACTCCCTTTCCAGTTAGCACATACATTCTATACCAAGAATTAGGATCCGTGATGGGTCACAGAATACTTGCATTTGGAGTCACTATTGAGGATAAAAACTCTAAAGAATTTAATAGGCATTATACTAATAACAGTCTTGGGTTTATTAGATTCACCCCCCATTATCTTCCCTCTAGCAATTCACACAAAATTGGCTCTTTCACAGCACTTTAGCTGCTCTCTGCCTCCTTCACAGCTACTGAGACTATACTGCTTTGCAGCAGCTGGAAGTGTGTGTCTCTGTCCTGTGCATACAGATTTGCACTATCCTGTGTCGCAGCTATGGGTGATTCACCATGTAGAGTGGCTCTTCTGCTGTGGGATATTTTCTGAACCCAGGAGAAGGAAGAGACATGGGTTCAGCTCAGGTTGCTCCTGCTTTGGTTGCATGCACTTATGTCCAGTAGGACTTTAGTCTGTGTTAAATGTGTATTGGAACACTATAGAATATCCTAAGTTCAAAAGAAACTCTAGAAGATGGAGGACATAAGGCATATGAGAAAAACAAACCTAAGCGGAAACAGTGATTTTTCTTTTGTTTTACAATCCTATTCCTAAAGAAAACTCCTCAAGTATTTTCAATCTTGTTTTCAAAACTTCAGAAGTTGAATTTTACCTGATTCTGCATGATGAACTCTTTAAAATGGCTCATGGATTCAGTAAAGTGTAAGTACTGTACTAGATGCAGACAAATGGAATTGTTCCCACTGAACTATGCATTGATTATCAAATGATAAATCCATAGCTGTTTATCTACAGGAAGAAAACATTGGACCTCTATTCATTATCTGCAGAACTTTTCAGCAGTATTCAGTGAAATACAAAAGACCATATAGTCTCACAAAGTCCTTATGTATAGCCCTCATAGTATTAAAGAAAAATCCCCTTACCAAAAATTAGCTAACATTATCCCATATTTCATTATCATCTCCACATATGTGAGAAATCTTTGCTAATGGGAATCTGAAATGGAGGGCGAAAGTGCTCTGCTCATTTGACTTTTGTCCTTCCTGCCACCACGTGGTCTGACCTAGCCAATAACATAGTAATTGATTTTACATTATTTTTCAGTGGCTTAAGGAGCTGTAATTAATCTCCTTACAGTTCTGTTAAATGCAAATCCCATAAAGCTGGCTGATATGCTTATGAGACCAAAACACCAGGCCGGTGGCTTGGGATCTGTACCATGCTGCTGAGCACACCCTTTGTGCAGCTTTTCCTGATGAGCTTACAGGCAGGAGCAGTGAGATGGTGAAAGCTGAATTCTATGATCTTGTGATCGTGTCTTACACAAATGCTACCAAGTGTAAACACAACAGGGAAACATTTTCATTTTGGCTGGTGTTCACGACTTTGTGTTTGTGGTAGGATGGCCAGTTAATGAGTGTTTCTTTCTGGCCTAATGTCATCTTGGCAGAAGATTCAAAGGATTTACTCTAAAACCCGGAGGCTTCCAGTTACTATCGATACTGAAAGCTCTGCAGACATCTCTGAATATATAGAGGCCAATTATCTTGAATTTGGAGGTGAAAAAATAAAAGGTGTAAGTACAAATGCAACCTCTCTCTTACTTGTTAATTTTCAGGACAGTACCAAATAAAGAAGATTCTCCTGCTAACCTAAACTGGACACCCAATGTACCAATTTACCAAAGGCAAAAGAAATCCTTAGCTGGAGAAACCAGACATGTTATGTGGTTAAAGGTTACTGAATCACTTGCTGTTTTATCATAGAGATTGCACAGAGAATGTAAAATTGACATTTATACAGTTTTATAGACTAAGCTTTCTAGCAGAGAATCTTTAAATAGCATTAGTGAAAAAATAAAAGGAAAGATCTGACAGGAACACAGAGCAGTTTCAATGTTGTATATAGATTTGGCTCCTTCAGCTGTGTATTAAAGTGAGCTTGAAATGAAATAAACAGAACAGCTTCAGAAGTGTAGAGCTAAAGGGAAGTCATTCATCACAATGGAGGAATGTTTGATCTGATGTACAGTAGTTGAGCTCACAAACTTCATTGCTAAAAACATTTATCTCTGTGTTCAGTGCAAATTCTAATAATATAAAGCATGTCCTGAAGAAATTCAATATACCAAATAATTGCGAGCATCAGTCTTATGGAATGTGTAAAAAATAGACACAGTGGACATGCAGATACATTCTGTTTCTGTCTGTGCTTGACGAGAATGAAAAATACGTCCCATAACAACACTTACATAAAATATCTCAGTTATTTAACAAGTTTTATATGATTTTCCATTCTAAAATAAGATATTTAAATATTCTTTCTTAGCTATATGTTGTTTGGTAACTGAGCGTTTCATGGGAACTTTTCTGTCATTCCTTCACCTTGCTCTAGACACTCCAGTCTTATTAGTCAATTAAAGCTTCTTATCATGCTTGTTGCATATTGTGATTTCCACAGTATTCACATGTATTGAGAAATAGAGTCTGCCCCAAGAGGCTTGTCTTCCAAAAATATTAAGCAAGCGGCAGTTCAGAAATAACCTGAGATAACTGGTTGTGTTCAGCCTTGTGATAGATTATTTTTGAATACGTAGTTAAAAGTGTCATCCACAAATAGTCCTCAATAACGGATCTGATAATTTTATCAACTTGTCTTTTTCCTCTTCCTTTTCAATCATTTTAATGTATAATGTGTGAACAGAGTATCTTCCTTCCAGGCAACAAGAAAGAAGCTATTTTGACACTTTCAGGGTAGAAAGAAAAATGCCATTTTCGCTTTGGAGAGCACAGTTATCATTTCTGTGATACTTCAAGGTTAATTCCTGCTGTTTGAAGGAGATTACACTTTGACAATGCTGTATCTTGACCTCTAGTGTACCTGTAAAATGAGATGCCCTACAGAGAACGCAGAACTTTAATAAATACATAGCTTAATTGCAGTACCAACATGTACTCAAATCAGGGGTACGAGTCATTTTTCTCCAGAATATGTACATGAGATACAAAAGCATGGGAATGAGTAGTTTTTGGGGGTTTTCTATAGCACAAACCTATAGACTGGTAAAGATGTAGAGGACTAGACAGATAGATAATCCTTTTCAACTGGGCAGTAACTTTAACGAAAGGGTACTCTGAAAAAGAAGTAAGGTGTCTCAGAAAATTAAGTTGATAGAAGTTATTGTAACTCCAAATATTCAAGTTAATTAGATTAACATAAGATTAAAAAAAAATCATATTTAAATTAGAGCAAAACACAAATATCATATTGACTGACATAATTTAACTGTTGTACAACAGTTGTTCTTCAAAACTTTTCATATTTCCCCAGATTTAATACAGGTATCTTGTGGTGTGTTTTGGTTTTTGCTAGGTTTTATTTCTGTGTTGTTTGTTTTCTTTTTAATTATGGCTACAGACTAGATGTTTTAAGACTTGAAAATATTGGTTGTATGATCATCTTTATTGTAGAGTAAAATTTGCTTGGCAAAACCTACAGCCTTTCATTTTATTGATTTGTTCTTGTTTTGATGCCTTCAGACTTCATGGAAGTGGAAAAGGTAAGCTTTGACCTCTTTCATTTCATGAGTCGCTGATTAGCTCTCCTTTTTCAGCAGCTGGCCCTCAAAATCCCTGGGGCAGCAGCCGTAAATGCAGAGATGGCTGAGGTTTTTATGTGTAAGCACTCTATATGACAGACATATTATTTAGCTAGATACTAAAAGGCTCTGAGTAAAATAAAAAATCCAAATAGGGTTAAGTGACCATGTTTATTAAAAATATGCATAATGAATGCATATCAATCATCTTTTTAAAAAAATACTTGGAATTCTGAAGTCTTTGCAGGTGCTTTTTCTTCCAGATACTTTTCCCTTTTTGATTCGTATTTATCTATCTTAGTGTAGATAGCAAATAGTTCATTTATTGCTTGTCTCTCCCTCTGTTAGGAGGCTTTTCACGTGCTTTACCCATGAAGTAGGCTTTCAGAATACTTAGACTGCAGTTTCCTATTCTACATTTTTAGCAACACGGGCACATGTCTTCTTATTGAAAAGAGCAATCTTTTTTTATTCTCTCGGGGAATGCGATTAGTTTCAAAGGTAAATGACAAACCCAGATTTTTTTCTCTTTTATCAAATACTTTTTTAGCTGGAGAACCACTTCTTTTCAGCACAAATCTTCCAACCAGCTGTCACCAGTGCACACAAGAACATTACCACCTTAAAGCTTGTCAGTTCAATTTTGCACTTATCTTCTTCACTTACTATCTTGTGAAAGTCTCATTACTCTTCCCACTCTTGTAAGTCAGGCCCTAGATCAACACAACAGAAGAGGAAGTAATACAGCTTTCATAAAGTAAAACACCCAAACAGTTTTAGTTTAAAATTCCATCTAGTGATGCCATAATATCATCAGACCATAGAAAGCTGTTGTATAGGCAGTTTTAAAACAGTAGTTTGTTCCTTGGTGTTGCTTAGGAGGGAAAAGGGAGTCTTACTAGTGCTCTTACATTAGCATTAATGAAGGTGTCACTGTTGGAGACAGATTGTACTGAAGTTTATGAAAAATTTAATAAATCTGCAAATTTTAATACAAGCCTACTGCTGTAAAAAAAGGTAAACCAAATTAATCAAGTTGTTAAAACTGCAAAAGGCCTTTCATGAAGGCTTACATTGATAATACTTTAGATGATCAATCTCCTTTCAGCAACAAAAAGCATCCTCGAGCTGCCCTAACAACAAAATCAGGTACTTTGTCAATAAAAAAACCACAAGTGGAAAATTGATCTCACAAATTAGGCTAGCTAATTTGAGTACTCAGAAGCAGTATAGAACTATAATATTTGTCGAATTTGATCTTGTTTTCTATGCACCATTCATAATTCACAGAGGTCATAGGGAATCCTGTCCAAAGATGGTAGCATCTCATGTCATGACTGTCTGGAAGTTGCATAAAAAGTTTTATCTAAAAAAGTGTTGTGTCTTAATAATAGAGGAAGATCAAACATTGGTAGTTTCAACAGCTGCTGTATTAACAATGGCTAAGAGCAAATAATGAAGTATGGTACCTAGCTGAAATGTAGGCAGGTGTCTGGCATCTAAGCTGATTCTGTAACCCAAATCTTTCGGTAGCAGAAAATGGAAATGCGAATACTGACGTATTTTGTGGGGGGCTTGACAGCAGCAACACTGCTGGACTGCACAAAAAAAAAAAAAAGTCCTGCTTTATTCATCACCCTTTTTTTCAATTTGCATCAGTTTGTCATTACAAAGCAGCTCTAACACCACACATAGCATTTTTTCCTGGACACTTACATTTTTAATAGGTAAGTTGCAAAGATCATATTGAGTAATTTAGCACTGCGAGAGGAAATACAAAAACACAGCTAGAAATGTGCAGTCTTTTTTTGTCACACTGCTTTCAGTGTACATCTCCATAAGCTAGAGTATGAATTGTGGCTGGAGCCAGAAACAAATCATAAAGGTGAAAAATATAATTGGGTGACTCAGGTGTATCCTCTTGCTGAAGATCCCAGCAGTAATGGTCTTACCAGTTGGTGGAGAATTGGCTTCTCTATTAATTAAGGAAAAATGGAAAGTATGGCAGAAAGAAATACAGCTATGACTGACAGAAAAGACAGTATAAGCATAAAGAATCTTCCTAGTCATCTGAGAGAGAAATAATCCTTCCCTGTCACTGCAGACGAGTTCATTTATCAGCTCTTTTAAAGGTATACAATGTCATAGAAGCAATAATTGACAAAACACCAGCAGATTCATCGTTGCAGAATCATGTTCAATGGATGAACTGGCTCTGACAACCAATTCCCTTAAGAAAAGCAAAGTAAAAATTGCTCTTGACCACACTTGAGCTGAACTTAAGAATTGTTTGGCTGACCTTTTAATGTATGTTCAGCTACTTAGAAAATCCCTGAACACTGCTGGTACTAAATAAATATGCCTACTACTTTGCAAGTACCTTGTCTCACACCATAAACATATATTATTAAGGTGAGAGTAATTTTTCATTCTGTATTTAGCTTTGAAGTATGCTGACTTTATTAACAGAAAGTTTTTGATTGCTTGAAAGGGTATCTATTTTTTTCCACTTACACTAATGAACTTTTTTTCTCTCTTTCTGTGAACTTTGACTTGTATCATGTAGACATATCATCTCTCATGGAGCTAGCTCAGAGTAGCTCTTAATATAACTCTGCCTTAGCACAGTGAGGTCACCCTGAGTGAGTGGTGACAGCTGGATTAAAATATTTGAATGTTCTCATTACTTTCCAAATTAGCCTAAAAGACAGAAGGTTTTCATATCCATCTTGATATACAGCAGACAACATTTCAGAAGAGTTCCCCCCACAGACAGAATGGCTGTCAGGGCATGACTGCTGGAACAGGAACTTCAGTACCTCTTTCTGTAATTTCTGAAGAGAAGTACAACCATGACAGGAACGAAGACCTACTAAATAGAGTTGGTAGGATCAGGAGGGGGTCTGGTCCTTCATACAAAAACTACAGATAACAGCTCCTTAAAATTATTGTCTGCAGAAAGCACTGTTTAGTTTTTTGTTAAGGCTATCTGAGAATTTTTCTTATGAGAGGCCTTGTAAAAAAAGCTTCATCAAGAAAGTTAGCAGGGTTAAGAAGTTCCATCAGGAACTTCCTGTCCCTTGACTGTAGACTAAAAAAAACCCAAAAAAAACCGCAGAGGAAATCAAAACTTTTGGTAAGAATGAAAGGTTTAGAGACTTCTGAGAAAGCTAAAAAACTCAGTATGGGGTCTTGCTTCCTACAAGCAAGACAAGACCTTGCCTGTCCTCCTCCCATGGTGATAAAAATAATATTATATCTTAGCACGTGTAATCTGTAGCATTCATATTGATACACACCTAATATGTGGGCACTCATCTAAAGAGATCTTTTAATTTTGACTCAAGATCGATGTTAACAATTGTGTCAGCTACAGATAGAAACATCTACGCTTTGTGTCAACTTTATAGAGCTGTGGGCTGTTTCAAGGGCCATTCTGCTGTAGTAGGCTCCTGCTAAATCCGACCAACAGGAGTCTCTAAAAGAAAGAGCATATTATTGATAGTGCTACCACTTTTGTTTGAACAAGTTTTTTGTGTTCTAGATTTAGAGATTTGTTTTCCTGTTGTGCCTCAGAAACCAATTCATTATTCAATGTGAGAATATTTTTTAAAGCATTTAAAGTTTTTTCTCTGAAAAGAGAAACAAAAAGGTGTCAGCATAGGAATATCTGATTTACTTTCTTTGTATTTGGCTTTCTCAAGCTCTGAGCATTTGCTGAAGAGAAAGTAAGATCAGAACAGGATTAAAGGACATAATTTTTTTCCAATTTATATAACACACAGAAACAGAAGAGCATTGAGCATCTTTGAACAGAGACTGTTACTAGGATTACTGTATGTAAGCATCTTAAAAGATGTTCTCACCTGTTGGACTTAAAATCCACTGTAAAACCAGATGTAGAAAGTATAAGAACAATTAGACCTAGCAGCACTTTAGCTTGTTCTCTAGATCAAGTAGGCAGGTCTATTTAGAGCACCACTCAAAAAACAACTTCCACCCATGCAACTTGTCAAATTTGGCTGTCAAAATTTTCAAGAACGCAAATACAAATATCACAACAATTGCTGTGTATTAAACCCTCAAGTTTTATATGAGGTTTTCATGGTCTGTGTCAGAGATTTTTGAAAACATTGTATTATTGGAGCTGTAGCTTTCCTTTTCACATCTATGATGGTCCAGCTGTGGAAAGAAGTTTTGATAGTCCCCACTAGGAAGGAAGTGTGTTTTCCTCCTATTAAAGTCCTGTAAAACTACAGAGTAAATTGTTATCCTGGCCCTAATATTGAAATTCTAATGCCATTTTCAATCCCAAGAAGAAAAATAACCCTTTCTTATGAAGGAGTTGGGATGCCTCACTGCCTGTCATAAAACATACTTTTTCAAGCTCAAACACATTGGTTTAATGACAAAAAACCCACGCAATTATATCAAACTGCAAGCAAGGTCTGGAATGAGAGGTGCAGTTATAGCACTTCCAGTGAAGGTTATAAATAGCCCAAAGTTTTCCCAAAGTCCAATGTTTAACCACAGCATACTTAATGCAAAAAAAAAAAAAAAAAAGATTTTAAAAGGGGGGTTGAAGAGTTTTATGGAAATATTCAACTATTTATTGGAATACTTTAAAGTAAGGCATGTTGGAAAGAAACAGGATGAGGGTTTATGGTCTATATTATAGCAGATGTCATACAAGATAATTCTAATAATTTTTCTGGCCTTAAAAACCTATGGACCTGTGTGTCACTCTCACATCTGAGCTGTACTTTCATTGGCCATATTATGGGAGACTGACCCTAATTTATAGTCAATCTTGATTTTTGGGGAAAAGCAGATTGATATTGCCATCATAATCTCAGTTGTCCAAGCTGAAAAGATGTTCTTTTATTTTTTATTTTAGTCTCCTTTATGGCAAATTTACTGATAAATATAAGATTGTATTGAACCTTTTTTCCAGAACTAGTGCATTAGAAATTCAATTAATATTGTGTTAATCCATGTTAATTACTGTAATCATATATTCTGTGTATTACCAACCAAACTCAAAGGTGAATGTGATAAGTTATCTTTTGATCCTAAGAGAGTTAGAAATAACTATTTCTGATTTGAGTATGAATTCCAGCATTTGGAAAGCTTGTCTTTTAAATTAAAACCTTAAAAATTTAGCCTATTGAAAGAAAGGCATCAGAGTCCACACTTAGACTGAAACAAAATATTAGCTTTCAATTCTATCTGAAACAACATGAGATCTGAGTTTTGCCTTTCAGGTTCTTCTGTAATCAGACTATTGTTTAAAGAAGCCATTACCATTGCTAAAAAGTGCTTTTATAATTAAGGTAGTGGACATATTTCCTTGAAGTCACCTCAACAATTTTTTACACATGGTTCCTACTATCTATAGCTGTCTGATCCTGACTAAAGCAAGTGTTTTAAAGTATGATTTAATTTTTGTGATACTGTAAGCTGCAATGATATAACACTTAAAGTCCCAAATTATACTTTCACCTAATTCAGTGTGGATGTAACTCGCATTGGAAACTGAGGCTAAAGGGAAGGAAGAAACTGGTCATCGCTAATTATTGGTGTAAGGTATGAAGCAGCTCTGATGTTATCTTCATTTGAATTCTAACATGGGAGAGCATAACTTACGTTTGAACATGGACACAGAGATGTGCATAAGACCCAAATGTTCATCTTTTGCCTACTCAGGACTCAGATAGTTCCACCTTTCAAACATTGTGTCTAACTTTTTTTTTTTTAAGAATATTTATAGAGTGATAAAGCTGCAGCTACCATTCAGGCACACCCTGATTTCAGCTTCAGCACTTTCTTGTTCCTTTAGGCAATAAGCTTTGGACAAATACTTGTTTATTTGCTATAATATATCCCTCGTATAATCTATTGTGGGGGCAGGTCTTAATTGACTTTTCATTGAGTTCGTTGTTGCAGGCCTTTTATTCCGCCCTCTTCCTGACTTCAACACATTGCGTGATAACTTCCTGGTCCTCACTAGACTTGTAAGGGACAAACTGAGCTACTCAACGCAATCTCTGATTTTCTTTATACCTCTTCATCCCACTCCCTTGCAACAGAGCATAAGAAGTCATCCTTGTGCAAACCTTAGCCCTGTCTGTTCAGATGGAAGTATTGCCCCTAATACTCTGTAAATGTCTCTGATTTCAGTTCCAAAGATTGCTGAGTCTAATGCCAACTCTTTGAGATCTCTTCTGCCCATCAATTTGGAATTTGCATATTAGACCAAGAGTGGTGTATTTGAGCTGTGTTCTTGCCTTGGTGGTTCCTTTGATGCTTACATTTCAGATCAGTACCATCTCGCTGTGCCTGTGTCCTGATTGTTGTTATTCTGTTGGAGTGGGCTTTTTGGAGCACATCAGACTCTGACAAGGTATCTGGAGGTGTGTTTTGCGAAGTAACACAAAGCTGGCATCCCCTGCTGAGACAATTAGCTATTGTACGCTGCAGCAAATGATTAAACATCAAGGTGTCTCACCTTGGGTACTCTCAAAGGGTGACTGACTGGTTGAAATTAAAAGATAGACAACAGAAGCAAATAGGAAACAAAGGATTATTGTGCTCAAGGAACTAGGTAGTACTTCCCTAAGATGACCTTTCCATGAGGCAAAGATCTCTTCCAGAAAAATAGGTATAGTTCATGGGAAAGTGAGACAGATCAGTCTGAGCAGTGAAATGAAACCAGTGCAGGTGTTGGTCCATGGAGAAATGGGATCAAGAAGAGAACTGCATGGGCTTGAGTTAAGCAACTTTTTCCCCCTGTCCCCACAGGCCTGAACAGATAAACTCAGAAAAGATGTTTGCAGTTTTACCTGGGTGCCATCAGAAATACTAAGCATGGGGTAGTAGTAAGAAATGGTAAGTGGAGAAAGATGCCAAGAAGTTAGAAAGCTGCGGGGGACCTGGGTGAGGCCATGCCTCCTCTTTCTTTCCTGGAACCCTCTCATCTTTTCTTCAGGAGGACAGTGTCCACATACCCATCTCAGTTCCTGTTTCCCACTCCTCTTTCTTCCCTTTGGTGTGATAGCCCCCACTAAACACCAATGTTTCACATCCAAGTGTCCCTACTCTCTTCTAAGGTTCCCAAGAATTGGCAGGTAACTGGAAGAGGTCCAGCTCCCAGTGTGGGGGAGTCTCAGGCCCAGGCCAGGGAAAACAGCCAGAAAAGAGTTTCAGAGGAAGAGCTATTGTTGTCAGGAAATACCTCCTTCACGTTTTTCCAGTCCTCCCTCTTGTCTTTGGCAGCAGCAACAGAAACCCAATTGAAAAGATGAGGTGGGGATTTGCTGATCATCTTGGAAAGGCACATTTTTCTTTCCTCAGGCATACTCAAAGCAGGCAGCTTGCCATCCCTTGTTGGCTTCAACTTCTTTTGCATCCTGCCTTACTCTGGGATTTCATGAAGTTGTATGTCTACCTAGTAATATTTTGTAGAATCATAGAATGGACCGGGTTGGAATGGGACCTTGAGGATCATCTTGGAATACTATTTTCCATGGCCTGTTCACATATCACAGTATTTCATGTTGATATGAACATACCAACAGACCATGTAATGGTATGAACTAGTGTCAGGGGAGGTTTAGGTTGGATATTAAGAAGAGATTTTCACCCAGAGGAGGGTTGGACACTGGAACAGGATTCTTAGGAAAATGGTCACAGCACCAAGTCTTCCAGAGCTCAAGAAACATTTGAACAATGCTCTCAGACACATGGTGTGATTCTTGGGGCTGTCCCATGCAGAGCCAGGAGTAGGGTCCCTTCCAACATGGGATAGTCTATGATTCTGTGATTTTCTGTTTATTTAATTTTGAGATCATGCCTTGCCAGTGCCAGAGATTTTTATGTGCCCTGTTTTCTCTGTTATTAGAACCCCGGTGAACCTTCTGTAAAGTAAAAAGACAGCAGGATGTCAGGAAACTTTTGAATTTCCTATGAGCCAGCAGGAAAACACATATAAGTAGTAACAGTGACAAGCCTGCAAGAATTGTCTGTGCATACATTTTGTAGTCTGGATGATAGATTGACATTTGTTACTGAAGGTGAAGGATAGAATGGGAGTGGAAAGGTAAGATTTTGTTTACTGTAAGTAATAAATTTTCAATGCTTCACAATCCTATGATTACTTTTGGTGACCTGTGGAGAGGTCACAACCCCGTCACTGAAGAGATCCTGGCTTCCAACATGACTTTACAGACTTAAGGAAATATTGTTACTGGCTTTTCGTTGTATAGGGATTTCACTATGAACGAGCTGTGAGTTTTCTATTTTTGATTGACCATCTCTGACTGATCCTGACTTTCTCAATGATAGCATATTGCTGGAATTTAAGTGAAAGCAAGACAAAGAATCAATCCCTTCCTTGCTCTTTCAGTCCCTTTCCTTTACTTCTTCATCTTATCTTCTCAGAATAAGTGTGATTAGATTAAATCTGCTTGCATGACAACACCAAAGTGGAAAAAATGTTGTTTTAAAGAGGGTAGTTTGAAATCTGTGACTTAAGTATGAGAATGGCATGGATAAAGAGAACGAGTTTGACTTGATCTTCTCTGATGCCCTGGACCCTCAGCTATACTGAAGGTGGAGATAGTCTGTGCTTCAGCCGAGAAGTGGAGATTTCCATGAGGATGGAGGTTGGAAGTTGGTAACTTCTTGTACCCAGGGGGGATGGCTCCTTCACCGCATGCAGATTGGTAGAAGAGCTCCACATTGGGAGCTCTTGCCAACAAATGATAGGAGCCAGCTGAGACTGAGCCACATGGTAGGACTGGGAGGGAGCCACAAGTGATCTTGCTGCAGGGGGGGAGGTTCCAGTTGCTGACCTGATCTAATGTATGGGGACATCTGCTTCTTGCTAGAGGGATAAGTTTGGGATATTGTGGGAAGACTGCCAATGTTTGTCTAGTCCTGAGGTAACAGCAGACCCCACCTGCTTTTTCATGTGTACACCGATTGTAGTACCAGAGAATTGCAGGAAAATATCGAGCAACACTGCTTGGGTCAGGAGGAGACACTCAAGAGCACAGCAATGCGGGTGGTGCCTCCTTGATCCTAATGGGGAAGGGAAAAGAAGGTCTTGAGAAGGAGTGGGCATATCCTCTAGGTCAACAACCTCTTGTGCAGCTGATGTCAACAGCAGGGCTTTGGTTTCTGGGACTATCATATATTTGTTGAGAAATAAGGACTGCTAGGAAGAGAAAAGACCTGCCCAATTAAGTGATGGAAAATGTCTTTGCCAACAGGCTGGCCAAAGTGATGGGGAAAGCTTTAAACTAAGAACAGTGGTGGAGAGACAGGAAGAGCTCCTATCAAGCAAGAAAGTCCAGCTCAGTATATTCTCTGATTCTATGACTGTGATTCCATGACTCTATGATTCTGTGACAAGACTGACAAGCATGGCATGCAGGGTGATGTGGACAGAAGAGACATCAAAACCAAGTCCAGCAAAGTGCCATGCAGGTGACCAAGGAACTGTAACCTCTGTCATATGAGTAGAAGCTGAGAGAGTTGGGCTTGTTCAGTTTGAAGCAGAAAAAACTCAGAAGTAGTAAAAAGTATGAAGGCAGACTTTCCCATAGCCCCTCATGGCAGGACAAGAGTGAATGTCATATATCATATCTCTGTGGTTATAGAGGTGGAACTGCCACATTTGAAAGGGGTGCAAAAATTGACACAAACTAACAGGACTAGAGTAAGGTTGAGAAAACAAATTCAAAAAATACTTTACTATTGAATTCTTGTTAAAGCATCTAGTTGTAGCAGCTTGTAGCGTCTAGTTCAGGCTAGACTAGAAGACTGATATCCGTCCACACCATTGTCTGAAGTAATCATGGTTTGTCTTACACAAAACTGGATTCACTAAACACATTTATTTTGACCAAAATCGTCAGGTCCATTATTATTTCCACAATTGAGCCCAGAGGCTAATCCAGAGGCGATCAGAAATGATCAGAAGGATACCCCTAGAACAGAAACTGCAGAATACCCAGTGGGAGAACAGTGACATATTTAAGATTTGCTTGGGGATATGATATGAATATGCTTCTTGCTGTTCTAGTTGCTGACTTCTACATCTGAACATGGACATGACATTTTCCTCATGTCTACTAATTTATTCCCAATTACTGTTTTAAGATTCTGCTTTCAGCTTTCTTCATTCAGTGCCTCTCTCTTTTCTTTTTTCTTAAAAAAGAAGTGCATTTCTGAATAACTTTTTTCATCTTCTCTGACCCAAAGGCCAGACTGTCTTTGACTTCTGCATTTTTCACTCTCAGTTACTTTTCCCTTGCAAAGATTGCAAAACCGTTGCTTCAAACCCCTCTTTTCCTAACATGAATTTCAGGCTGATTTGTTTTCGGCTGCTGTGCTTTTTGCTAAATTCTTCTAATTTAGCTAAATTATTTTATTTAGCATTTAATTTAGTACATAATAATGTACTAAGTATCAATAGACCATTGTATTTATTAGATAGATGGCTGTCATTATTTATGTTTTACAAATGGGATGACTTGTGTAGGTAAGGATTATTCACAGTTTTCTATAGTTTAATGTTTATGTTGTATACCATTTACCATTACAATCTCTCTTCACTTCCTAACCAGTTATCTAAAACTTTCACCTTTCTCACTGAAGTTTTCAACATCTCTATCTTTCTGAAGGGTGACTTATTTTTTAAGAAAATTTAAGCACCATCTCCTCCGTTATTTTTTAAGTTTTGTCGTATGGCTTAGCATTCTTTTAGTTTAACATGGATATTCAGAAACAACTATGCTAGTTTTCCATGGCAGACATGGAGCAGAGAAATAAAGTAAATAAACATGTAGGATAAATGTGCATCTTTTAGTGGGACAACGAGGGATTCTGTTTGTGAGCATGCTTGTAAGACACCGTAACATAACCATGGTAGAGCTTGGTGGAATCTTGTCACCTTTTTAGTGCTCTCTGACAGTCAGCAAGCCTGGACAACGCAGGTATTCATAAGGAGACTTACCTGCTCAAAATTTTTCTGGGATTTTTAGCATCTAATTGAAGATATTTACACATCCTTGAAATATTCAGAATATATATACTCTGCAGAGAGATGAGGGCCTGGATGCTACAAGTACTGAAAGGCATTAACCCTGGAACTCTAAATTTCTCTCACTGAGAGAAGGTCACTGAGGAGCGTGGCAGACCTTTGTACGGTGTGCTATTGTTGACCCAGAAACAGGCTGATGTGGTGGTTGATGAACAATAGCAATTGCTGTTTCCATGTGATGCCACATATATGGCAGCTAGTGCTAGTTCAAGAAAGCATAAAAAGAAAATTCTAAACCAAAAAGAATAATGAAAAAAGGAAGTATATTACTATTTTTAGAGATTCTTCAGCAAATTTAGCTTTAATGGTGTCACAGAAATTAAAACTCTAATGAAGAAAGGGAAATTACATTTCTAATGTCTCCCATGAAAAAAAATATTGTCTGAAAATTTTCCAGCACTTCTTTTAAGCCCTAGGAAATTTAATTTGATTTTATGTTTTTGTGTTCAAAGAAAAAGAGAAGGCTCGTGGGGAGAAGAACAATCATAATTCACATCTGCGTTCTTGCAGTGAGAAAAGACTTGGAAATCTAGGATTCTACAAGAAGGATCAATGTATTTTCATTGTTTTTACTTGTCATTTTGGCTCTGTGTATAAATATCTGCAGCCATGAAGATTTAAGTTTTGTCTTGGCATCATATTGCCTGATGACACATAGCCCTATATCTAAGATTCATAGGAAATGGCCAGACTACTAAAGATATTTTTTTTAAGGCATTTTATCATCCATCTTTTTTAGACATGTTTGCAAATCTTAGTTGCTCCTAATGACTTTGAACTGAGGTCCAGCATAATTTAAGTTTCTAACAGTGTTTTTAAAAAAGAGAATTCTCCTTTCTTACAAATAATTTAGTGTAACAGCTGGGAGACAAAACAAACCATATAAATAAATAAATATAAAACAAACAAAAATGAAAACAAGAAAGAAGAAGGTGTAATTTTTTGTTGCTAGAAAAAAAAATCTAAATTGATTTTGGAATTATTCTACAAAACAACAACAAGAAATATTTAAAAGGTATTTTTCAGATGGTGTAGCCATTTCTTTTTTTTACTTCGCAAATTTATTCATCGGTAAGAAGCTTTCAAGCAAATCTTTGAAATGCACTTTTTTTTATTCTCTTTTATAACTGAGTTTTAAAAGGTCTCCATTCACCTTTTCCTTTTCCCACCTTCTTTTCCAGCTGGGTCAACTGTTGCTGCGGCATGGTCTGAAGAGAACTGACGACACCTTTCTTGTGCCTGAAGCCTGTCAAAGCAGAAGTGAGAAATTCAGCCACAGCCTCACACTGGGCAGTCCCACTAGCAGCAGGGCCACTGAAACTGTCAAGCAAATTAAGTGCTCAGAAGCAGTGGCTGGCATTTAGAGGGAGCACATTTTCAAAAACACTGAAAAGTACTTTAAAATAAATGTGCTAATCACTTCTTAGCTTAAGTCTCATTTAAGTAATTTTTTGCCATTTTTTGAAAAGAAAAGTTGCTAATATTTCTGTCTCAGTAAGATTTCCTATAACATCCCACTCTAGCACACACATATGCATATTTAACTTCCTGAATACTTGGTTCAGCTGAATTCAGATTGGCACTGGCTCTGGCATGTGTTAGGCCTTAGTATTTGCAGGGTGCAGAGTTCCTTTTTAAATGTGTAGAATACGTATGAATGAAAGAGGAAGGAGAAGGATGAAAGTTAAAGGAATTTCTTGCTTGAATCTTTAGGCCAACACAAATATTTGTATCTTGGCACAATTTTCAATATTTCACTTTTGTTTGTGTATTCAATCAAAGTTTAAATCAAAATACCAGACTGCAGTATTCTTATCTGTACTGATTTGTTTTGAAATGCTTCACTAAGATATTTCTTAGTTAAAAATGAAAATTACAAAATGAAAAAAAATGCACTTCTCATACAAAAAGATTTTTTTTTGGATTAGACTTCATTAGACATCACGGTAGTACATGACTTGGTGTTGCATATCTTATAAGTCACATCTTATTTACTTATCTAACCAGAGATGTGAAATTTATGTGTACAAGATAAAGAAATGACATAGGGAATAGCTATGGGCATGTCAGAGGAGAAAGAAAATACCTTCAAATAAATTGCTATTATTTTTCAGACAATTGGATGCTTGGAACCAGTGAAACAGAGTGGAGGTTCCCACTGCCTCTGGTGTGCTACTTTTCTACTCATTGTTTACTAATCCCCCCTTCCAAACTTTTGCTAAGGACACATGTGAGCCCCCGACTTGTGTTCAGATAAAGAGGGAAAGGCCTATATTGTCTAAACAATCGAAAGAATTTTCTCCAGTCTGAGAAGCAGTGCAGTTGTATATGTGTAAAACATCTATTTAATTGAAAACACAGAAGACAGTTGTTACAGTGAGTCTTAAAGGACAAGAATATTGGCAAGCTGCTCTTGGCATTGGAGTTGGTATTACACTATTACCTGTGAGTCAGGCTGACTTCAAAGGGAAGTCACCTCATTAAGATGATTGTTGGAAACACATCTCTCTGGGTGCTAGTAGTTTTTCATTCCTTCCAGTTGCTAACTCTAACAGTTTGTTTGCTCAGACAGTTTATGTTGTCTCTGCAAAGTCTTTAAAAGAAATCTCAAAAAGATAACGGCAAAATCTTAGAAAAAACCTGAAAATGTGTACATTACACGTATTATTGACTTGCACCAGCAGGTTGAGAGTAAGAGAAATTTATATATTTATTTTTGTTAAAGAGATTGCACAAGCAAAATTATGAAAAAAATGAAAAATTTTAATTTTCTTCCCAGTTACTCAATCATGTCATAATTCCATTAAAATGGTTATTCTCCAGCTTGTTACAAATTTCCTTTTTCCTTTTCCATGTTATAGTTTATGCTTTGACTTCTCTCCTTTTGAGCATTACAGAGGGTCCACAAGCTGCATTACGAAGTACTTGTAACCAGCCACTTGAACTGAGGTGATTGATACCATCTAACCTGTAAGTCTGCTGTGGACAGACCACGCTTCACTATCACATATCACAGCCAAGAAACTCCAACGAGATATCTGGTTCTCATTGCTGTAGTTTATGATACGTCAGAAAAGCTCTGTTTCTTAACAGGATATTCCTCGGATCCTTTCCTAGGAGTCAGTGCTTTAGATGCAAACCAGCTTCCAACCTCTAAGCCTTTCCAAAGCTGTAGTTAGGGCTGTCAGAGGAAGCCATCAATCACCCAGGCTGAAACTGAGAGAACACATCTTCACAGCTGCGGAATCTTCCTACCTCTTCACATAAGGATATTTGCAGACTAAGTATCCCAATTATTTTTACTTCAACATTCACCTATCCAAGGGCAATTCCAGCCCTGTATTTCTCTGTAAAGATGATAAGTGTTTGGCTGGTGTTCTGTGCTTGGCCATATCTCAAAGCAAACACTAATCTTTTCACAATATTGAATTAAGCCTCTTATGAAGTTTGTATTCCCTTTTTTAAATCATGGTATTAAAGCTTTTTGCACACTTTTGTCTTCTTTGAGATAAATAACTTTAGCTATCTGATGAAATCCCACTACAGACACATGCATGATAAGAATTAAAAACAAATGTTACAAACACTTCCTTGATCTTAGACGGCTCAGTGAGAAGTTTCTCGATTCCGTCAAACATTTAACTTGGGAAAATAACAAAATCAGGCAGCTAATATCACAGAATTTGCTTGTCTTGTAGAATTTTACAACTACTTTTCCTGATTTATTTTCATTTCTTTTCCTAGGGACTATCAAAATAGAAGATAGTCATAGATCTCAAAATTTTTAAGACTTGGCTTTGCTTAAGCTGGATGTTGCACTAAAATGTCTTCATCTTATTTCATGGAAGCAAAGTTGGTTTTTTTTTTTAATCTTAAATATCTTTTTTATATAGAAGATTAGCTAAGTGGGAAAAACCATTAAGGACCTTGTTATTAGTTGCAGTTGTATTTATGCTTTCAAATTGTGTGCAAAACGGTCAACAAAAACTAAATAAAACTGTTGCCAGAATTTTGAAAGGGGGCATTGTCTGGTCTGCATCGATGTCAATGTCAAATCTGACTTTGCAATGGCAATGCTAAATATTTCAATCCACAGCTTAGAGATCTTACTGTTTTAAGAAAATCCAACACACTCACCAGCATTATTTAGTTAAATAAACTCCTATCACTCTTTCTGGAAGAGAACTCTAACATTCTATGCTTGCTAGAAAGACACATTGCATAAGACAATAGTGATTTTAAAATGGCTTAGTAATATGAGTTGTTTCAAGTTTGGGATGCCAGTATTCAAGGCCTCTTTTCCAGAAATGGAAATCCTAAGAACAAGCCTTCAAGGAGCATCTGAGGTGTGAGCAGAATGAAATGTGAGAATGAAGAGATGGCGTAAAAAAGGTAGAGTTGCATTTTCCTTAGTTCAGAAAAGTATGACTTCCTTCCCCTCTTCCTGGCTGTGTTATTCCCTGTCATATAAGGTGGTTTCTGCCGAACAGGGAGTTCCCCACCAAGTACCCACTCCATCAAAACTACTGTCAGATGAAGACAACTGAGAATGCTACCAAAAATAATTTCACTGCAACATTTCCCTGTTCAGATATAATGGGGTTTCTATATTATAGAAAGGCAGATAGAAAAGAACAAGCCTTCAAAGGCACCAAGTGAATTAGGACTCCTCCCACATGGCAGCACAGGCAACTGATGCTCTGAAATCAGTCCCCTTATTGTGTGGAAAAATTGCTTTTATTTTACTGCATATATGTAGATGTGTTTCTGTGACTATTTTGGTATGGTTTTGGTACATCAAGGACTTTGATGAAATTGCTTTAAATAAAATTAGAATAGTATAATATGATAAAATACAATTAGGGCATTTTAACAATGTACCAGGGGAGTGATGGTAAAAAGAAATGATTTAATATATATGAACAAATGTTCATTCCTGAAAATGCAGGAAACAAGGAAATAAAGCTAGGAAAATTAATAAGGAAGTATATTTGGAGGACATTGGAAGAGTAGTTTTTAGAACTGATTTCCCAAAGGTGAGAGTCTCAGGTCTTCCTCGTCATCTTAGTCATTCACACTAAAGAAACAGTATGGAAGAAATAAGAGGCTGGGAGCTTTTTTTGTTATTATTTGTAAGAGTTTGGCTCCTGTTGTACAGATGCACAGAGACACCAGTACTATACTAAATGTAATTGTTTAGAAAACTTGGTTTTGTGAAGGCACTAATATCTAATCTACTTGTACCTGCAGGTAAAATTTCACTAGAGCAGAAATTTGACTTCTTTGCAATCAGCTAGAAAACAATACGTGACACTGTGTCTGTAACAGTGAGATAAATCTCATCCACTTTATACAACTATGGAAACATCTATACTAATGTCTTAGTTCAGATCATTAGTGCTCATTTGGAACAAATCTCCCAGTTATCCAAAATTTACTGGCCGTCAGTTCATATCACAGAGTAGCCTCAGGACACACAAATGGACTTCCTAAGCTGAGGCAAAACGTTATTCTGAGAATGCACCTAATGTACTACACCTGCTAATGATAGACATGCCAATGTATATTCCTGGCAGTGAGAGCAGGGCCAAGCTATGTAAAATCCCCCAAACAGACACAGAGCACATATCAGTTCCTGCGCATCAGGTGCTTCACTCCACTAATCTTCTCCTACTGTTCCATGTTACTTTCTAACATGCTACAGCATACCTATACTACATATCCCTACATCTGTGGAAATCATCTCAAATTCTCTCTATAGTCTCACAGCTCATCCCCCTCAAGGCTTAGGTCCTGTCAGGAGCACTGACAACAGGGACTGAATACATGCATGAGCCTGCAATTAGGTAGAGATTAAGCAAAACTTTCTTAGTCATGCAAATACAATCTATTTGTACAGATGCAAATTTGCCAAGCAAGTTCTAGAGCAACTCAAAAGACTCAAGTCCAAGCTGGATGATTTTGTTTTGTTTTACTTTATTTATGTATGTCAGATACACAAATTTGGCATTTTTGAATTCAGTATTTTTGAATTTTGGTACAACTTTCTCTTTCCCTGGTTGGATTAACTGCTGCCAATGCTTCTGCATGTACTCATCCACAAATCCAATTTTAATCAGAAATATCATCCCGAGACAGTCTGTGTCTAGAGAGAGGATGTGGATGGCTTCAGGGCTCAGATCCCACTTTGGCATATGCACTATGTCAACAGTCACAGAACTGTCACAGAACATGGCTGGTAACCATATTGTTTTTCTAGCAATGGCCAATCATTTGTTATCAACCAAAATTTTATTCAGTGATCTGAAGTGTCTACATATTTAAATTTGTGGATATCTGTTTTACCTTCTTTCTTATGCAGATGATATTTCTAAGAGATTTTAAGATGCAGAGATATTTCTAAGAGTGGCTGTAGGAAAATTAAACAGTTTTGTTTCACGTATTAAATTATATTAGTTTACAGTAGCAGCAGTATTTCTCATTTATTGTGATCTTTTCTCTTCTGATTGATGATGATTTGTTTTCATCTTTCCTTTGTAGAATAAACTAATGCTCCATGCCTTTCTCTGAGTGCAAACCAGGAGTTATCTGTTTCAGCTGATTGATTTTTTTATGTTTGCACTGAACACTTTGCTGCTTTTGGAGTGGTATAAGCGTGTTTGTTTCAGAAAGAATAGGATGAGCGAAGTGATGTGGTGTTACTACTATGTGAGACAACACAGAATGGCTTTGGATTTTAATTTTGTTTGTTTTGCTGAACCACTACTCAAATGACAAACATATTAAGGACAGCAAATCCAAAGAGCAGCTACCATAATTCAGTTGCTGCCTTTTAAAACTCTAAGTAAATGTTTGTCTCTAGAAAACCTCAGAAAGCAGTAATGAAAGTGAGCTACCTCCAGCTATGGATTAATTTTCATATCCTTCAAACTAAATATGCTCAAACATATGAGCATCTCTCCTCATAAAACGCTAGAACAATTATGGCTTCCCACACTTTTCCAGTCAGAATGTCTTGAAAACCACTAGTGCATTTGCTGGAGACAGCAAGATGAGGTAGAGTAGGATTTGCCTTTGAGGACTGATATTTATTCAGCCCTTCCCTGCATTTCCCAGCTGAATTTGGCCCCAGAAGAACTAAACTGAAACCCTAATACAGAAAGGTCCTTAATGTGCTGGTGAGAAGCAGCCCTTTGAGCAGCTTCCTAAAGATGCCTGCATATAGAGGTACTGCAGTGGGCCCCTTAGGAGAATGTATGAAAATCACTGGTTATGATTTGCCATTTTTGAATGGCAGCTAAGTAGCAGCTGGGAGTGCTTTGCATAGATAAAGCCTGTTAGGGACTAAAAGTCATGGAGAAGTGTCCCTCTAACCTTCAGGGTTATTTGGAGCTGGAAGAAATTAGGAGAGGAAGGACAGTTCACAAAAAAATATCTTGTAAGAGAGAAAGAGCCAAAAAATCTGTGCTTCTCTCTAAAAGGGTGAAGAAATCACAACTGTCAAGCAGTATCTATTGCTATGAGATGCCACACTGACATTCTTAAGGAAGCGTATTAAATATGAGCATTGGGCCAACGAAGAAACACCAAATATGTCTGTTAAACAAATAAAGTTTGAAGATGTTTTTGAAGTGAGAGCTTCAATACAGACTGCCCAGCACCAGGACTTCAATAGCTCAGCTGGTGTAGTCAGGGGTGCACTTGAAAAATGCAGCTCTATGTGCTCAGAACTGACCTGTGCAACAGCTGGGATTTGTTTGGGGATTTTTTTCTCATCTTAAATGACCACAGTGAAACACAGGAAGTTCCACCTGAACATGACAAAGAACTTGACTGTGAGAGTGACAGAGGAGTGACAGAGGACTGAAATAGCTTGCCAAGAGTGGTTTGAAGTTCTCCTTCTCTGGCGATATTTAAAAGCCATCAATCCTCAGCAACATGCTCCTGGGTACCCTGCCTTAGCAGAGAGGTTGGACTAGATCAGAACTATTCTTCCAGACTTCTCCTTGCATCCGCACTAAATACTCTTTCTAGTCTATTATGGATATTCTAAGCAATGGAATTTTACAATGTGGTGCCCCCTGTTTATTACATGGGTTATTGGTTGCATTGTGCCAACATTTTAGAACTCTAAAATAGTTTCCAAAATAAAGAATAAATCTCTACTCACTCTTTGACATGATTTATTGTTTTCCAGTCTGTGGCTCAGAAAATAGTAATTATAAGACCAAATTAAAAACAATCACAAAAGCGAATAGTAAGAAATCCTGTCCTCATGACTGCACCAACATTCTTCTAAGAGATGATTTTAACCCTCCTAGCAATGCCATAAGGAGGACATATAGGGATAATCTGAACATTAATATAAAGAATACAGGTAACAAATTGGCTTTTCATGTATGGCTGGGGCAGAATATTGCTCTTTGCATCCCAAACGTTGTCTCGTCTCATGAATACCTGCATTCACCATTAGAGGAAGTCAGTAGTAACTGCTAAATATTTCTAATTATAAAGTAGCCATTATCTGTGAAATATTTTGTAACCTTAACATTCAACTTGTAATCCTTGTGTTATGAAAAATTTTGCAGTTAATTTGTTGAACAAAACTGCATTAATTATTCTGGATGTTGCTGTAAAACAAGTAAGAGAATTTGTTCCCATTAGGAAGCTAGAGGAAAGCGTTATTTGTGACAGCTGAGTTAGCACACTGATTCTGTTTCCAAGAATGAGGTATTGGTTTTTTGAAAAAGGTCAGCAAAACTTATAATGTGCCATATCCAGACCAAGGGCTTTGTAATGAGGGCTTACCACGGTGGGAAACGAACCCTGGGAAAATACCAGTTTTGGTCAGTGTTGTATGTATTTCTTGATCCAGTTTGTATGAGGCTTTATTCACTCAATAAACCTTGAAAGATTTTCAGAAAACCCTCTGGTTTTGCCCCCACAGGAAACCTGAATTATTTCAATATTTCGGTAGATATATACACTATGTACATGAGATATGTTTCGTATGTTTCATTACGTGTCTTTCAATAGAAGCTATTTTCAGGCATAGCTATTCTGTGGGGGTGACATTTTTCTTTCCTTGCCAAGGAAGCAAGGAGGTCTCATGAGTTTTCCCATAGCCTTTGGAATGCAAAGAGCAATAAGATGCCGAGTCAGAGCCCGGAAGTGAGGAACTTGAAACCATATTCCTTCCTCAAGAATTTTTTCCAGAAACTCTCTTGCTTTTAATTTATCCATGTGTTTACTGATTGCTTGGCCTAGAACAATGTGAAGTTGCCTCATTATATTTATTACAGGACACAGGTAATGCGTCTAGAGAATGTGCACTGCTGCCTAGTGAATTGCAGTTCTGCTAAAAAAACACACTTCTTATGAGGCCAAGTTAAAAAAAAAAAGATCATACTTCAAACACAGTGGTGAAATTAGTTATATAATGTAAAAACAGGCACTCATAAAATCTAATAATAAGAACTCATTCATCACACATAGTGAACTTTAAGAGATTTGTTTTGTTTGGATACCCACCTGTAGACCTCTTTCATCTGGAAATTGAAATTTCCATAGAGTGCAATGCTTCTTGATTATTTTTTGTCATTATTTTATATTTTGCTTCTCAGACAGAACAGAAATGCCATGGCCACCGTCTATTTCAGATTACATTTTGATCTTTATTTATTTTCACTCCCTTTTCTCATAATATTTGAATGTTTTTCCGAAAGACAGCAGAAAATGCAAAGCCTTAAAAAATGAAAAGCAATCAAAGAACACTTTATGCCACTTCAAGCCTTTATGCCTGCTCAGAACACAGTAAGACAAGGTTTCTTTCCTTGGTAAGAACATGTCCTACCCCATGGCTGTTACTTACCTTGTTGTTGCTCTGCCTCTATATATTGACAATAAATATTATAAGACAATAAACACTCAAATGGCAGATTTTTGCCACCGGTTTTATGAAATTAATTATCTTTTTGTTACTGGATTTTCCTATGGTGCCTATTTTCTATCTTCTACAGCCACGTTTATTCTCTAGTAGTGAGCTCCTGAATTGTGGCTTTGCACTTACTGACATTAAACCGTTCAAAATTTTTGCCATCATCAACTTTAGTTCAATTATTATCACTGAACTGTATCATTAAAAGTATTTCAAAGAATCTTCAGAACAAAGAGAATACATGTTTTGTGTATGTTTAATAAGTTATATGAAGTAAATTGAGGTATTATTGTAGTTCACCATCTTTCTAAGTCTGTATCACCTTCTCTTTTTCTGAAACCTTGACTACTGTTTTTCTACTGGACATTTGTGATAACAAAGTGGTACTTTCATAAAAGTAGGATTTCATAATGGTCAAGGTCATCTTGCGTTCTGTTTTATCCAGTTGATCCTTACACAGGTTTTCAAAGTACATAGAGTATAAAGCAAGACATTGCAAGGCTCAGACTGTTTAAAAAAAATCTTGGGCAACAAACAAAAAATTTTACCTGGATCCATTATATTATACAACAGAGTTAAATTAGCTGTTTCCAGGAAGAAAAACACCATTGTGTACAAGAGACTGTACCAGTGGAAGAGTGGCATGGAAAAAAAAAAACCTCAGCAATCCCTCTAACTTTTTTGAAATCAGTAGAACATCAAATACCAAAGTGAGCTTCATAGCAAGAAATGCATTTTGCCTAAAGGAATCTTTTTAAGAACCATTCTGATTTAACAGAGGAGTATTTAAGTAACTTCTTTAATAGCAATAAAAGTTTGACTTCTCCTAAGGAAAGAGAAAATACCTCCAGAAAAATTAGTAGTCCCCTTTGCTGTATGCCACCCCACCATTACAATTCCAGGCCCTGATCAAATTCAATCTCTTCTAACAAATTTATAAGGTTTCCTACAGTCAGCACTCTTTAAATGTTGATGGGTCTTTGCTGAACCACCTATATTGCACAGACTTTTGTACTGCTTACACATTTAATCAAAAAATAATGCACATTTCCCACAAAAATTGGAGCATGTGGGTGACACACAGGGGTGTGGGAAGTTTTGTTTGGACGGCATGTACTTCTGTAGTCATGGGTGTGGGTGTGTATGGCTCTTGGGGTTAATTGCAGAAAGGTTTCTAGAAATGTGTAGCTGTTTATTAATATTTTCTAAGCATTTAATACTATGGTTTACTTGTATTACTGCTATTGAATTTTGAATGTACAGTTTACTGGTTATTAGTAATTGTATGTCTTTAATAAATTAACAGCTTCTTCACTCTTGATTTGGTAAACTATGAGATCTTCTTTCACTGTGACTAACCTCTGTATCTGTGAAAAAATAAGATTTAGGAGACTATGACAGAACTGTTTGAGGGCTTATTTGATTCATGACAGAGAGAAAAGCCTAAAGTTGTTCAAACCTGCTCAGATAGTAATGGTCTAAGCATCTTGAGAAGTCAACACAGCATTGCAGGATTACCTAGGATCATTGGAGTTTCTCTGGGCAATTCCTTTTACACTTCAGATTATTTTGTGCTGAAACAACAGTGTGCTAAGACTGGGATTCATAAATCAAGTGAAAAGCATAAAATTGAGACAGAAGGTAAGTAGGCATTAATACCTGACACCACTGAAGCAAGAATGAATATCATCCGTGGGCATTTACACCTCAGCCTAGTTTTGTGGCTAGCACCCTGTTACAGTAGGCTTTGCCACTGATTAGGACCTGATGTTGTGCTTGGCTTGGTTCCATGTTTGGGGTTTGCTGTTGAAAGGGCTCATGAAGAGGGCATGGAGAGCCACTTTCAGGTAGGGCAGCTGTCACAGGGTTCCGAAATTCCTGTCTGTTGTCACTCACCTATAAATTGTCTCTATACCATGTTGCACTACTGGTATCACTTTCATTTATATTTCTGCACAGATGTAATCATACTAGGATATTGTGGAGATTTTCTGCAAACCCGATAACTCAAACATTATTGTGAATCATACTAAAACAATCCTTTTCTGCTTTTTGTCACAATTCTTTACACAACAGACTTGGAAAGGTACCACATACTGAAACAGTCTCCTTTTAACACATGCTCCACTAGGTTCCCTTTTACTTGCATGGACAAGACATAATTTTCAAAGTACTGTGTGTTTCCTTTATAAATTTTCCTTCTTTTTCCTTTTCTGTATCACCATGTCTGCACCTCATCACCAAAACTTCTAAAAAATTGCCACATTTAGTAAAGACTTTTTGTTTGCAAAAAATATTTATTTCAAAAATTATGAGTGTAAAATATACTCATAATATGATTAATGGAGAGATTTTTAGCTGGCTTACTGCAGGTGTTTAATTGAGTTCAGAGGATCAAGGTGGCCTATTGCTCCCCTCACTAGATTGAGTAGATCTCCAGGACCAGGCAAGGACCTCAGACACTCAGTACACAGGTAGACCTGCATTTTGTACACCTAAAGTATAATGTACGTACCTATGAATCTGGAGCAGACTCCCCAGCCCTTCCTCTCAGTAAATACTCCCTAGGAAGGACATAGTTTATTCCCACAAATGAGGTTCAGGGACTCCCATCCAGACTTTCTTCTTTAACAGCATTGATAGTGAACATTATGTACACAAACACAGTATTTGGTGAACTGAAGCAAGCAGAGCCTAAGTTGCAAGAATCTTTTGTTTCCCAGTGTCTATTTTGCACAAGGGAGCTGATGTGTCGTCTAGACTTTGATCATTATCTAATTAGGATTTTTGTTTTCTTTTTCTTATCCAAGAGGCCACATGCCCCCTTTTCGGGGTAAGTAAAACAGCATTAACAGGATTGCTTTGCTGCTGTTTTCTACAGCAGTTAAAAGGCAAGTGATCACCAGTCAAACACCACTCAGCAGAAGATCTGAGAGCTGTGCCTGGCCCTCAGTGACACTGCTACTTCAGAGACTCTGCCAGGAGAGAAAACTTATGCGAATTGGAGCTTGTGTTAATGTGTTTTCCTCCTCATGAAGCTTACTGTTGTTCAGACGTGTCCCAGAAAGTTAAAGACTGTATTTTGGGCTGCCTAATCTTTTGGGGAATGTAGGTCAGCCTAAAGCAGCAGCAGGATCTGTGATTTTCCACACTGGCCTGCAGGAAATTTAGGATCACAGCAGATAAACAGAGCCCAAGAACATTGACAGAGAGTCAGGAGTGACAGAAAGATGTCAGACGTTTATCTGCTTGACAGAAAAATATGTCTGATTGCTGACACAAGCTGACTCATATTTTCTGTTTTGAGGATGGCTGAGATATGATTCATGCTTGCCATGAAGCTAATTTGTAAGATTTTTACAGCAACTTGGCACTTTTCTTTTAAATTTTTGTTCTTCAAACACTCAGGAGCTTTTTGAAATGATGAGAGAGGTACTTTGCAAAGACCAAGAAGTGGAGAACAATCTCATATGAATACTGACTGAATATTTAGGCTCGCCTGACACATTTTTTGATGAGCTCCTGTTATCTCTGATAATCTCTGGAAGTGCAGCAATAGCTGGAAGTGTGTACCATCAAAAAAAATCTTATTTTAATGTGAAGCACGTCCAGAGAGCCTTGACTGCATGCTCATGAGTGACATCTGCAGAAACGCTGCCTAGCGATACCAATCCTTCCTACTCAAACCTGGCTTAGGTGCGGGAGGGTAGAAACAGGAGGAAGCTTTATCTATTCAGATTATTGAGACATGATGGACATCTATTAAGCAGAAATACTGTAAAGAAAGTCCGCCCTGTAAGGGTATTTTTGCTTACTAATTATTCCAATAAATAGCAGTGTTAGGAGGATGTGTAAACAACACTAGCAGTTGATACTTGCAAGGCTCCTGAGAAGCATCATGATATCCAAGCCTTTTGCCTTCACTACTTTATCAGATGATTCCAGAGGCTGAGGAGAAACAGCTTCTGCTCTTCTCAGTCATGGTTTAAGAGCCTTATGAATTTTAAAAGCACAGTGGGAACTGTCAGAACTACCTTATCTGCACTGGCAATTTCTAGTTGCTCTCAATGTTGTGTGGTTACTCACACGAATGTATGGAGTCAGGAGTGATAGAAGGAAAGAGATTCCCTGTTAGGGATGAATTCTTTAAAAACTTAGTTTTGTCACAGCACCTGGGGTGAAGTGTTTTTGCTGTTTTAATGGTACTTGGGCAAATAGAGCATGGCATGAAGAGTACTTGCTCTCCTGAATTTTTGGAGGGAACCCAAGCATCCATCAACGTCTACAGTGATTAATGATATGGACTAAAATTATTAAGGTATATTTTTAATTTATATGTTAATGGCAATAGTCTACATGAAAGAGGCAAAAAAGAAGGTTTGTTTTATTTCACATTCTTGTCAGCTTTTCCAAGCATTATTTTGGTGGCTCATAGTTTTAATAAGTACTCAGTACCACTCAGAACAGTGACCTATTTAACTCATTAGTGTTTTATTTTTTGTCCTCATGTGGCTAATAATTAGTCTCTTAAATGCAGTTTGCTGTCCACACATAAGAAAATGCTACTACCACTTCACAGCTTCTTACTCTGATTATTGCATGTTTTTATATTCATCCAAACAGCTGAATTTCAATGAATATGTGAGATATTCCTTTCTAATACCTACGAGCAATAGGTCAGCACATGGTGAGTTTTATTTGAGTATGTTTTTAGACATGATATGGGTTTGTAGGTTAGAAAAATAAAATATATATTATAGTTCATTTTATGATCTTTTTTACAGTGGATTGAAAGAGCCAAGCTTCCACTGATCCTTCATTTTACAGTATTTTCTTTTTGAGTAACTGTGTGCTATTGTTGAAAGGATGCTTACAAATTTTGGTAATAGGATGGATGCATCTGACTATTGAAATACATTAAAGCTCTTCTCTATTTTTTTTTTTTTGCCTAGATAGCTCTTGTGAATTTTTTTCTCACATGTATATATATGTATATACACACTCCACACATATATGTACACCCTGCCTTATCAAAATATACCCCTTTTTCTGTGAGAGGTTTCAACCTATAACAAATTGTTGACGTAATTTTCATTCTACTTTAAATTACTTTTAATAGCTGTTCCTGTATTTATTCAGTGCAAATGTATCCAAACATCTTTAGACTCTGCAGGGGACATTGTTGAACTAATCCCAGTGTTTCAACTAGTTAACGTTAGAGAATCTTGCAAATTCAACACACTTTGGAGTTCCTGAGAAAGTTAGAAAAGCTATAGTTTTACACAGCTTCCTCACAAAGTAACCTAGAGACAATGAAATAAATGTTTGAGCGCAGAGGGAAATTTGTCTTTTCAACTTGCCTCATGCCTAATTATTCTGTAAGACAAAAAGAAAACTATTCACAGTTCTGTGAACTAAATTAAGGTATTAATGTGTTAGGCTACCAGAGTCAGGCAGAAACAGCATGATAAAAATAGTAGCATTGTGTTTTGGTGAATTAAGATGACTTTAGGTTGAAGGCTGGATTGAGTCTCATGTCTGGTTTCAGGCATCTGAAGGCACCCGAGTGAGACTCCGTAGTGGGACTTCCTCTTCTCTTCCCTTTGGCTGTCCCCAGGGAAGCATCCTGGCCATGTCAGCCTCTCTGTAAAGACAGTGGTGAGGTAGACACCTCTAGATGGCAATTTAGCACATTAAAGATAAATAAGGATAAATGTCTAAGATACATGAAAAATAATTGTCCTTGGAGGTATTTCTCTCATTTCACTCTTAAAGACGAATCCTAGATGATTTTAACTGTTAGCTGAACCCTTTCCCAGGAAACTGCTCCACTTGTCTTCTTGCAGTGTAATGGCTTGTTCAGCTCCATCCACAGAAAAACCCAGTGTAAATACAAAACACAGCAAGGTCAGGAAGAAGATTCCTTCTTCCACTAATTTAAATTTAGGCACTAATTCCATAACGTAATATTTTATTTTAAGTTCACTGTTTGCAGATTTTGCATCTGAAGCTCCTGGAGTACAACTTTACCATATCTTAAAATGGATGTACTAGACTATGCAACCTCGGAGATGATTAAGAGTTTTAAGGGTCTTGCTGTGTCCTTTATGTTTCTATTAACCTTTTTTCACATATTACTTGATTGGAAGTTTTCATATTTATCATTGCTTTAGGTATTGCCTTCTATTCCAAGGTAAACCTTTATTAACTTTACCATAATTGCTATTGTTCTTTCACTATTTGCATGTATATGTATATATACATATATAAAGATAAAATTGAAATACCTTATTTCTTGTAGATTTCTAAATATTGCTATTAAATACAGTATCAGCAAATAAGGAGTTTGTAGTCAAAGCTTCTGTTGTTTTAATTATACAGTTTGAAAAGCATAAATCTCTTCTGACAAAAAAATTAATCACCTATGAAAGACACAGATGATGAATTATTCAGTCTTTCTTACAAAGGTCATTGTAGGTGTATTCCCCACTTGTACAAATTGTAGAGAATTCTACTTTAAAATTCCCACAAGATGCAGTTTTTTTTCCTGCCTATCTAAGTGGCCAACATTATTTTCTCTTCAAGTTCAGTATCAGAGTTAGCCCTTTGAACCCACCTTTAGTAGTATCATATGTTGATGATATGTTTGGATATTCTGAGAAAAAGAAAATTCCACTCTGATGAATCATATATCTTGTCTCGTACTTTCAAGGGAAAAAAAAAAGACAAAAATAGGAATTAATTTAAACTGCTGGATTTGAAGAGAGTGTTATAATCCTGCTACGTTTCAGAAGAATAAACTGTGCTAATCCCACTTCTAATGTTATAGATATAGCTTGATTCAGTCTCTCAGAGCAAAGCAAGCTGACACATTCAAGTACTGCATGGATGCACTGATGGGATGCTCAGGAGCACTAATAATATTTTATCTGTACTTTGTTTGTGCATTACAATCTCTTGTTTCAGATATATACTTACTTAGAGCTGTCTTCTGCTCTATCCAAATGCAGATAATTTTATAGTGGTCTCAGTCCATTTTGTGCATCCCAGAAGGGATGCATCTCTTTATTAAATATAATCTTGACTGACTACCAATAATGTCTGAGGTATTAATTTTAATATAGAACTCCTTTATAGTTTGAAGCCTGTAAATATTTCTTCAGATGTTGAGCCAAATGTTATACTATTTTTTTTTTCAGTGACACTTTGCATGATCAACCATAGAGCAGTTTTACAGGAAGATCTTAAACTTTGAGATTGATTTTGAACTATTATATAACAAGGCCTTAATGTATATACTCCTGATGCTATTTGAGATATCACACTGCTGGAAGTAATGGCACAGAACCCAGAGGAATGCTACCTCCTTCTGAAATGGCAGCTGGACCCCAAGCAGTCTTTCCTAAAATGCCTACAATTCCACTGGACATCTACATGTAGCCACCCAGATTTCCCCCTGTCATAGCTGGCTATCCCTTCAGTCTGAAGGTTTGATCCCATAAAGATGGTATGAATTTTTTGAGGGGTTATAACTTGAGAAGTTGCAAGGATAGCTAGTTTTCATTACTTGGTTTAAGTGTTTTAGCACATGCTTCCAACTTTTAGCACACTTTTTTTTTTTTTTTTAAGTTAGAAGAAAAGCACAATGAAGAAATAGTGAAAAAAAGTACATTTGAATAAAAGAATTAAACATTTTAATTATCAATGCCTTGAGAGGGGCTGCACAGTTTTGAGATTGGTTCTAAAAAAACCTAAACCCAAAATAGGCCACTTTACCTACTCACATGTCTCTTTTCATGTGGATTTATTTTTTGCTTGACTTAATGTAAACCACATTTTTCCTTAGTAAGCACTTTCCACAAAAAAGTTTCCAGATGATTTTCTGTTTCTTTCCTATTCATTCCCAGATGTGCATAGAGCAGTGATTACTATTATGGGCCTGAGCTTCTAGAATAAGTTAGTTATGAATTATAATTTTGTAGCTGTATTGTCTGTTTTCCATGGACCAAATTCTTGGGCGATGTCAGTCATGCAGCTTCCTGATTTCATTGGTGCTATTTGACAGGCTGGACCATTTGAAGAGGTTTCATTTGAGGATCTGATTTTCTGTACGTGTCATCAACCACACACTGCTATAGAGGGTAGTTATGCATATTCCAAACTGAATTAAGGTGCTGATACAACAAGACAGTTATAGACATACTCGAGTTTTATGAGGCTTTAAATGTGGCCATGTAGGTAATGCTACTTACCATTAAGTAGGTGTTTTAGTGTTCTGCAGAGCATGAACTAAATATATTTGTTTAGAAGCTCATAAACTCTCCTAGTGCCCTCTAACTGGGTAGTAAATACAAATAGTATGTAAAGTACAAGTACTAGCATAAACAGAGAAAGTACTATTAAAAATAAAGGTCTGCTTTAAAGAAGGGATTGAAAGTGTGCTTTGCCATCCTGACAATTCCCTGCTACTGATGAAGTAGCTGAGTGCTGAGTGAATGGAATAATATCTAAAACCCAAGGGGATATCTTACTTAAACAGCTTTTGGAAGATCCCAACACAATAGTGAGTTTTGTAATCCATCTTCTGGAAGTGAAATAACCCAAGAAAGTGACATAGGGAAGGTCAGTGGTCCTCCAGGCCTTAATATCATCCTTAAAAGTGAAGTTGATACGTCATTATCAATGTCTTATTCAACACTTGCACTGATCTAATAAGCCTAGAACATGTAAGTTTTGAAAAAAGCAGCCTAAAATCCAGTAAAGAGAACACAGGGGGTATATTGGTATCTGAATGGAATATTCAAGACCTTGCAGTAACACCAAGCAGAAAATATTATCTGGATAACAAGATTTTCATTTTCTCTTTGTTCCCTCTATTCCCCAAATTTTTGTTTAAGACTCTGGACTCCAGTAAACTACAAAACTTACAATGGGAAGCAAAAAAAGAGCTTGTTATGCAAAAGCATCCCCTGGAAAAAAGTAAGCAGTATTTCTGAGGAACTCTTGAGGTGATTTTGTTTAATCATTTGGTCACTGCAAGCATCTTGAATTCTGATTACTCCAGAGGTAGTTAAATGAGGCCGAATAATGGTTCGATTGTATTTATAACAAAACAGTCTCTTCAAAACAGATAAATCAGAAGATGTGAAATAAGGATTAATCTGGGTTCCATCTAGTACTTCTGGCTCCTAATTATAAAACTTAGAGTGCTATTAATTCAAGTTTTACTACTCACATTGGCAAATATTGGTTTGTCTGTAACAGATGCTCTTTATTTTTATCATTGCTCATAAAGTTTAAAAGGTGTTTAAATTTTTAAAAGAGATACTTCTTGCAGAAAGTCTTTTCCAGCAAATGCTCTGAATAAGAAGGTTTGAAAGAAGGACCAGTGATATGGAAGGTGTGACACTTTCCATGTTACCTGTACATGAATTATAGTCGAAGCAGTTCCCTCTACCCACTTTCATATGTTTGTTCCCATTTGTGAAAGCACAGATTAGCTACTGCCATATTTATAAAAATATAACTTGTTTGTTTCCTGGAATAATTTTATTACTCAAGCATATCTTAGCAGATATGACTAAATATTTACACTTGTTACCTATATTGTTTAATTTATTGTTAAGAAGCTTTTCTAGAGCAGGAACAGAGCTAGACCAATGAACAAGCTGTGTCTTATCAATATGTTAAATTATAGATGGCATTTTTCATGTAAAATGGGCACAAATAAAACATAATTTTAATGACATTATCATCTGTGTTCTAAGATGAAAAATTCAGACTAAAAATCTACAAGTTACAGTCTTGAGACTATATTTTTAAAGCTGAAGGTAAATATCCTAGACAAGCTGAATTCAAGCTGGATAAACACCACCTGAAATACAAATTGCCCACATTAAAAAAAACCCAAAACAAAACAACAAACCAACCAATCAACCAGCCAAGCAAGCCTGTCAAGCCAAAACCCCAAACCTACAAATTTTTTTTTTTTTTTTTTACAAAAGTATAAGCCAGTATATATGGCAGAACTTTGCATCTTTTTGCCTGGAAACAGGATATCAGAAAATAAAACAAAAGAGAAAAAGGGCCTGCTTTTCACAATATGAAAGATTTTATCAAGTGCTATGACAGAGCCTATTCCCAGTGAAATTTTTTTCATATCTGCAAAAGGAAGTGTTATTTTATCTGTGCTTTACTTTTGTCTCACTGGAATGCAGTGTGAAATAAATTGTCAGGTCTTTTAACAATTATTTTTATACTGGGTGGTTTAATTTTTTACTTAACAGTAACATGTATTTCTCCATAGAGAGAAAATATACCAACAGGGTATGCGTTTGAGAGGAAGATAAGTGGAGGATGGAAAAGCCTAAGCTAGTTAAAATTTATAGAAATTTTAACACCAAAATTGTTAGAGAGCTCATCTTATGTGATAACCTATCTCCCAGGAAATGTTCACTGACTCCTGAAATGCAGCTTTCAGTCTTATTATGCAAACAACATTGGATGAGAAAATTCTCATCCTTACCATGACAACTGACAAGGTTGAAGTTGTTTAGTCAAATGAAGATTTTGTCTATACCAAAGCACCCCTGTATTCAAGAATTGAATGTACCTAAAGCATTTGACAAATCTACACACAGGTAAACTTTTTTCCTCTGTAGATTGACATGACCTGGTTTCAAGAGTTGTACAGTAGCAGCAATTCATATTCAATTTAGCACTTGCATTTTTGTATTAATTTTTTTTTAATGATAGCATAACTGATACTTTTACCACTTCAGAAAAGAAGAAAAGATTTCTACGTGGATATGAGTACTGTGTAAATATTCTGCAGGGCTGACCTAAAGAGATTATGATGAAAGCTTTCTGGATAACTTGACACAAGACATATGGTACCATGTTTCGAGCAGTACAAAACATCAATTTAATTTTGTTTTTCTAATTAAAAAGCCAAAATTGGGTCAGATTTTGGTCTTAAACCCTTGACTGATGGAATTGAATCCCTTTATATTCTGAATGATACATTTTTTTCCAACTAAATTAACAGACAAATTAAATTGACACTATTTTAAAAGAGACACATCCAACCTTGTTTTTGAAATCTAAAGCGACATCTTGGTTAAAGTTACTAACTTTTTCACTGAAAGGTGTGCTCTTTTGCTAAGTTCACAGAATAGTCTACCAAGATAACATTGTATTACACAAGAGATGAAAATGTTATTGATTGTAGTGTAAACACATAAATCATTTTTCCTCACCCTGACAAAAGCCATACAATCACTGTATTCCTGGTAAATTTTTTTCTGAGTGTTTAGAAGAACTTAAGCCCTTTTCAGTTCAGTTTCTTTCTCTCTGGTAGGTCTGGTGAAACTTTTTGCTGCCATACTCTGTCAAGAGTAATTGCAGAACAGACAGGTCTTTAAATTTCTTCTGAAATATGCAAGAAATTACATGAAATTTGAACTTTTTCTTATGTTTTACATCTACACGTCCTCCCCAAAAATTTCATTTCTAGGATTAAGAAAGTAAGAGTAAATCTTGCAGCTTTTCAGGCTGAGAGTACCAGAGAAGAGAAACATGAAGTGACTTGGTTATAGGATGACCTCATCAGACAGTAGAAAGTAAGAACCCACCACTCAAAGTGTAGCACAGTTTTACTGCTTATCAGATGTCAGTCGCCAGCAGGGCAGCACACCCTTGGCTAAATCACAATCCCCTTAACAGACTATTATTTCATTCTCTGGTGAACTCCAAAGTGAATATTTCACAGATGATTCTGTGAAGGCTGCCATTTGACAACTTAGGTTGCTTCTTTGTAAATGACTCTGCTTCAATTTAGTTTTCTTACATTCTAATTATTTCTTATATCTAGCATCCTCTCTAGAAATAGAAATTTCTTTGACAGTCATAGCCTAAAAACCCTTTAGTGATCTTATATGAATACATACAGAATGATAAAATAAAAATAAAGTAGCAAGAAGCTAAAACTATGTGCAAAATTCTCTCCTGTGTATTTCCACATGCATAATCCACTTCTCCGGTTATCGACACTGCCTTGAAAATACAAGCAGCTGAAGAAAAGCAGTGGATGGCCTGCCTTATCACCTAACCTTATCAGCTAACCTCTACAGCCAGAGTTTGAGAGTGGGGGGCTGATAGGTTGTGAGGACCAAAAGATGGCAAAATATCAATAGGAAGGAGACTCCACAGTAAGGTAACTTTTCTCTTGTGTTACCTGATCTGTTACTGTTCAGTTACATGTCTCTCGACACATAAATTCATGCTTTATATGCAAGTTATATACACAATGTATAAAGCCCATAATACACTGCACATATAGATGCAATATGTATATAAATTATGTATATCGTATGTATTTATGAATAATTATGGGGTTAATATATATTCAAAATATATTTTGCATGCAGCTGTTCAGTTAATAAGTTTGCATTTTGTCTAAGAAAAAGTGTCCAATATAAAAAGGTCTCTCAATTCTATTTCATAATAAAAGTGAGATGGGTAGCCATTTTATCTAGGGTTTTTTTAATGGGACTTTAAACAAAGACAAAAAATATTTGCAATTTTCTTTCTTAAGGTAATTAAAAGTTTGTCCTGAGTGATCTCCTCTAAATAATCACTCCAAAGATCCCTGTTCAGCAATTTGTGCAGTTTCATTTTAAAACTGGTTGCCATATTCTCTTACAGCTATTTTTGCAAAACCATTTAGGGCTTTATGACTATGAGAATTTCACCAACTCCCCACTTTAGTTATTCACGGAATACTTAGGATTCTTTGAGTCACTATTAATTTTCTCCCACTTTGTTCTCATGTTGTATGTATGCAGAATGAAATGATACATGTACTGAATTGGTAGAAACTCTGCAACAGCCAAGACTCCTGAAGAGCTTAATATCTTTGGCTACAGAAGATAGACAAGCCCAGAATCTCTTTACTGAGTTATGCCCAAACACATACCAAAATATTGGCATCAGCACCTCATGAAATATTAAATCCATATTCAAATACAATGGTTCAGTTGACTTTTTCTGTGTTTGTTTAGGTCACACTTCTAAAAAGGTCTTATCAACCACACTGATTGTAAATTCATAAATACATTTTTTCCCAGCCTTGATCTATGACTATTATTTCTTTAGCTTTACACAATATATAATGTACTAGTTGATTGATCTTTGGAACTGTTACCCTTATCTAAGCTTGGAGTCTAATTTTTGTTCAGTGATCTCAGATTTTTGAATTAAGATAAGGTTGTTGAGGCCACATATGGTCTAAGGAATGCCTAAAGAATGGTCTGATATTGCAAAGAGAGGGAGTGACAGCTCTGCCTTTTTAGCCAATGCAACCTCTTAATTCTCAGCACACTAAAATCTCTGAAACAAGCCCTTGATAAGGGATATTTACAATATCAGACATTTTCATCTCAAAAACTTTGTCTCTGTGTAATAGACTGGGGCGTGGGAGCTGTGTACATGCGGTGTTTGAAAAAAAATTATATAAGTTTTCCACCAGAATACTTTTCTTTAGAAGTAGTGCTTCTGTGCTTCATGGATGTTACAGGTTTGTTGGACTTCAGGATGGGAGATGATAGCTCCTGAGCTTTCCCAGCATTGTATTCCAGAGAGTGGATCCAAAGGTCATTCTCTAGGGGAGAATGGGAACACAGAGAGATGACACAGCTGAACCATATTTTTCAACACTTGTATCTATTTGTATTTATAGAGATATTTCTCTATATAATATTTCAGATGTCAATCAAAGATATTTCTACTTCCAAAATAATACCTGTTTTTATTTTTATTTTAGGCATTTTCTATTTTGAAAACAGCAGCACAACAGCTGCAGAAGGAAAGCCTATTTGGGGTAAGGTATAAGCAAAATACCATCATATTAAAAAGCAAATTTTGTGTCAAAACATTCTCCTGAATTCATTTAGCCAGTCTGGGTGAGAAAATGACACAACCAGGTACTTTTTCTTGTTTGGAATCTCTATTCTTGACTAAAATACACTAAAAAACTATTTTTGTTCTAATTTGTACTTAATCCTGACCCAAAAATAAGAGCAAAGCTCTTGACTGATATTATTTAAAACTGTCCTCCACACGCCTTTTCATGACAAACAGTAAACTTGTGTTACAAAAATATACAAACTCTTTTGATACCAACATATCCCTTTAAAAGTACATAAAGGTGTTTCACAAGGACTCACACTACAGCATCTGAACAGGAAAACAAAATAATTCATAGTTATTATTTTGACAGAGAAAAACAGATTTTAGTTTATTATTGGTAGAATTCATGACATACACTATAAAAATGAATTAATATTTACATAACTTCGGATGCATTTGTAAATCCTCTGTTCCATGTATTTTCAGCAGTTTTGTTATTAATTTATGTAGACATAAAAGCTTATACAAAGTCAGAAATCTGTAAAAAGGCACCTGGAAAAACGACACAAAAAGAATGACCACAGAATATTAGATTAGGTAAAGGCTGGGAGCTCTTGTCTTTTTTGTGAGATGTCACCAATAAGAAAGTGCCTTCAATCCAGAAGACTCAGCTTCTAATTACAGTCAGGCACATCAACTTTTGAAGACTGCTGTAACTGTTTTTTAATTATTCCCTCATGTAACTAGGAAGTGAGAAAGAACACAATGAACTTTGCCAATCTAGCGTCATGGACTGTGTCACCCAAAAGTCCGCAAAAAAATGTTTAGTGTGAATATTGTGAATAAAGATAATGAGAAAGAACATTAGAATGTATGTCAGACTGTTCATGAATAGTCTGACACCTAAAATAATGGGAGGTTTTTGGAGTAGATGTTTGCAAAAAAATGTGTCAGTAAATCATAGTATCTTTATTTCTGAATAACAATCGAATTCCATAAAAGGATATTTTGAGAGTTGATCTACAATGCTGATCAATACATGTCTGAAATCTGTATGGTTTTGGAATATGATTAATTTAAAGGATTCTTCTAGTTCAAGCTAATAAACATAAGTTATATAAGAGGAGTAGGGCCAAAAATACATTTTAGTCTTTGATAATTCTGCCATGTCTTATGGTATATTCAATAGTCAATCTCATTCCACTGGAAAAAAACACAGCTCCCCCACACCTGGTAGGCACTTTTTTCTCTCCCTCCGCCCCCATCCATTTTATTTACCTAATATCAAATCTTTTGATTGTGACTGTTGTCCACCATGTAAAAGGTACATATGAAGCTTGCACAGTTTGGGAATCAATTTCTTTCTGTTAAACACATCCTGTGAAATAGTCACTTTTGTGAAATCATCAGGAAATAATGGTACAAACAATAATTTGTGGAAGTCACACACATACAATTTCCCGTGGGTTGGTTGGTTGTTTGGTTTGTTTGTCTTACAAGCAAAAAAAAAAAAAATTAAAAAATACTTACTGTCAAAATGGCTGTCCATGACTTTGGGCAGTGAAACACAAGTATTAGGAGATAAAATCTATGAAATCAGCTCTTAAAAAGTTTTTTTTTTTTCACAATAAAGCATTGCTACAGAGTAAATACCTTGTGATGGATGACTGCATTATGATCTGTTTGAGCACTGGTGTATATCAATAACATAGCTATATTTAAGATAGGTTTCATTTCAGCATCATTGATTTGTTCTTCATTTACCAGGCCATCTGCAAGAGCCGTGTACCTCATACTGCTCAGCAAAGAGCCAGAATACATTTCACTTGAACATTTCTACTGTCTGGTAAGGGTTTGATAAACTGAATGGGTTTTAGACTTTTTAAGTCTTAATATATTACTAAATTTGTTCCAGATTTATTTGTTTGTTTGTTTCCTATATTTGCATACTGGATAATCAGTTTAAAGACAATGTTGCACTAAACAAATTGATCCAATTTTTGCCTGTTAGCACTTCAAAAAGAATGTTGACCTTGAATTCCCGGCTGTCTTTTCTAACATTTATTTCAATGAAAATTGTAAGGAAATTTTAAGACTTTAAACCATTCCATTTCCACTGTAGAATAACACATTGGTAAGCAATCAGCTGACAAGGAGGGGTTTTTCCCTACTTCTGTATTAACACATGTATTTACATGAATATATATGAATACCACATTTTCTACTTTACTGTGCACTACCAGCCTGGTCTATAATCCAAGCACTGCTTACTCACATTTCCTTTGTAGGCTCTTACAAAGTCCCTTTCTTACACCAGTGCAAGCTTCCCAGACAATTGATGAACAATCAAACTGACAGGGTGGAAGAGCAAATGCCCAGTAGTTTTTTTCACACAGACACTGCTACAAGTTTTTTTAACTGATAATTTCCCTTCAGCCTTGACTTTTTGCAAAATTAATGATTTTATGTCTTAAAATATTAAAATCTCCCACCAGCCCTGTGCATTTGAAATGCCCATGCCATAATCTACCATCGTGTATGGACAAAGGGTAAACTAAGAATACAATATTCTTAAATTATAGTTGTCTTCATATTATAATTCAATTTACACAGATTTTTTTTTTTCACAGCTGAAAGGAAAAATTACATTTACTGTGCTTCAGAAAAGTGAGCCAGATCTGACCTTATGTGTGTGAAGACATCAAGACATTTTGGGCAATAGGTTTTCTGATCAGATACAGTATGCTCTTCTATATAGAACTTTGCGATAGCCCTATCCAGAAAATGTCATTTTGAGTTTAATTAGTTCTGGCATGGTGATTACATCAACAGAAAATATGGCTCTGTACGAGCTGTGTAAGGCACTGCTTTGTAGTGTAAGCTCCCATAGAGTTCATAAACTGTGCCTTACTATTATTTGGCACACAGAAGGACAAAACCACTGTTAGTTGATATCTTTTTTAGTCTCATTAATGTAGCAGTAAATTTCATTGTAAAGTGATGGCATTATTGCTACCTCATTGGACAGTTGGCCTAGTTGTAAAGACGGAGCTACTGCACAAGTGCAGCATGGACACACCAGCCTTGGGCACTACTGAAACTACTTTTTTGGCCACGAAACAATCCCAAACATGAGATGCAGACCCAGAAAGAAAATATCTAAGAAGTGAGAAATACAAAATGAGCTCCAGAACGTGAAATTGTACTAAAATGTGCTATCACAGGTTACACCCATTATGCAAGGGTGAGTAAAAATATACTTGCTTTTCAGCAATAGCATCCAGAAGGTGGTGAGCCACACTTCCTCCAAGAGACCTATTCTCATTTTTCTGTTCTCTATGGTTCATGTTTTTCTTGGTGTAAGTTGTCACATATTGCTCGTATCAAGCATGATTAGAGATGAAAGAGCAGGCTGGAAAAATTGTTGGGTTTTTTTCCTGGATGCAAAGATAAAACACACTCCCCTTAAAGGAAAATGTGTTTGTTTGCTAGTTATATTGTTAGGACTTCTTCCATCCTGGAACCTCGGCACATTTAAGTATTCCCCAGCCTCTCCGTGGAAAAAAGTTAAAAAAAAAAAAACAAACAAGGAACGGGAAAAGAAAGAGAATAGGAAAAATAATAAGAAATTATGGAGCATATAATTTTGTCCTATTTAGAAAGCAGTGCTTAAGGTTTTCTTCTCAAAATCTTATTTATGTATTTAGCCTGCTTATTCATTCCGCTCCACACTACAGCTTATGGGCACAGCCACAGCAGTAGGCTAAGTTCTTCACTGCTACGCTGTATTCTCACACATTTCTGATGTGACTGATGCAGAAATCTTAACTCTGTTTTTGGTTCCATGTGGAGAAAGTTCTGTGAGAAAATCACAAAAATGAAAATAAAAAAGCATACCCTACCAAACAGTTTAAAATATATGGACAGTGGCCAATATAGTCTTGCTCCAGTGCATGTCATCCCATCTTATTGGTAGAAAACATGTAGAAATCTTATCAATTAAATGAGCTATATGCTAACTCTCAAAGATGTAATGAAAGGTTTTCCAGAGATCTTAATGAAATGAGGAAAATTATTAAAGTTTATTGATACTGTTGTAATCAGGGTGGACCAGACTCAATGACCACACTGGAAACAGGTGAAAAAATGGATATAAGTAATTAAAACAGGAGTCACACATGTTTTGAGACAAGTACCAAAACTGTAATCTCTCCAAGCCCTTGACATGTATCCAGTCTTAATAGGTTAGGCATTTATTTTGTCCAAAAGGTCTAGCAGTGTGCTGCACTCTGTCTACATGGATGAGCAGTCTTGACCTCAGAGGAATAGCTACCTGAAGCCTGGTCACTGCCTGAGCTCTGTCAGGACACTTCAAAACCACCACAGTGGTGCCTGATGAGGTCAACAGAGAGATGGACCCTCTACATGGACTCTACATGTGTGATATGATGATGAGTTCTCTGTGGTTCTTACCACTTGGACGTTTAAATAGCGTGATGCAGTTTTTTCCGTTGCATTTTATCAACTGGTTGGTTTATTGCCTAGAAAAAGATGGGTTAATGTAGGTATATAAATACATGGTAAAAAGTGGTACTACTTTATGTAATGCAATTATAACTGTTCACCTTACATGTGTCTGCCTGGCTTATATGATCAATGTGATGTATGATCAATATTGCCCTTTTTGACTTGGAGAGCAAGTTTCCTACAAACAAAGGAGTCCCAAAAGGTTTACACACCTTACTGTTGAGGTGAAGACAAAAGTGAATTTAATAGAAAGGAAGTAGAATAACAATAACTTATAAGCGTATGTTAATGAGAAACTCAATCCACAAAGAGTGAGCTGGAAATATTTGCAATGTGGGTGACACATTTTATAGGCATTTAAAATTGATTTAAAAGATTAAAAATGGCTGATAACATTTTTTTTCTCAAATTTTTTTACAAAATGGTTTTCATTCACAGACCAGTTCTAAGTGAACTGTGTGGATTTTGAACCAAGTGATCTTTTTCTCTTTTTCTTTTTCTTTTTCTTTTTCTTTTTCTTTTTCTTTTTCTTTTTCTTTCTTTTTCTTTTTCATTCTTTCACAGCTAAATCAATTGACTACTTTTATGTCTGAGGAACTTATATAAAAATATAACCATATCAATGTAAACTTTTCCTTGCTATGTTCAAAATAAAGAATACTTTTAACTTGTCATCTGATTCAATACTGAAATATAGAAGAGTAGCCCTTATATGAAGGCAATAGTTGAAATCACAGACATGAATTAAATGGTAATAGGAAAGTCAGCAGAATTGCATCCATAAATTAGTCATCTGCTAAATTCCCTGAAAGGAGGAAGACAAAACAGTTGTTATGAAAATATTTTATGATATTTCAGTCCTGCAATATGAAAATAGTTAAATACAAAAGAAAAGGATTTTTCTGCTTGAATAAAACAATGGCTGTAAAGCTGAAACAGTGCATGAAATGCAATCAGACTGGAAACTCCTGGAGGGTTAGGTCTGTATACACAATACCAGCACGAGCAGAAGCACTTAGGAGGATGGGGTTTTTTTTTACATTTTATACATGAGGTGCATATAAAGTCTTAGTGACATGCTGAATTTTATCATGAGTGAAAATTTCTTACTATGAATTGATTCTTTTCTCCACTCTGTCAGTGCTTTTGTCACCAATGCCTCTTGCAGACAGAGGTTGTTTGTAATAGCCTCCTAGATCCTTGCACCCACTCAGTTTCCATGACAGGATTGGGTTCTACTTTTTTTCTCATCCTTCAGCTACTATTTTAAGTGTTCATATGACTGTCATCCAGCATTCCAGAAATCTGCCAGAGCTCAAAGGCAGGAGAGTTTAATGGCAGATAGTTATGAATTGTTATTGCAGTAGAGTTTAAACTTCAGACTGATTTAAAAAAGCTGTTTTCTCCTCTTCTCTTCTCTCTTCTCTTCTCTTCTCTTCTCTTCTCTTCTCTTCTCTTCTCTTCTCTTCTCTTCTCTTCTCTTCTCTTCTCTTCTCTTCTCTTCTCTTCTCTTCTCTTCTCTTCTCTTCTCTTCTCTTCTCTTCTCTTCTCTTCTTTTTTTATAGTAGCAGTGAGAGAATTAGCTTCTACACCCAATCCTCATATAGGAAAACATGCTCCTATGTGAGGATCAGGATCAAATGTTTATGTCTAGAAGCTCAATAAAGAGCATAATGTTGCATCCCTGAAACTGAAACAGTTTAATTACTTAATTATTTATAAGCAAGATCAGTTACTGGAGTAGTAACAAATCTACAGGATTTAGGCAATCAGGTGTCAAATCATCAAGGCTTTAGGCAGCTAGCATACTTGCTCTCTATTCATGTTTGAATAAAATACTTATTAAGTGACTTCTAATAAAAAATGAATTAAAAATTTACTTCTTGCACTGAAATGTTACCAAAATATAAAGAAATATAATGACTTGCTATAAATAACTAGATTATTTCTCATTTTGTCTCTTAAATGGATAAGAGATGTTAGTAAAATGCGGAGAACTTCCTCATATCTTAAGTCCCATTTATCATTTGAGAATATCAGAATAAATATATACCATACCTTGGCTGCTGTTACAAGACCTTCTGAATATTTATAAGGTAGAATCTGAAGGGTTTTTTCATGAAAAAAGCAGGAAGTTGGATTTAACACTCTAATGCTTCTTTGGAATATAACATTATGCCTTTCTTGCTTTATTATTGTTCTCTGGCACACTGTTCCAGGTTATTCAGCAAATCACAGTGAATTGTTCTATTACCCTTCCCTAGGCTGCAAAAAGACATGTCAAAATCTGTTTCGGGAAACCCTGGCTCTGTCTTTTGAGTGTTCTTCAAGGTGACTGCCTTCCTCATGCCATCCCCCACAGAACATACCCAATAAGGGATCACCACAGCAGAGAAAGCAGTCAACAGCAATGAGCACTAACCTGCTCTTGCACTGATTTCAGCCCAAGAAGTGGCTGGTGACAAGATCATAAGCTGATGCAAACAGGCCTTGAGAACTAAGAGCTCTGGGGAATAGCTCCCCGCACCTGTGGTTCCATCAAAAGAATTCAGGTTGAACTGTGTAGGAGTAAGTGCAAGACCAAAAAATGCCATACTAGGGTCAGAGAAATAATGGTGCAATGGAAAAAGTTTAATACATGCAAAGAAATCCACATAATATAATTTTAAAAAAATAAAAATCTGTCAATAGCATTTATCGATTTTGAATCACAGCTAATGATGTTGGTAAACACCATCCATGTGAATGGATGTTAATGGTGAGTGGGTTAACCATGTGAATGGTTAAAATTATGAATAATTAAACCATTTAGACTAATCTAAGATATGGTTTAAGTTTAAATGGATATTGGTCATCAACAATAAGAAAAAAAAATTGCTCATGCCAGTAAGCAAGAAGAAAATTCCAGCCTAGTAAGGGAAATGAATGAGGTGGGCATACTAAATAACAGCGAAACATCCAGACTGTGCTGTACTTTTTCCATGCATCCTTATCTAAGTGTCTTAAATGTGGTGGTACACCTTAGTGTTGGAATACGTGAGAATGAAGTGACCAGTGGGAAAGACTAATAAGAGCAGGATGCCTTGATTTTGCTGCTGTGAAATTATCACTGAAACTGAGGTTCATGATCTGAACTTTTTCTTCCTGTCCTCAGGAAAAAAAGATTAATTAGCTTTTTCTTTTAAAACAGAAATGTTGGTAGACCAGTCATCCAGGAAACATGGGGCCTGACTGGAGAGCAGCTGAGTCCTCATGGTCTGGTCTAGACAGGGATTATTTCTCTACCTTTTGTTTTGCAGAACAAAATTTGATGCTAATTGGGTTATCAGTAGAAAAACATAAGTAAGCCTTGCTCTGTAGTCTGAGGGGTGTTAGTAAAAGGTTCAGTTTCCTTTACCCACACTGGCATTACATTTTGCATTAAAGACTCGTCAGATAAGGTACTGAATTCAATGGCCCTTTTTTGTATTTACAAATTCATTTCAGAAGTCCCAATTACCCAAATAACCAAAAACCAAAAGGAAGAACTTATAGCTGCTTTAAAAGTAGATGTTGCAACAATCTTGTAAGTTTTCCTTCTGATTTTTGTTTTATTGGCATTAACAGTCTTTATGTTTCCATTTGACTAAATTTATGGAGATATGGGGTTTTCCTTTTTGGTGTAATATGCAATAACTCAAGAGAGCAGAGAAGAGAGGAAGACTGTAAAGAAGAGATAGGAGGTAGCCAAAAGTTCCTGGAGATTCCCTGTGCTTTTGGAGTACAGGAAATTTTGGCACTGAGTGGCAAAGAGTTTGAAAACAATAATAATTTTACTATTATTTGACAGACTAGATAGCCTATTTTCTGAATCAAAAAGAATGACATGATTAACACTGCTAAAGAAGGGAGCTGCTAGACCTAATAGCAGCTGTTTCAGGGACTGGAGGACATCTGTGATTTGACCTGAGATCATAACAAAAAAAGTAATTTCTGAAGTACATTGCCCTTCTCACATAAGCAAGGGCGCTTCTAACTAAGTTCCACAAGCATATATGTGCAGGAAAGCATTAATTACAAAATCCAATTGTATTGAGAAGTGCATAATTGGGCAGTAATAATTTTTAAAAACCCATCATTCATTGGTCAAAATCTATATTTATTACTCTACTGTTTGAAGCTGATTTCAAGGAAAACAGTTTGTTTTTTAAAGAGCATTTGCAAGAAAGATTAAAAAATAACATAAATAAGCATATTTTTCATATTTACTTTTGCTCGAATATTTTTTAGAAGGATTTAAAATTTTAACTGTTATTTTGCTGGAGATATCAATTTGGCAACAGACCTGAATTTTTGTTAGTTCTGATTTTCACTTGTGTTTTCAGCTTGTCATTTTACACTGCTGTTCAATAAATCAGGAATGGAAGCAACATTTCAATAAATGACTAATTGTGAATTTAAAGTTCAAAATGACCAGTTAAAATTCATTTGTTAGGAAACAAAATAGAAAGAATCTTGCAAGTAATTTCTGGTAGAGAATACTAAAGTGAGCCTTGTAATCTGCTTTTGAATATTTCATGAAAAAAAAAAATGCAGCAAAATCCAGTACATAAATCATTCATTTTGAATTATTCACTCATCTGTATCCTGGTAAAAGCTTAAATATAATTTCACCATGTTGGACCATGATGTGATGACATCTAGTGTTGCAATATTGAAATAATCTATTCTATCAGAACATGAAAAAAATCCCAGCAATTTGGTGTTTGGAATGAATTCTCCCTTCTGACTCATTTAATATCTAAGCCTGAGAGCAATTTGGTGTGTTTTGTAGCGCTTCCTGAAGTTACAAAATACAAAAGTATAATTGAATTCTGCCAGAGGGGAAAAAAAAAGAGGAGAAAAAAAAAAAAAAAAGGGAAAAAAGGGAGGAAAAAAGAATCAAAATTAATTCTGGAAAAGCTTCCTGCTCTGCTTGATTCTGTTTTCAGAAGTATTTTATATAGAAGAAACAAAACTGCACTGCATTTTCTGAAAGGATAAAAGCAGCACTAGGGTTTAGCAAAAGTTATGTGGTACTACAGTAGTCCAGAGCAGGCCACAAAGATGATCAGAGGGCTGGAGCACCTCTCTTATGAAGACGGGCTGAGAGTTGAGGTTGTTCAGCCTGGACAAGATAAGGTTCCTGGGAGACCTTACAGAACCTTCCACTGCCTAAACGGGGCTGCCAGAGAGCTGTAGGGGGACCCTTTACAAGGGCCTGTAGTGACAGAACAAGGGGGAATGGCTTCAAACTGAAAGAGGGTGGGTTTAGGTTTGATATTGGGAAGAAATTCTATGCTGCGAGGGTGATGAGACACTGGAACAGGTTGCCCAGAGAAGTTGTGGATGCCCCATCCCTGGAAGTGTTCAAGGCCAGACTGGATGAAGCATTTGGGTAACACTCTCAGGCACATGGTGTGGTTCTTGGGGTGGCCTGTGTAGTGCCAGGAGTTGGACTCGATGATTCTGGTGGCTCCCTTCAAGCTCGGCATACTCTATGATTCTACGATTCTACGATTCTATGACTTGAGCAATCTGGTCTAGAGAAGGCATTTGTCCCAATGGCAGGGAAGTAGGAACCAGATGATCTTTAAGGTCCCTTGCAGCCAAAAAATTCCATGACTCTATAGAATCATAGATTGTCTTGAGCAGCCAATGATTATCAAGGCACAGAAAATCTGTTGAAATAAAACTGGCTGTAAAAGAGGCCACAAAATATTTAAATCCTTTAAAATTATTTTTTTTTGTCCTCTTACGTGGCAATAGCTACTGAAATCAAAAGAAAATTTTCCACTGATTTGGCTGGACTCTATCACATTTCAAGTGTACTGATTTGGAAAATGCTCAGAATTCATGATTCCTTGTCAGTAAATAGAGTTTTATGTTCTCAGTAATGCTTCAACAGATCTTGATTCTGACATCTGTATTGCATAAACTCAATGCACAATTCCAATATTAAAATCTGAAAATACTTTATGCTTTGCCGTAAGGCTGGTCAGTATAATGGAGAATTCAACCAATCCCGAACACAAATATAGAAATCCATAGGCTTTTAAGAAAATTATTTCTAAAAATTACTTTCAGGTGTATCAGTGAAACCTGATTTTACAAGGGCCAAATTCTGCTGCAATTGTGCTGAATTGAAGCTTGATCATGGAAAATTTGGAACTATTCAGCAAAGCTGAGCAGAAAACAGTTTAAGTTTTAAAGATTCGTATAATTCTTTTAATATCATTAATGGCACTACCCCAGTGTTTACTGAACGCTTAAGTCCTTTGTTAAACTGAGCTTCAGCTAGAATGAAATTAGTACCTACTCACCCAGTCAGGCAATCAAAAATGTGTAAAATTAAATACTGAAACTTAGGCAAAACCAGTGCAACTATACAACCAGCTACTGGTGTATTCAGAAAGAGCCAAATGACCTCCAGGCCATTAAATATATCTGACAATATACTGTCTCTTTCTTTCAACCAGTTTTAAATTTGTTTTGCTTTTTAATAGCTCTCTGCAACTCCTGGACACTTCTCCATGCTCTAAAAATAGAGATTTAAAAAAAGAATAAATGGAAAACCTATTTTGCCTCTGAAAGCCTTGTGTTTTAGAGGATGGAAAGACATTAAACAAAAAGTTTAAAATGAAGATGCAAAAGAAACTACTGTTAATATAAGGTCGAATTTGAAATAAATATGCTTTTCCAAAGCTTTTCCAAAGCAGAATAGGTATCACATGATATGGCTTGACATGACAGACAGCACTGCTTGTCATCGTTTGCAAGTGTAACAGGTCCTTAGTGCAGATTCCAAGTGGTGCTATGGTTGTGTGTGTCACCTTGCATAATACAGACTTACTGCACAATACAGGACTCACCTCTAGAAATCCCTCAAAATGGATTTCAAAAACTAGTCTAATTTTCCCACAAAACTTTGACTTCCATTGGAAGTTCTTAAAATGTTTGGAGACAGAAAAAGATATAAACATATCACCCTTGCAACTTAGATTTTAAGCTTGGTACCGTTGAATTCACAAGCGATGCATGTTTTCACATCCCCAGTGTGTCAGTCAGTGCAACGAGACACCTCAGATGGCCTCTATAATTCACAGAGCAGAGCAAGGCTGCTACATGAATAGAACTTTTCCATGGGTTGCATGATGCTCAGCACACTAAGAGAGGTAAGCCTGTGCCAGCCAAGAAGCATGTTTTGGGTTGCTTCCTCAGACTGAAACACTGCCTTATGGCTTTGTCACTCTTCAGAACTGGAATTGATAGACAGAAATTATTTTCTGGTTAGGAGCCTGAAAAAAACTCACACGCTTGTCATTACAGCCTGGTGGTAGACAGGGTGTGACTGGAGTCCTTGGTCTTACTTTCCCGAGCAATAACACCACTCAGAAGTGGATGCAGAGTGGCACCACTGAGTTGCATTTTCTTTCTATTCCTCCTTCTAAAGAATGGACAGATTTTGGGGCCTAACGGAAAGCTAAAACCCCTGCATTTGGGTTCTGGAAAGGAGCACATTCTCCTGGAATGAAAAGTCCTGAATTTCAGTTCCTCCTGTCAGTGCAGGTTTATGCCAAAGACTTTTTAATTCCAAAAATACAAACATCTCCCACAGCAGAGAGCATGGCTACCATGACCTTGGTACAGTCCAACAGTTTTGTCCTTACTACTCTGTGGAGATCATGAAAAGATTTTTCTTTGTTTTTTTTGTTTTGTCTGTATAGCAAAATAGTTGGCAAAAAGATTTCAAACTAGTTAGAACTTCTTGGTGATAGAAAAAACATTCATTTCTTACATTTGTGGCATTTCCCCCAGTGCTATTCAGTAAGCACATAAATCAGAAAGTCTTTTATGTCAAAACTGATCGAGGTACTTTTGTTTTTAATTCCACATTTATTTCAGTTTCTCTTGCTAATGTCAGCATTTACAACATGAATCAATCGCTTATGCAGACAGACCTTGCTTGAAAAATTGGTCCAGGAATTGCCTTTGAATTCAAAGCACAAAGTCCACAGCTTCTTTTCTGGAAGTGTCTATGAAAATACTACAATTGTCAGCAATTAATTAAAAAANAAAAAAAAAAAAAAAAAAAAAAAAAGATTTTTAAGAACTTATGTGCAATCTCAAAGACAAGATTTTTATGACTAGAAAAGCTAAGTAAAACATTTAAGATATGATTTTGCCAAGTTAATACATATATCAGCACCTAAGTAATGTCTTAATATTTTTGAAATAAAATAACAACACACTTTCTTACATGCACCATTCAAAGCATTAGGCTTATATTTGTATGGCTTCAGTAGTCTGAGATATGACAATGTGATAATTAATGTTGTGCAAAAATAAATAAATCATTAACACTTTTAATTTATTGCATACATTTGTTTTTATTATACCGGTTCACTCACAAGCTGATATAGATATTTTTGTATTCTGCATTACCTGGAGAGGCACAGTAGCATTTGAAAGGAGCTGCTTGTGCTGTATACATTCAAGGAGATGTGTTAATGCTGATGATACTAATGGTCAAGGTGTCTTCTGGACATACTTTCTGCTTTAAGTTGCCTGTGTTATTTGTTCAATAAAGCAAGCTTTTTTGATTTGCTGAGTTTTCGTTTGGGGCTTGTTTTTTATTTTTGCTATTTAATTTTTATTTTATGATTTGTCTCTCGAAGATCTACTCCAGGCATCTGAGTCTGGCAATCACTTCACAAGGTCAGTTTGCCAAAAAGTTTAATGCTGATTCTCTGGTACTTGCCACCTGCCAGAAACTGTTTGCTACGCAAGTGGTGAAACATTATCTTACTTATTGGGTCAAGCCCAGTTCATTTTCACTCTGATTTTTGTCTTGATAACTGTGTATAGAGAATGTAAGTTAAACCCTTGAGGGGGTTAACAAGCTTGATAGTCCAGACAGTAACATGCTGCCAATTATTTCCTTATTCTCTTATTTCTATATTTTTTTCTGCTTTTAATGGCAAGCAGACCTCTTAACCTTGCAAAATAGGAATGCAGGATAAACAGCCACTCACGATGAAAGTGAATGTGCTTGAACTCTCTCAAATAGAAAGAGATTTTTCATCTTAAAATTTTGCAAATGTGCCTACTTTTGGAAGTATCTTTCGTGCTTCTATAACAGTAACATTTGTGTGATGAAGAAGGGAAAAGAACACTATGATTTGCAGTATTTATTTTCTATATAATCTTTATTTCTACCAGCAAAAGAAATTCTCAAAAAGGGAAAAAAAGAAAAGAAAAAACCAATGAAATTGGACTCTCCCTTGCCCACCAGTATCCTCCACGAGGGCACTGGTTCATTCTCAGAGTCTGACTTAGCAAGAATTCAAATGTGAAACTGTAGTCTAAGAGACTGAAAGTAAATATGAGAAAAGTTTTTCATGACCTCTTTTACTACACTGAAACTTTCACTATAAGCTAGTTCAAATTATGTCAAATTTTCCCGTGGCTAGAATTACACAACTGCCATCAAACAGTGGAAGTTGCAGGATCCCCAATACTATCATATCAGGGGAATTTTTTGAAAAAAAGTCAAAACTTTTTTCACATGTGTTATGTTGACCCTGGCCATCAACTAACCACCCACCAGTCACTTGCTCCCTGCCCTCCCCCC